>OY992501.1:28791316-29391316 GCA_963921215.1 Scoparia ambigualis | reverse complement strand
GAGTTTGGGCTTGTTTGATTCGGCTTGACGAGTAGTTTGTCTTTCAATGATAACCAGGGTCTGATCTGATGATGGAGCTGGAAGGTGGTCCCAGGAACTCAGTAAAGAAACGACGCAACCTCATCGAGTTTCGGCTAGTTTGATTCGTTTTGACGAGTACTTTGGTGCTAGATGGTAATCAGGGTTCGATGATGGAGCTAGAAGATGGTCATAGGAACTCAGTAATTAAAGAACATAACCCCATCGAGTATGGGCTCGTTTGATTCGTCTTAACATGTTCTGTGGTGCTAGATAGTAACCAGGGTCTGATGATGGAGCTGAAAAGTGGCCATAGGAACTCAGTAATTAAGCGACACAACCGCCTCTAGTTTGATTCGTCTTAATGGGTGAACCGTTTTGATGGGCGGGGAGTGGTGGTGGTTTGGTGGACGTGGTTAAATGTTATATACACGTTCAGTAATATGAATAGATGAAAAACGTGTCCAAGGATAACTAAAAAGTAAAAAAAAATTAAAGTAAAACACCATTTTAAAAAACAAGCTTTTACAAATAAACTTTTACTCTACAACTTTTACTATCAACTTAACGTCATTACACAATTTATATAATATAAAAGGTTGTTGCGAGATTTACTATAAACAATTTTTAATATGTGTTAATAAATAAGTAAATTAAATAACTTTATTTAATTGATTTTAACTATTAAAATTATCTATCTAAAAATACGAGTAGGTACTTAGGTACTTAAATCTCGCGATAACCTTTCATATCATATAAAATGTGTAATGTAATGACGTTATAAGTTGGTAGTAAAAGTTATCAATTAAAAGTTTATTATTCTTTTTAGCGCATTATAATAAAAGCTTGTTTTTTAAAAAGGTTTTTTTTTATTTTGCATGTATTAGTAAAAAGATAGTATTTATAATTAAGTAGGTGAATTTTGTTATTAACATTACCATACATGAGGTAAAAAAATAAAATCCTATAATATTTGTGGTAAAGATGGTAGATGTGAAATCATTCGGCGAGCGACGACTGTTTTTATTTCCGTATTCCTACTTCAAAACTATTACATTGCAAATCATTCGATTCAATGCAAGTGATAGGGGCAGATTACGGTTATTTCTTGTTGTGTTTCTAGTAATAGTGTAATTGTTTGTTTAACGAAAATGAATGATACCAATGTACCTCTTTTTGATTTACATCAATGATTTATGCAATATGACACACCCAAGGACTCAGACAGTTACTTACGCTGATGACACAGCTATAATTGTTCATGGCAAAACTTGGATGGAAACCCAAAAAAATGCTGAAAAATCCCTTTCAGCTATCATGCAATGGCTTTCCAGACATAAACTTACTCTAAATTTAACTAAAACCAAATTCCTTACATTTTCGATTAACAAAAACCTACAACCTAACTTCGATTTCTTTATCATGGCTCACACATGTGGCCAATTTAAAAATACATCATGTGCATGTGCAAAAATTTCATGGATTAAGGATATTAAATACCTTGGAGTCATTGTAGACAATAATTTATCTTGGAAGTTGCAAATTGATACGCTCATTTCACGGGTAAGAAAACTGATCTTCGTTTTTAAAAACCTTCGATCTAGTGCAGATGCATCTATTCTAAAAACTGTTTATTTTGCTCTAGCACAATCTATAATTTCCTATTGCATAACTGTTTGGGGTGGCTGCGGTAAAACACAATTAATGCGCCTCGAAAGGGCACAGAGGGCAGTTTTAAAAGTAATGACATACAAACCTTTTTCTTTTCCTACCTCAGAGTTATACGATCTATGTAAAGTTCTTACTGTTAGAAAAATATTTATTCTTAACGTTATCTTAAGAAAACAGATGCAAAATCCATTTGATCCGAATCTCACAAAAAACAAGCGAAACTGTTTTAAAGTTTGCTACATAAAGCCATGTCGACTTTCCACTGCGGTACTCACTATTTCTATTTAAGCAGTAAAATTTACAACAAGATTAACAAAATATTAAATATTTACCCTCTTACGTATCGTGCAACCAAGAACAGAGTAATGGAATGGCTTTTTTCATTAAATTACAATGAGACTGAAAATCTACTGCTTTAAACAGGCTATAGTTATGATTGCATGATGGAACGTGTGCGCACAATTCCACAACCACACAAACACACACACACACACACACACACACACACACACACACCCACACACACACCCCCCCTCACATGCACGCACACACACACACACACACTCTTATATAAAAGATTATAATATCATTGTTCTATATTACTAGTTAGTTAAGTTTGAAATATTTAAGCAATTGGAACACTGTCGCCTCAAACTACTGGAGGTTTGGGCGTTAAGGACTGCAACTCAGTCTATGACTACTGCAGTAATTATCGCACTTACGTTAAATTAATGTACTTACTTCGTTTTTGTTTCCAAATAAATATATTATTATTATTATTATTAATGTGCCCTATCGTATTTCGACTCATGAGAGACACGCAATTATTATTCTAAAAGAGCAAGGACTTTCTGTTACAGACATTGCAAATCAATTGGGAGTAACGGAAGTCCGCAATTTATTATTGTTTTTATTTTGTAATGTTTAAGTTTTTTGTAACAACATTTTAAATCGATACATACACCAGTCAAATAATTGTATGAAAAGAAACTGTTAATTAAAATAACTAAAATAAAAAACAAGAAAGTTGGTTTTAAGACGTGATTTTTGCTTACGAATAATAATACTTCATTTATCTATTAATTTAATTAACCGTACGCGTAGCGTTAAAACTCACCAACCCGCATTGGGCCAGCGTGGTGGGTTATGGCCCAATATCTCCGCGTGCTATTGTCCACGTAGGAGGCCCGTGCCCAGCAGTGAGACGTTTATAGGCTGATGATGATGTAGCGGTAAAAGAATACTACCACCCCCTCTCTTTCCTTGAGTGTCGCAAAGGCGAGTAACGGACTAAAGACTGCACATACATCCAACAGCATACAGCGGCGATGGGCTCACCATCTATCACGCTGAGCACATATGCAGTTGTAATTTTTGTGCCGTGGACTATGGCAGTGGACTGCTTCTACAGTCCTCATTGCATAGTCTCTGACTAACCCTTTAGCTATATAAGACATAATATTATAAGACTTTAAACTCGCCATTTCGCTTGTGCCGCAGCATTGCGGCCGAAACGTCAAGCAGTAAGTAGGTATGACTTACAATATTAGTCGTGTTAGGTCCCGTTAAAACAGTTTTAATATTAGCTATTATATTTATTTACACATAATATTGTATAAAGTAACTCTCGCGACATCCTTATAAATAATATAAATTGTGTAATGACGTTATAAGTTGATAGTAAAAGTTGTAAAGTAAAAGTTTTTTTTCTTTTTAGCGCATTAAATAAAATCTTGTTTTTAAAAATGATTTTTACTTTTAATTACTGGATACTTTTTTCATTTGTTCATCTCACTGAACGTGTATACAATATTTATTCACATCCACCAAACCACCACCACTCTCCACCCATCAAAACGGTCCACCCATTAAGACGAATCAAACTTGACGCGGTTGTGTCGCTTAATTACTGAGTTCCTATGGCCACCATCCAGCTCCATCATCAGACCTTGGTTACCATCTAGCACCACAGTACTTGTCAAGACGAATCAAACGAGCTCATACTCGATGGGGTTATGTTCTTTAATTACTGAGTTTCTATGGCCACCTTCTAGCTCCATCATCAGACCCTGATTACCATCTAGCACCAAAGTACTCGTCAAGACGAACCAAACGAGCTGAGACTCGATGAGGTTGCGTCGTTTTTTTACTGAGTTCATAGGACCACCTTCCAGCTCCATTATCAGATCAGACCCTGGTTACCATTGAAAGACAAACTACTCATTAAGACGATTGAAACGAGCCCAAACTCGATGAAATTATGTTGTTTCATTGCCAAGTTCCTATGGCCACCTTCCAGCTTCATCATCAGATCAGCACCATGTCATCATAATATTGCATTGTCACGCGATTCACACATGTATGCAAAATATCACTTAATCGGTAACCGGAAAGTGGACCAAAATTGAGTTGCAAAATTCCACCCGAACAAAAGACATAAAAGTTTGTAATAGTACATTATGATATAAGTACGGTAAGTTGAAAACTACAGCAGAGGCGATATTGCTTGCCCGAGCCGTAGGCGAGGGCTACAAGAAAGCAGAGGCTGTAATTATCAAAGCGCACGTATGTCATACGACGTTTTATAACATATTTGCGAGGAAAACACATTTTCTGAAAATGACTGCGTGTTTTTGTTGTTTTTCTAGTGCATAATTTTTGGTAAGCCAACATATTTTTCTTTGGACTTAGATGGTAATAGGCTGTCAATAACATTTTGCGCTTCACTTATTCTTTCCGGTGGTGTAGACTGAAGTTTAGTTCTTCATTACTAAAACTAGACATTTTTATTTTTAAACTTTTAAAGTAATTATTGAACAAGAAGCCGCTGTTTGAATCGACCAAATATAGGTATGTGAAAGGTAGGAAGTCTTTCCATCAAACCCCTTGGGTGTCGTAAATGGCGACTAACGGACTAACGACTGCACATACATCCTACAACATAGAGCGGCGAAAGGCTCATCAAAATAATACTACCAACCCCTCTCTTTCCTTCGGTGTCGTAAAAGGCGACTAACGGACTAAAGACTGCACATTCATTCAACAGCATAGAACAGCAATGGGCTCATCAAAATAATACTGCCAACCCCTTCCTTCCCTTCGGTGTCATAAAAGGCGACTAACGGACTAAAGACTGCACATACATTCAACAGCATAGAACGGCAATGGGCTCATCAAAATAATACTACCAAACCCCTCCTTTCTCTTCGGTGTCGTAAAAGGCGACTAACGGACTAAAGACTGCACATACATCTAACAGCATAGAGCGGTGATTGGCTCTTCAAAATAATAATAGGTACCAACCCCTCTCTTTTCTTGGGTGTCGTAAAAGCGACTAACGGGCTAAAGGCTCACCATCTAAGCACGTGTGCAGACTGTGCAGTTGTTTCTTGCTGAAGCGTGGACTGTGTGGGCGTGGTCTGTGTTGTCCATAGATGCAAATTATTACTAATTTTACATTACCGCACTAGTGTGTTATTACTAATTTTACATTACCGCACTAGTGTGTAATAAGCTACATTACGATGCTAAAATCGGTGTAATAAGAGCCACTTTACGAGCAAATGTGTTATAAAAAAATATTATATTTATTAACGAAAGTACACTTTTTACCGTTTGTTTACTTATTTTTGAAACTGAATTGTGTATACATATTTTTGATATTCAAGCCAACACAGTCTCCACTTCCAAATTAGTTTAAAGTTGAAATTGTATACATGTTACAGATATTGTCATGTTTACATAAATTTAACATACATAGTGAGTACTTGTTATTGGTTATGTATCGTTTACATTAATGTGAACCCAAAGTATACCTAATTTTAGCACCATTTGAAGGTTACATAATTTTGAACACATTGTTGAGTAAATATTTTTAAAATACTATAAGTTTACATATTTTAGAAAATGTGGAAATGTATATATATTAATGCTCGTGACTGTACATAATACTTAATTTAGGTACTTACCTATTGTAGTGATAATTAACTGGCCTAATAAATGTTTGGTACAAATGGGGTAAATGACCTTTTATGCACATTTATTTGGCACCGACTATAGGTCGGACCTGCAGCGGCTAAGGCGTTCCGTTCACGATCTTGAGAGTTGGCAATGCCGGGTCACTGAGACCGTGACTGTGAGTGGGTGGACTAATTAAAAACTTTTCGAGCTCTTCCTTCTATCGGAAGGCACGTAAAGCCGTTAAAACCCAAACTCTCACTGTGTTGTTGTGGGAAGGCCTGTGTTTAGCAGTCGGATGTTATAGGCTGTAGATCAGTGGTTCTTAACCTTTTATTCATGAGGGACCATTTGAAAAAAAATCTGTGTTATCATGGACCACACAGTTGGCTTAGAGATAATATACAGTACCTAAATGTAAATAAATAGCTAAACTTTAGGTATTTATTCGCATTTAGATCTATCTATAAATAAAACACACATAAATTTATCCAAACCCCACATTTACAGATTTTAATTAGATTTTTGTAATTGCATACTCTTTATTAACTTCTAAATCCTTGGTTCTGGATCCTTCTGAGTCCTATCTTGTTTATTAAGATGGCACCGCAGACCACTTGGGATGCTTCCAGGGACCACTAGTGGTCCACGGACCACAGATTAAGAACCACTGCTGTCGATGATGACAGACAAATAGATAATCGCGATATCTTTATAGTAAACTATTGTATTTACTTTAAACAACACTAATGAAGCAACATGTATACGGAGATTAACACTAACTACTTATTAAATCCTACGCATACCTTTTTATACTCGACGTTTCGACCAAGTTGCACCAGTCGTGGTCACGGTCTGACATACAACGAAATAGATTAGTTTCTGTAAAGATAACGGTTCAGAATATCGCCTCGCTTATGGTTTGTCTAATATGATAAATTGCCTCGCCTGCAATATAAGTTACAATGACAATATCCTTGCTACACGTAATGGGTTTCTCGAACAACCTTATCGGTAATTGTATATTGTGTAATATTGGAAAAACTGTCGTAGCATAACGGCGGCCAGCCATTAGCCCTACCTATATGAGTAACATTAGTAATTTTCAGAAAAGGCTGTAATATCACGTAATTTGAAGCATTTATCTTTTGAGGTAACATAATGCTTTAGGACACGTTTAAACTAACTGGCTTCTGTGGCGTTTACAGCAAAATAACTTTCACAATAATTGACGAAAGACATACTGGTACGTAGATGGAGGGAAAAGTGTTGGAACACATTATTTGTTAATAATTAATCTTAATTGTCTTGTTCATTGGTTAGGTAGGTACATAAATAATATAAGAGTAATACCTAGGCACTTCACAAAAGTACATAGATATGTTCTCCTGACTTATCAGTATTACAACCTCATTTAGATCTATGTCTCAGAACATAACTAAAAATAATTAAGAATAAAAACAACAACCCACACGTATTTCCACCTACAGATAAAAAAACACAGGAATAACTTCCATTTTAAATATAGTTTTTCTATATTGGTAAGTAAAATAGATAAAGCATAATAAACAGTAGTTAATATAAAAATATTTATCTAGGTACTAAAAAAATACTTAAACATAAGTAATAAAATACAGGGTATAACAAAATCAATAAGCGAACGTTTAAGGTTGGTATCTATACATCATTCTGAATACAATGTCAAAAATGGGCTCCAGTTTAATAGTAATTTTTCAAAGTTATGTTTTCTAACAAATTAAATCAATTAAAATAATGCACATCATGAAACATGCTGTATCTTTACAAACACGCACGCAAGCGTCAATAATAAGATAGCTCAGTGTGCTCTGAGTTTAGTGTGAATGTTCGGCTATCTAAAAGGGTGTAAATTAATGTTTGATATTTTAGCGTTTTATTAACGCTTAAATATACTTAAGTAAAATAATAAAAGGGTGTACTTTTGGAGAATTATGATAATGTTTCGTTGATTATCTCGGTAACAAGCCTGTAATTTTGGAAGAAAGGACAATGGCAAAAACATTGTTGAATGAATTCTTTAGCGTCTATAAATTTCACTATTACAAATACGGATGAAATAAATCCGTAAGATTTTTAAAACCATAGGAAAAACCTGTCTAAGTCTCGAAATAAAAACAAGTTTAAAAGGCACGTAAATTACTAGTTAGTGCTGTTCTGTTTACCAACCAACCAACCGATTTAGTAAAACGTTATGCTGACGGATTTAAATTGAAATATTACATAAATCGCAAAGATTTTTACATTACGTTTTAACATAATGAAAATTTTAAGGAACCTAATATTGTATAAATTCTCAGTGAATTACAGTATTCTTATTTAAACTTAATTTAAGTGAGCAGCCCTAAGCTCTAGCGCTCCTTTTTCGTCGCCCATTTCCTTAATGCTATTTTTAAGAACGTGTTATTTTGTTTAATGCTTAATTCGTCGCACCTGGCTGTGAAATTTTTATTTTACAAATTAACAACGCGAGCAATTAGAAATTCTTTTACGTAACGTCTTAGGAGGGTTTACGCATTTCGGTTTCCCATACAAACTTCCAAGTCGAAATTATTAAAAACCAACAAGCCAATTTTAATGAAACTTTGCATGCTAAAGCAAAATACAGGGATCTAAATAGTTTGTTTAAAGCATTTTTAAAAAAGGTTTATTTATTTATGTTTTTTTTTTATATTTTAGCGTTTTATCAACGCTTAATTATACTTAAGTAAAATTTTAAACACTGAAAAAAGACGACAACTTAAGCATCAAGCACTGACAAATTTCGACGGTTGAAAGCCAGACCTCGGTAGCCAAGTGGTTAAGGCAGCCGCCCGGAATGCGGAAGGTGCGTGGTTCGATTCCCGCCTGAGGTTGTCGTCTTTTTTCAGTGTTTAAAATTTTACTTAAGGTTTATTTAGCTGAGTAAGTGCGATTTAAAGTCCACTATAGAAAGTTTAAAATCGCATTAACTTGCGATTTTTGCATTCGCATAATTTCCAAATCAAATCGTGTCCTGATATTTTTTTTCCAGACGTTCTTTTTTTTAAAGCTTTTTTCTTTTCGCATTATTTCCCAAACTAATGTTTTTTTTTCGGACGTTGATAAAAAAAAACTATTTTTTTTTTTTAATGTTACCAACTTTTTTAAAATAGCATAGAAATTAGATAGGAAAATTGCTTATAGTAATATTTCCTAGTGATCACGTACGCGAATGTGTAAATTACGTGACTAGGAAAATTTGATAATGGATAAATTATATTACTTTAAGTTAAAAAAAAATATTCAGAAATTTACCCTCCGGGAAAAAAAACGCACAGGAAATAAAAAATTGGGAAATTATGCTTGTGCAAAAATCGCTTGTAGTAAAATTCGATTATCGGAAAGTCATTGAGCGGGGAAGGGCAACGCGTGCAACTGTGTGTAGTCGTGTTAGAATGACGTGCTACCTTGTCCCCGCCAACGTCTGTACCCCGCAGGACGGTCGCGCACGAAGTTGTCGGACTAAAGTAGTGTCTAGTATATATTATTCTGTGGTAGAGTGCGAGCTAAGTGCCACCAGGGCAAAAATAACATCGTGAAAGTACTTACTCTTTCCTTGCTTTACCCTATGTTTAGGGGATTTTTGACTGGTGGTCCCACCAATAATGTCCTACCGGTCTCATAGTCCCTCAAGCTTTGGGTTTATGGTTCCACTTTCAATTAAAAAATAAAAATACCACGACCTACTGATATATTTATTAAGGTTTAATGGCTCGTGGTTCTACAGTCTCCAACTAGTAAGTAATTTAATCATGTGTTGACATTATGAGCTCCGGTGAATAACGCGAGTCGTTTTCACCATTCAATATACATACTAACTTTAAATATGCAATTCATTTTATTTTTTGTCACTTATAGGCGATGCTTTAATGCCATATAGACTAACGACCTCCTTGGTCGAGTGGTTTGTACACCGGTTTTCATGGTGTCGCCATCTCTGTGGTCCCGGGTTCGATCCCCGGTCGGGTCAATTTAGAAATTATTATTTTTCTAAATTGTCTCGGGTCTGGGTATTTTCTATGTATAATAAGTATATATTTAGGTATTTTAAGAATGTTTATCCGTTGTTTAGTAACCATTTAACGAGTTTTTTCGAAGCTTCACTTGGGCTAGATAATTAGTGTGAGTGTAGGAAAGTTTTTTAATTTTTTTGTTTTATTTTATTTTTTTACGACCTCCTTAACAAGGCCTGTGAAAAAAACCGAGGAACCTGGAATTGGGTCCTCGGCGACTTCAATGCTAAACTTGGAATTGGCCTGGCGACAGATAGCGATGCCGTTCTCAGCCAACATGGCATAGGAAACCGCAACGAGCGAGATAAGTGCAGTAGCACTTATTCATTTTGCTTTCAAAATATGTGTATTGCTAATAGCTTCTTCTTCAAAAAACCACAAAGGCGGTGGACTTGGGTGTCACTGAATGGTGCCACTAGAAATGAAATAGACTTCGTGTTATCATCCGACAGACAAATAGTAAACGACGTAAGTGTTATACACAAGATAAAATACAGCTCTGACCATAGGCCCATTCGCGCAAAAATAAAATTTAATTTTAAAACCACAGTATTAATCAATTTCATACTAAAATCCAACATTCCAAACACACTCTATTAAAAAACTCAGAGCAGTTCAATATAGAACTCACTAATCAGTTTTCTAATCTCAGAATCTTAGGCATAGAAGTAAACAAAACTGAGGAGCAATATAATGCAATAGTTAAATGTATAGAAAATAGTAGTAAAACAATAAAACGTACCTCCTTATAAAAATAAAGCAAAACTCTCAAGTCAAACAAAACATTAATAGAAACTAGATCAGGTATTCAAATATGCACTCCAGAGTTTAGAACAATTGACAGAAAGGTAAAGCGTAGCATCAGACAGGACATAAGAACTTTCAATCTTCATTTAATTAAAACTGCAATAGAAAAACAAACTTCACTGAGAACTGCGAAAAATGGAATTTCCCGTGGAAAACAGTGGATTAACAGCCTCCAGGATGCAAATGGTATAAAACAGAATAGCCGTGCCAAAATAATGAACATCTGTACAAAATTCTATGAAGACCTCTATTCAGATCCCTCAAAAGTCGATAGAGTTCCAGACTATAACTTACCTGAGTCTATACCATATTTCACTGGCAAGGAGATCCATGATGTTCTCAAATCCATGAAATATGATAGAAGTACGGGAAAGGATTGAGTCTCTACAGAGGCGCTAAGAGTTGGTTCACCTACGTTGCTTCCACATGTTACAAACTTGTTTAATTCGATTTTGAAAACAGGACAGCTCCCTGCGCAGATGAGCCATGTTAACATAGTCCTTCTCCATAAGAAGGGAGATAAGTCTGCTATAGGCAACTACAGACCAATTAGCCTAGTGTCTCACCTGTATAAAGCTTTATAAAAGCTGTTCAGAATCGGATTAAATCCCAACTTCCAATCACGCTGAACCTACGGTGCACAGACTTGGTCATTGACTGAGCTTCAAAAATCCAGGCTCAAGATTTGTCAGAGGGCAATGGAACGTAGTATCCTCGACTATAAACGAGTCGACCGAATTCGCAACACCATACTGCGTTCCATGACTAGAATTGCTGACGTAGGGAGCAAAACAGCTATGTTCAAGTGGGACTGCGCGGGCCACGTTGGTCGAATGCAACCCGAGAAATGGGCACACTCCATCACGCCTTGGGTGCCTGAGAACGTGAGGCGTGGGCGGGGACGACCGCGGAAACGTTGGCGAGACGATTTCGATGCCTTTGTGGGAAACTGGTGGGAAAGCGCCAAAGATGAAGATGCGTGGAAGGGTTTGGGGGAGGCCTTTGCTCAGCAGTGGGACAATATAGGCTAAAATAAAAAAATAAAAAATAAAAAAATTGTATTTTGTTGCAGTCAAAGGAACGAATATGTTCATTTCTGTTTTCATTGAAGACCATCCATCGTTAATGAAAACAGAAATGGACATATTGTAACTACATGAAATACATACATACGTTCACACATTACGTCCACTTCCCGGAGGGGTAGGGAGAGACGAGGGAAGGAGGGAGAGGCAGCTTTTCATTTGCTGCGATTCTGAGACATATCCTTTGCTTCACTTGCTCTCATAACGTGGATTAACGTAACGTTACGTAGGCATAAAATAACTCTTAACTCTAATGAAACTAAAAGTATAATACGATCCAAATACTTTCCAATTTATTTTTAATTCATGAAGCTAAAGGCATTTTATATTATTAAAGCATGAATGTAAATGGCTCGTTAATACTGTTTGATTTGCATCGGGCATAAAATTGGGGATAAAGTAGATTTTTCATGAAGCATCCGTTTTCATTCCGCTTGTGTAGACCGGACCTACACAAAGAGTTCTAATTAAAATCTGAATAGTCTGTAAACTTCAAATCCGCTTTTCATTTAACTGCATAAAAAGCTAACATTGGAATCGAGAAAAAGTAAACAAACTTGAATCCAATCCGTTTAAGATAAAGCCCATTTCTAATATTGACTTAACGAGCGGTTTTCATCAAAAAGCAAGGAGAATAATGTTCAAATAAATGTAGTACAGGTAGGTAGCGACCTGTATTCCATTAATAAAACAGTTTGAAATGGTAAAAAATATTCGCGCAGACTAAAATAGAGTAAATGTTCCCCAAAAAATTTTTAATTTTCACCGAAGGTTAGGTTAAGTTAGCAATTTATATTTGTTGTAAACATTTCCTATTTATTTGGTGAACAGTTAAACCACAGCCGTCTTAAAAGGACGTTTATAAATATGACGGAGAACACGTCAACAAGTTGAAAGCCGCATTAGGACTTGGAACAAAATTTCCCGGCAAATTGCCGAGATGTCGTTTATCATTTACGAGAGTGCACACCACTGAGAGACACAAAACCCAGGCTCCGCTTCGCCAAATCCTACAAACGAGGGTGGACAAATAACGATACTTCGTCCCCTACCACTCGCATGTTGGTACTAACCCACCAACATACGAGTATAGCTATTCGTCACAATTAACGGCCAGTAGGTATAGTCAGTACAGGTAGCCAGTGGCCTGTGTGTGTACACGCTACATAAACCTATTTAAAGGGGTTAAGGCATTTCGGACTCCCATACACACTTCTAAATTCAAAATTAAGTGGAGTATAATTCATTAGACAATACTCGTAATAAAACTTCGGTTTCGAATAATTTTATTTCGTTGCTTCATTCTTTAGACATTATTCAACAGGTAGTTTCCCTCCTTTGCATTTTTTTAGCCACACTGTTTTCCTTCTCCACCCTTTCGTGACAGTTCACAATTTAGCGGCGTTAAGTCGTCATTCTTTTTTCGTGCACGGTAACGATCGGACGTGTCTTTAAAAAATAGTTAAACACTTATTTTCTATCATGTCAAAACGAAGAGCAGACGAAAAATAGAGCACAATAAAAGAAAGCGACTATGGTGGAGAGGGAAAACAGTGAGGATAGAAAAAAAAGCAAAGAAAATCTCTGAACGTGCGTATCGCTGCAGGTTAGAGGAACTACGTGGTGAATCATATATCTGGTAAATGAAGCGACTCATATAATAATGGTAAAACTTCAATTTTGAAGTTCCGTTGATCACACATATAAATAATTTATTAAATTAAAAACATCATAGTAATTCTACTACAATTTACGAATTTGATGAATTACAATTTCACTTTTAATCACGTAATTGAGTACGATTGATATTGTCAAGATATAAACAGTCTAATCGCAACTAGGCAAACATATTTATTTAACCCTCAGATCATCAACCTCACATATTAAGTTCAATGTATACCTACCCCGTTAAGCTTGAATCATGAATTTTTCAGATGCCCGTTACAAGTTTCTAAAAAAATTTAAAAATTTTAACAAAATCATGAGTTTTTGATGAGTTTGAAAAAAAAATTGAGTGTGACAATCAAGCACCTTCACCTCGTCGTCGGCCAAAAGGAAACGTCGTTTGAAGAATGTTTTAATACGTAGCGACATCCGTAGCGTCGTAGCAACATACTGTAGCTACGGTAGCCAGTCGTATACGCGTCTGCACACCCCGGTCTTGTTCTTTGTGCTCAAATCATATATTCATCAATGTACTGTGTACGAATGTATCATCATCGTCATAATATCCTTGTCCACTGTTAGACATAGGCCTCTTTATAAGCACGCCACTGTGCACGATCGTCGCTCCACCTTGTCTGCGGGCGTCCTACGCTACGCTTACCGATACGCGCTATCCACACGGATGTATTTACGTGACTCACAATAGGCAGTTCATGATTGTATAATTCATATAATTCTATCACCCATATAGGGAGCCTTATCCCATATATCTCACCAACACCGTAGTACCACACAATATACAATTCTCGTTTTCCGTTAACGTAACCGTAACATAAATAAAACTGGGTTTCAGCATTCTAATCGCGTTATTATACTGAATGCTGCTGCTCTGTTTGATTTAGACTGTAATACACAAAGATCTGGAAGATAATTATGTCTTAATAAAAACTATCGAGATCTTACACTATATATTGCGTCTGGGTCTCGTAGCGCAGGGTTTCCTAATGATATTTTCTGAAAATATATTCAATGCACTCAATATTCGCTAGTAACGACACGAAGCGACTGCATCGTTATTCTTTATTCCGTTCAGTAAAAACAGCAGTGTTCTCGAGAACCCGTGGTAAAGTGACGGTAACAGCTTGCCTTGTCGCACACTTACGAATAGTATATTGCGGTCCCTTTCTGCAAATGGCGGCATAAAGTTGGCCAATCAGTCGGAATTATAAATAAATTGAAAGTTTCATATACTTTTAAGGGAAGCTTCGAGGTCATCGAGACTAATAAGTAAGAAAATTGTGTTTAATAAAACAAGTAGAATGAAACAAATTTTCGTCTAATAAAATATTTCGTGCTGCGTACGTTCTGTTTTTTAAAGTTGCTTTTCCACCAGAGCTTATTGATATTTATAAAGCTGTTCAGTTCCTTGCTCCTTACCATTCTACTCCACATCTAAAAAAGATATTCTGAATATGTTATAAGTAAGTACTTATTAAAAATGATTTTGGGCGATACAAAAGATTTATCAATTAAGTATCCTTGAATGAAAAGATTTTGATTAAGAACTGTTCGAGTTTGTAGCTAAGAACTCGGTTCTATAATATGTTTTAATTTAATATTTTTACAAAAATGTATGCATTATACTTATAATAGACATCAAAACAGCGAAACAACAAATATCACTTACATCGTATTTTATGTTAGTCCAAAATCCCCAAAGAATGGACATAAATGACACACAAATAAGCAGTAGTAAACGAACAAATTAATGGTACAACAACACTGTATATTCAAATGATAGTAAGAAGCCAACTCTCCAATTAGTCTGTATGTCTACTATCTAAAGCTCCATCAACTCGCCTCTCGACCTTCTCTCACTTCGACTCTTTCGATCTGATCAAAAGTGCCTTTGTGACGTTTGTGTTGAGTCGAACTTAGAAAATGTGGATTTGATAACTCACTGCGGATTCAGGGTCGAGATTTGGATCAAGCCTTTTCAGAATCACACTGCTGAGCCGTTAGCTATGTGAGTACAGTCGAGCAAGTTCCCAGTCGACATTTCGGCGATATTCGCTCGCACACTATCTACGCGCACGCTACGGTTCGTAGGCGCGATCGAAGTGGAGCGCAAGCGAATATCGCTGAAAAGTGGTCGACCGGGAATTTCCTCGACTATACGTCGAACGCTACGCCGTAGCATAGGGTAAAGGCCGTAGCGTAATGTTGAGCGAGTAAGGAAATAAAATTGAAAAGTAAATTGTTAATAACAAACAGTTTCAATGTCAATCATGAGGTGGATGAGTTATGACAGGTAATTTTTATTAATAAAAAATGTTTGTACGCGCATCACTTCAGAACGGCTGCACCTATTTGGCTAATTTTTGTTTTTGTTATGTTCGTAATTGTTAGGAAAAGGTTTGTGTGAAAGTAAGTGAAAAAAAGTACTTATAATAAAGTGTAAAAAAATCGATTTGGACATCAACTCGTCACATCAAAATTTTATTCTAACCGGTCATACCGCCAAAAGTATTATTTGTTTCAACCCGTCACAAGTTGATTTATTTCTATTAGGACACATCGTAATTTTGTAGCTACTGGTCACACTGCAAATTTATATAAAGTGATTGAGTGAGTGACATAGAAGACAACAAAGAAGATGAAAGTAATGAAAACAGTTCAAAGTTATTCAAAATAATAATTTATGAAATATATTGATAGAATTGACTTTGACAGCTTGACGTTATTGCTAAATACCAAATTACTTATAGAAAAAAAATATAACATAAAATATAAAAATCGGATTCATTGATTTTTAGGCGGTACGAAGTTCGCCGGGAGCCGGGGGCTTGTTATTAAGAATTCGAAAAAACCCGGGAAAAATTTGAGGCGTCGTAGCCGAGCGGGTGGATGCTCGGGTTGAACGCCAGAAATCGTGGTTCAATCCCCAAAGCTCCGCTAGACTACTGACGTGAACCCAAATCTACACAGTAATTTTAGATTATGGATGGGTTAACAGGACTATTAATAATGTGTTAAAGGCACATTGATAATAATCTTTTAACCGGTCAAGGATCATTCAACCGCCGGCGGTCACGAAACAATTAGAATTTCAATTGTGTCTGGTTTTACGATCCTCAAGGGGTTAAAGAAAAAAAATCTTGTCTTGACAATGACGAACACAACAAAAACACTAAAGAAATAATCAGCTAAATAGGTACAATCGGTAACTCATTTTTGTTTAGATACCACACTTATTACATTAACATACGAAATTAATGAAACGAACGAAACAATTTAAAATTGTTTCAAGCGGAAGTATAAAGCACTTTCGCTTTAAGCAATTTCGATTCTCATTTGGATCGTAATTAGTCTTCGCCTGCTCCTTATATTTCGTATAATGACTGCAGCATTCCTTAATTAATACGTAAATCAAGCGCGAGTGAGCGGAATATCAAAAAAGACAATTATATCGACGATTACTCAGTTTTAGCAGATGTCTTATCGTAATAATTCTTTTAATAATTCGTAAACACTTTGCCTCCTCTCAAATGGTGTTAGGTGATGTTATGATCGATAGTAGAAGTGCATTTCACCAGGATACCTCAACTTGTAAGGAATTTTCTACATTATATCTAGCTGTCGGAACATAACAATGCATTCTTCTTGAAACCGAACCCAATAAAAAAATTTCGAGCCTCTTCTGTACGTCTCGGTTGTTGTAGGTAGTGTATCCCAATAGTTCCCTCTGGCGTTAGTCCCCTTGGGGGATAACTGGGACTTACATATTTAAAAATCCCAGTCTCTCCCACTTAAAATTATACGGCAACATCTCAAGTGGGGGAGACTGGGACATCTAAAAATTAAAGTTCCAGTTGTCACCCGTGTCGTTGGTAGAGGGGACAACTGGGAGGTTTTTATAAAAAATCCCAATTGTCCCCCAAGGGGGAAAGGCTAGAGAAGACTACTGGGATACACTGGTTGTAGGTAGCTTTTTTTGTGCCTCCGATACTTTCACTCACCGGACGAAACACAACGGCAACGAGGGTCATTGTTTCAAGTCGATATTCGGTAAGAGTATTACGCCGGGCAAGCCGGCCCAAGTGTCGCGTAGCGGTGAAAGAATACTACCACCCCCTCTCTTCCCTTGGGTTAATATATGTGTGTATTATATATATGTGTGTATGTTTGTAAGCCGGCCCAATTAGTGCCGGTTTGTTTTTGCCGGCCAGTTGACTGGTGGTCCCACCAATAATGTCCTACCGGTCTCATAGTCCCTCAAGCTTTGGGTTTATGGTTCCACTTTCAATTATAAAATAAAAATACCACGACCTACTGATATATTTATTAAGGTTTAATGGCTCGTGGTTCTACAGTCTCCAACTAGTAAGTAATTTAATCATGTGTTGAAATTATGAGCTCCGGTGAATAACGCGAGTCGTTTTCACCATTCAATATACATACTAACTTTAAATATGCAATTCATTTTATTTTTTGTCACTAATAGGCGATGCTTTAATGCCATATAGACTAACGACCTCCTTGGTCGAGTGGTTTGTACACCGGTTTTCATGGTGTCGCCATCTCTGTGGTCCCGGGTTCGATCCCCGGTCGGTACAATGTAGAAATTATTATTTTTCTAAATAGTCTCGGGTCTGGGTGTTTTCTATGTTTAATAAGTATGTATTTAAGTATTTTAAGTACGTTTATTCTTTGTCTAGTAACCATATAACGAGTTTCATAACGAAGTTTATCTTGGGCTAGATAACTGGTGTGAGTGTAGGAAAGTTCATTTTTTTTTCGTTGATTTATCTTTGAATTTATTTGAGCGTTAATATTGAATCAAATATTTCGAATAACGTTCAGCTAAAATCAATCAATTGTTAACTGTTACTGACTGTAACTGTGTATTTTAATTTGTAAGTTCATCGTAAGTGGACCGTGTTCTAAGTGTTTAAATAATAAAGTGCGCTGAATTATAAAAAGTAATACTTATTTAGCATAATCATTGCGTTAGCTATTTTATGCTATTAGTTTATTTAACCATCGATCTGAGAGCCGGGTAACGTCATTCATTCATTCATTAGTGCGCGAATGTCTGAAATCGTGATTTACAGTGCTTTATAAAGTTCAGTTTGCGCCAGTTAACCGGGCATATTTGGGTAGGGCTATTTTCAGCTTAGACGTAATTACCGGCTAACTAATTTAGTCTGAAATATATTCTGAAAGCGGAGACTCTCAGAATTTGGTCCTATTATCTAAATTTTAGGGAACTATTGTGAGAATTAACTGCTGAATAACCGTTTCTACTATTTAAAACTTAGGGCATTATTTAACATAGATATAGGTAAATACTATTCGACCTAGATGTACGGATTTTTTAATCGCAATTGGCTATTTGACAGTTGTAACAATAAAATAATATGAAATATGTCGAATATGGTAGTTTATAATTTAACGATAATTATCCAATAGTTATTTTTTAATAAGATAATTGCTAAATATTTTATTTTCACAAAATAAATTTGCGATTTTTTTTATCTGTGGATCTCCCGTGTGTTAACACGGGCGGCCATGATTGAGCTTCGTGTGACGTCACATTTCACAAATAAACAAAAACAATCTGTCAGGTTTCAAGATAAAATTTCTATGTTTATTGAAAATATGTGACGTCAAAGGCAAAATGTCACGTGACCAACCGTTATCGCACGAAATATGAAATTAATAAAGAAAAAATATTTTTTTCATTAAATTCGAAAATTATTGTACGGGATATAAATTAAGCGTTTGTGATTTTTAAAATACTTTTCCAAAAACTGTCAAGTAACCAATTACATAATTAGTTGTTCTCATACAAATAGAACATATTACGAAACGCCTTTTGCAGTATTTTTAAAAGCTATTGCACCGACCTATCTCTTCTCTTTGGTGTTGTAAAGCCTGAGAGTTTCAGTAATATGGTCCTGTTTTTACCCTTGGATACGGAACCCTAAAAATTACAGCACCTGTTATAAAGCATACTGCAGGATTAATTAACAAATTCGTTTTACGACTAATAAGACCCTCATTGACGAACTGCGTAATGACGATTCACGAAATGGACGAACTGCGTAATGACGATTTACGAAATGGACGAACTGCATATGCATAAAGACGATTCACGAAATGGACGAACTGCGTAATGACGATTCACGAAATCGTTGAATCAAATTATTGACGAATTGAGTAGTAGGCGAACGACAAAATGCGGAATGGACGAATTGCGTATTGGACCTACGGCTGCGGCTAACAAACCACACCAACAGCATGATTTGTTACCCGTAGGTTCAATACGCAATTCGTCAATTTCGCATTTTGCCGTTCACCTACTACTCTACTCGTCAAAAATTTGATTTGACCATTTCGTGAATCGTCCTTACGCAGTTCGTCTTTATGCAGTTCGTCCATTTCGTGAATCGTCATTACGCTTACGGCTTAGTCGTAAAACGAATTCGTTAATTAATCCCGCAGTAGGCTTTAAACCAGCCGCCGTTAAGCCGATAGCCTCACCACCTGTCACGCTGGGCACATGTGCAGTTGTTATTTGGTGAAACGTGGACTGTGGCAGTGGGTTGCTTTTGCCGTCATTTCCTAGTATGACTAGGAAATGACGGCTACACTGACCTTTGTGGTAGTCGTGATCGTGAGCGTATGTATGTAACCATGTCGTTTATGGTACATCGACCCGTATCCGGTCAGTGTGTGCGTGCCCTTACCGATTTGGCTACATCGATCCATTGAGTTATAATAACTAGAACCGACACCGCGAAGCAAATTTTTGCGCACGGATTTGCGGCCGCACGCTCTTAGGCTGATTTCACAGTCACGCGTTTGATCAGCGCCGGCCACACGCGCGCGCTTACAATTATTACACTACATAGCAGTTGCGCGTTTGAACAGCGTGTGTGACTATGAAACGCAACCACTATGTAGTGTTATTGTAACGGCGCGCGTGTGGCCGGCGCAGATCAAACGCGTGACTGTGAAATCAGCCTTACAATCACTGAGGCGTTTGCAGCCCACGGCCGCAACGCAGTGTGTAAGAAATTGCTACGCTGTGTCGTCTCTAGTAATAATACCCCAATGCATCGACCCCACTCGTAAAGGAAATAACATTTTTACGATCCACACGTCGATTGCGAATGTGATGTATTTCCTAAACTCGTTAGGTGACGTGTATTTTAGAAGTCACGTTCTAATATTATCCATGTGATATGGCGTCAGTGACGAGATCTCGTTAAAATATACATAGGTATAGCTTTCGCCCGCAGCTTTAATTCAATTCAAAAATATTTATTCAATTTAGGCCACAATAATTGAGCACTTATGAATGTCGCTATGCCATCGGTTCGTAAGTCTAACTATGGGGCGGGAGCCTTGTACTGTAAAGAACTCAGCAAGGGCATATATTTTCTACAGCGTAAATGCAAATTGGTAAATGCCCTCCCTATAATAGAAGGACATTATCCATTTTTTTTCCTACAAGATAAAAAAACATTTAGTACGATTACAAGACAAATACAACAATACAAACAACATACAAAAAGAATACCTAATAAAAAACAGGTATTGCTCAATTCAAAATAAAATAAACAAATAAAGACTATTAAAATACTACCAATAAAAATATGATTGCACCCAGCCTCCAGCCTCCACAGGCGGCCTCCACTTCATTCGCGTTATTGTAGATTTAGTTAATAAATTATGTTTGTCGATCGTTTTATTTATTCAAACTATGAGATAGTTTGAATAAAGTACGTATTAGTACAAGTACTTTAAAAAACAAGTATGCAGTTTATGATCATTTTTAAAAATAATATTTTGGCAAAGTATGAAGAAGGAAATCAACAATGAAATCGGACGATGCTATTATTTGATACAGGGTGTACAGACAGACCCATTTTAATAAAATAACAAACGTTTGTAATCCACATACAGACAAAATAAGATTTACATATTGTAAAAAATTTGTTTGATACCTATTTTTCAAACAGCCTGTACATTAATAATTCATATTTACGAGTAAGATCCACAATCCGACGAATCATTATTATCTACTGTTGAAATATGGTTGACATGTCAAATATCAGTTTGATAATTTATGAACAGCCTGTGTAGTAATCGTCAAGGCGGCAACACTTAAAGAGGGGTTAGGCGATCAGCAAAAATTTTAATGTTGCGCGGGGCCTCGCGGGTGAGGCGCGGTGCGGGGTCCGCGGTAATTCGTAAGCGCCATTCACATTTATATCAAAAAATTAAAAAAATTGTTTAGTTCTTTAGAAATCCAAATCAGTCCAGAAATCGAAAAGGTCAATAGGGTAAATTTTTCGGTCACTTAAGCAATGTTTTGTTTTCAGAGTGATTTCTTACCATGACAGAGTAAACAAAAGTAAAGTAAAAAGTTTTTATTTGAATCATTAAACTAAAACAATTTTAGTTTTTCTAAGCTTTGTCTGAGATAACATTTTGGTTTATTTATTTATTTATTTATATTTAAGGATCACCAACATGACATAATACCATTAATTACATAATATTAAAGTAGGTAATTAGTATCTTGCTAAGTATAGTCACAATTACAGGAGATCACAGCATGCATTCAGATAGTTACAATTAGGTACATATAAAAAAACAATAACAATAACTAAAAAACAAAAAACAATAAATACAAAACTTCTCTTTCTAAAACACACTTAACGTTAATTCTTTAAAAAAAAAAGGTTAAATAAAACTAAACCTAGAAAAAGTGAATGAAAACGCTACTAACAATACATAATTAATAACATAACAACCTAAGGCACGTCAGACCGATCAACAATTGACAAAAATTTGCGAAGACTTTGAAAGTGGATATCCAGTTCAGGGTTTCTCTCAGTGAGCTCGTTATACAGACGAGACAATCGAACAAAAGGTGAGTCGCGACCCATCTTAGTCCGACAGAATTTTTTTTTGTAGTAACCCACTCGGATATCTTGGCATTCTATTTGGGACCTGAAAATGTATTTTACTTAGCAAACTGGGGTTATCTATGCGGTTATTAAGTAACTTGTATAGATATGACATATCCAGATACGTACGACGCATGGACAGCGGTCTCATATGAAAGTGTTTAGCTCTTTCAGGATAGCTCTTAACAGATCTTGGAGTTCTGAAACGATAAGCCAGACTACGAGTGAATTTTCTCTGTACACTCTCTATTCTGTTAACATGGACTTTATAACTAGGACACCAAACTGAAATTATAAAAAAAAAATCTCGTAAAGTTGCGACATTGCCGGTAATGGGCCACCTATTTTAGTATTCGACCGTATTTATGTTAGTTTTCGGCCATGTATTTTTAAGTGTTGTTCTATTTTCTGTTTTGTGTAAATAAGTATAATAACTACATTATTAATAAGTATTATTTTGTAATAAAAATGTTTTTCAAATAACTCTGATTTCTACGAAAACAGGTGTCTTTTTATATTAACGAAGGCCGAAAGCTAAAATAGGCTGAAAACTAGATTGATTATTATTGGTGTTCAGCCATCATAATCATAAAACAAACGGCCGGAATCTCGATTTCACAGGTTAACATAACATAGTTTGTGTCATTAAATCTTATCAACTTTTTTTTATTTTCGTTCACATAAATTTTTCTATGCCGAAAAATAGCTTATATACGCTGAGTTTTCGGCCGTCAAATACTAACTAATTTAAAAGTGTTTTTCTTCAAATACTTGTATGTAAACAAGCGGCCGTAAACTAAAGCTTCAAATCAATTGAATATATATTTGAATTTTACCTTAAAAGTTTAATTAAATTATTTTTAGATAATAATTATATTATATAATATTAAATATGATTAATTTAATTTATTAGTTTATTAGTCAACTTTCGGCCGAAAAGTAAAAGCTCCGCAAAATCGCATCTAGTTCGCCAACCACCAAATAAATACATAATATACCAAATAATAACCCATTTAATTTATTTAATATTTTAATTTTAATATTAGATGTTACTTTTGTTATTTTTTTATAATAATATCATAATTATAAAATAGTTGATAACCCATTTGAATGAAAATAATAAAAATTCAACTAATTTTCCGGATACATTGACAACATGTTTATTTACCAAACCATATTACAACGCTGTAACTTATCTTGCAAAAGATAGTGCGCACTGTATTTTTGCTAATTTTTAATGCACACTTGCACAGCTTGCACTGCTTCACATTCAAAGGTAAATCGCGGAAAAAATTAAAGAGTTATTATGCTGCTAATTTAAGGAGATGTTGGGTACATTTAAACATTTTAGGAGGCATCGATTTTTAAAATGAGTAGACTAAAAATTTCTTATTATATGGATATAACTTCATAGTAGCTGAAAACCAGAGGGGGGCGGTAAACGGGCTAAGTTACCCTATCTATGTGTTTATGATTTTATAGGAATTATTATTCCAAAACACGGTCGTAATGTGCAAAAATCGAGCAAAATGTGAAATAGTAATCCCCTGACACATACTTCCTGTAACACACATTAAAATTCAATGCGAAATAATCTAAAATATTTTGAATACAGACATTTTTTCCGTTTTCACCGCCAAAGCCCCCTTAACGGCCTGACCTCGACCTTGCCGCTATCAGCGTAAGCTTAAAGCGGAGCGAAGAGCTTAGTGAACAAATGTACTAAAATGTATGAAGCATGTCTTAGCGGCGAGACCAGCGGATTACGCCGAGCGGATCGCTACAGCGAGCAGCGGCCGCGGGACGAACTGAGGCGGCTTAGCGAATAAAATATTCTAGAAAATGTTGCTTGATCACATCTACAGATATTACCGATATTGTCAGAAAATTGTTAGTATAAATTACTGAATTCGCCTTATTTATACCGCTCCTTATTCACTTCGTACACCCCTTCCATCAATTCAAGATATTGTGCCTAAAATACGAACGGGTTTCAAGGCAGATAATACCCACTTTATATAACGCTATACGTCCACCTCGGTCGCAGCCGAGCAGGGGTGCGATTCACGTTCCGATCTGACCTTTGTGACGTTAGCGTATAGTCGAATTTAGAGAATGCGGATTTGATGATGACATTCTTGATCCGCAGCGAATTATGTAATTTGAGTTATCAATTTGAGCGTTAGAGAATCACCATGCAGTACGTGGCATGGAAAACGCTCCGCCTTTAAGCTCGCCGCTCCGCTTGCCGCTAAGTCAAAAGTCGTGGCAAGGTCGAACGTTGCACTAAGCCCTCTTCGCACTACCCTGCTCGTGCGTAGCCACTTGACTGACTACTGTTACCAGAGGCTCAGAACTTTTAAACTATTGGCACGTGGTGACGGACGTATACAGGTTGGAAGAAAAGTGAGATAGAGCGTTTCGATGTATACACCTTGGAAGATAAGTTAGGGCAGTTTCAGTCCAGCGTTTTATTCACGCGTATTACATTTTGCATTTTTAAAACCGAATGCGTATACGCGCTTTTTTCGGCGTGTTTGTTCGAACCGGTGTGGGTCAGTCAGTAACAATAAAAATACGACTCGCGAAATGCGGTAATCCTCGTACGAGTTGCGCGTGTTGCTAAAGGCGCGCATTATACGCGGTTACACGCGCTTTCAAAAACGACCTTTTACGTGCTGAAAACGCTGATTTGAAACTGGCGGACTGACGGATCAGAGAATAATAGTCTTAAACAAGAACTAAATAACTGCAAAAAGACTATTGACACATTAAAAAGGGTTGCACTAGCAGGCCCACAAACACCTACACCATTAAAGAATAAAAATACAGTTAATCCTAAGACAAAAGTAAAAAAATATATTACAAAATTAACCAGCTTCACGTCTGATACACTGCGTTCTACACCAAAGTTTGAGGAAGGAAAAAATAAGATAAACAAATTTACGCGAAGCGAAAGTAAAGATAGAGTTATCAACTTAGAAGATACGACGACACAACTTTTTACAAACAAAACCCCTAACGTGACAGCAGGAGAAATCAATGCACATACACAGCAACGGACTAATAACACGCAGGAAATAAATGGAAACCGAAGAACCAGACTTCCTAAAGCTAATCTACTGTGCCTAATAAGTAGCTCTAAAAAGCATAATATTATACAAATTACTGAAGAACCCTTTGGTGAATTTAACTTTTGTCATTATCTTAAACCGAACGGAGGCATAAAGGAACTGCTTATGGGAATTGAATGCAAACTCAAACATTTCACTATGAGTGACTTCTGTGTTCTCTTGATAGGTGAATCAGATTTCAGGGTCACAAAAGACTATTATGTCCTTGTTAATTTAATAAGGCTGGCGCTGCAAGCGGTTCAGCATACAAATATAATTGTTTGTGTACCTACATACAAATGTAACGGCATGTCACTTTTATTTAATGAAAGGGTTGAAAAATTTAATAACCTTTTGTACGAAGATAATAAGCTTAACCAGTATGCATTTATTTTCGATTCCAATCGTAAGTTAGAATACTCATCCAAAATGTTTAATATTAATACAGGTACAATTAACAAATTTGGTTTACAAACATTGTTCACTGTTGTAAATGCTTTTATTGACTCTATTCTTAGACAATATAGAAAGGAGATAAAATGTGAACCCAAACGGGGTACAATACCTTATTATTTTAAATTGGCTAAAACCGATATAAGTCAGAATCATTCCTTTCGTTAACAACTACTCCTTTAACAGTAAACTAATTGATAACAAGTCTTTTATAATATTACATCAAAACATTGCATCAGTTTTAAGTAAAATGAATTGTATAGAAGCAGCTTTACAAGACCTATCAGACAAAAATACAAGAGTACAAGTGTTGTGTCTGAGCGAAACATTCCTACGCACTGGGCATGAGTCTAATGTTAACATACTTGATTTTAGAGTTGCGGTTTCATACTGTCGTGGCAATGAAGGTAGGGGCGGAACTTGCATTCTACTAAGGAAAAATTTAAGATTCAAAGAATTGGCTATAACAAAAATACTAGCTGCGAAATCATCCTTTGAATGTTGTGGTGTCGAGATACCTGACTGTAGTCTTATAATTATATGTATATATAGGGTCCCAAAAATTCAAAATTTAAATGTGTTTTTCATGAAACTGAACCTATTGTTAAACGAAGTAATCTCAAAGAGCAAACGTAAAAAGATCGTCCTATGTGGTGACTTTAATATTGATACTCTAAAGAATAATAAATATACAGACGAGTTAAAATCTATATTGTATAATTATAACCTTGTAGCTAATATTAATGTACCGACTAGAAGACAAGCATGCCTAGACATAATAGCCAGTAACATTCGGAATGCTAAGGGAGCTGTACTTCACCTCGGTTTATCGGATCATGAAACAGCACAAACACTATCTATAAAAATAAATAATCAAACCAATATCACTTATTGGTTTGAAAAAAGAAGAGCCTACTCTAGTGATAATATGCGCAAATTTCAGGAATGTTTATCAGCTTTATCGTTTTCAGAGGTATATGCCAGTATTAAAGTCAATAAAGCATTCCAAATTTTCAATGACCTAATTCTACTATTTTACAATCTATGCTTTCCTTATATTAGAATTAAAATCTCGAATAAAGCAGTGCAAAATTGGATTACTAAAGGCTTAAAAAAGTGCTGTTTAGTAAAAAGAAAATTATATATGAAATACATAAAATCTGCAAATAACAGGACGATAAACAAAAATACATATAAAAAATATGATAAAATATTGAGGGCATGCATCAATAATTCACAAAGAATAAATAACAGTACATTTATATCAAACAATAAGAATAAGTGTAAAGCTGCTTGGCAGGTAATAAGAGATACCACAAACAACAAACGTCCAAATAATAACTTAGAAAATATTATTAGTAACAACATAATCTATACTGACCCAAATGATATATGTGAAATATTTAATAACCATTTTATTAATCATATTATCAAAAAGGCAAATCTGCATGTACATTACCGTCAAAAGCACTTAAAAATCACACCAAACAGTATTTTCTTAACGCCTACAGACAATGTCGAAATAATTAAACTAATAAAATCTCTGAAAAATAGCCACTGTGTAGGGTATGATGGTATCTGTACAGAAGTTATTAAGGAGGTATCTGATACAATAAGCTTTCCTTTGAGCTACTTAATAAACTTATCATTTGAGCAAGGGATTTTTCCCGACGTGCTAAAGATATCAATTGTTAATCCGTTATTCAAAAAAGGTGATACCAATGATCTAAATAATTATCGTCCAATTACGCTCATTCCTGTTATTTCTAAAATCGTAGAAAAAGCAATGTATAGCAGACTTTCTAGTTTTGTAGAAGCGCAAAAGGTTCTCAACGACCTACAATATGGCTTTCGTAAAAATAGCTCGACAACATTAGCATGTTTTGATCTAGTTAAATCTATCACTGAATGTTTAAACGATAAAAAAGCACTAGCAGCGATATTTTTGGACATGAGTAAGGCTTTCGATTTTGTTGACCATACCATCCTTTTAAGTAAACTTGACAACTACGGTATACGTGGCGTGGCTTATAACTGGTTCCTAACATATCTACAAAACAGACTTCAAAGCGTCGTTATAAAAAAAATCACTGGTAGAGAAAAACAAGAGTATCATTCTAGTTTTAAAACTAACAATATGGGAGTTCCACAAGGAAGTATTTTGGGGCCACTACTTTTCCTTCTATACATAAACGACTTACCGGACGTAACACATCATAAAAGTATTTTGTATGCAGATGACACGACACTGCTAATTCAATCGACAAATGACATAAATTTTGAATATGATATTAATAACACAATTAAAAATATACTTCAATGGCTCAATAATAATAATTTACAAATTAATTTAGGTAAAACGAACGTTATTAACTTTAAAACATATAAATCTAAGAAACTGGAACTAGAAATCAAGTATGACAATAAAAACATTTGTCAAGTGGAACAGACAAAGTTCTTAGGGGTTATTATAGACAAACACTGCTCTTGGAAACCGCATATAGATAGCTTGTGCAATAGGCTTAATAAATTTGTATTTGTGCTTAAGAAACTGAGACATATTGCCACCACAGAAGCAGTACTATCAGCCTACTATGGATATGTGTCATCGGTACTTGATTATGGTCTCATTCTTTGGGGAAATTCGGTAGATACTGATAGGATATTTAAGGTTCAAAAAAAGTGTATTAGAAATATGTGTGGAGCCGGTTTCCTTGATAGCTGTAGACCTCTATTTCAGAATTTAAAAATATTACCTCTCCCATGTATGTACATTAAAAACATTTGTTTATTTGTAAAAAAATATCCCCAATTATTTAGCACGCATGAGGATATGTTACAAAGAACGTTTAGACACAAAGATAAACTTTTCCTTCCCAAGATAAGGTTAACTTTATTTAAAAGAAATGTATATTGTATGTCTATTATTATATTTAATAAATTACCAATAGAACTAAAGAAAACTCCTATGCCTGAATTCAAATCTAAAATTAGTAAATGGCTTTTGGAAAAATGTTTTTACTCCGTAAATGAGTTTTTGGCATGTTAGATTTTAACATTTAAGTATTATACTCGTAATTTATATATAATTGATATTCACATGCCGGTAACGGCAAGATGCACTGGAACTTTATTTTAAAACACTGTCACTGTTTTATAACGTGTATTTTAGTGAATAAATAATTTGAATTTGAATTTGAATTTGGCTTAAGCTAAATTTCAACAAGGGGATTTAGTAATTGTCAGAAGCTTTTCGTTTCCGCAATGTAGCCAGGGAACGGGTCAGGCGCAAGAGCCTTATACCACTCGAGTAATCCGTCTTTGTACATCTAGCCCGATAACCCGATACAAAGCTTCCTCTGTGATGAAATACTTCATCCGCAACAGTTAACTCAAGTCAACTATTTAAGAGGGTACCGCGCGGTCGCAAAAACTGACATACGTCTCTTAATGAACTTCAAAGCATATTGATATTTAAAATTAGAACGATTCTGCTTTAAAGTTTCAGACCTAGTAATTTGATTAGAGCAATGTTTTTATTCTACGAAATGTACAAAACCTTCACGCGCATGTGTTACAAATGAAAATTTACTTTTTTAAGATGTGGGGGACCTGCGGAATATCAATACAAATATTTTCATGTAAGAATTAATGTTCCATGCGTAAAATTAAGAAAGTTGTCGATAACAAATGTTTTTAGGAGTCATTACATTTTTGTATTGTTTGTTATTGTTTAAAGAATTTGTTTCAAATTTCAACAAGGTTACGACCTTGTGCAATGATCAGGCTAACTTACGTAAGTTTTTTTAATGTATTTAACTAATTCAGCGCATAGTACAAGTAACTTAAAAATACGTACATTTTCACAATTTCGTGCAGGATCCCCTTAACTAACGAAATTAAAATGGCTTAGATATAGACGTCATAGAAATGAAATGATGTTCGTTGGTTAAAGCATTACTTAGTCTTGAGAAATTATGAACGGAATGAAATTTTGCACAGAGACAGACCAAGACCGTCACCTAAACATAGAATACTTTTTTTTCAAGCAAACTAGCAAAGCAATGTACAGTCATGAGCAAAATTATGTACTTAAACAATTGTAACAATGGAATAAGAGTCAAATTGTATACATATTGGTGCTCGTGACTGTACTTGCACTTGCAATGTATTGCGATGGGTATTGAAGTTAGTCAATTAGCCCCCTGGTCACGAGCCGTAGTCGCCATTACTCCATTCACTTATTACTCGCCTTGTCTGCAGCCGTTATCGTTGAAAAGGCACTGAGCATTGCGCGTTTTATTAAAATACTTTTCAGGGATCGCACCCTAGGACCGCTCCAGTGATTATGCAAACTCAACTACAGGTTCGCTGAACCTTAATGACTTTGTGGCAGTTAGAGTTTATTGTTTAGGTCTTGTCCGACTTAGAAGATATTTGGATGAGGAGCTCGATGGGGTAGGTAGGGTAGGTGGGCTAAGGCGTTCTAAAGGCACTGAGCATTGCGCGTTTTATTAAAATACTTTTCAAGGATCGCACCCTGGACCGCTCCAGTGATTATGCAAACTCCACAACTGGATCGCTGAACCTTAATGACTTACGTAGCAGTTAAAGTTTATTATTTCGGACAAGACATTAGAGGATATTTTAATGAGGAGCTCGATGGGGTAGGTAGGGTAGGTAAGCTAAGTTAAGTATGTGTCACTAGATTTGTAGCCAAATTAAAAAAGGGACATCTCAAGCTTCTTTGCTATTCGGAAGGCACCTGAAGCCGTTAGTCCTGGCTGTTGTCGTTAGATGGCAGTCATTAAAACCCACCAACCTCGGGTTCTGGGCTAAAAGCCTCATGCGCTATAGTCCGTGACAAGACCTGTGCCTGACAGTGCCTGTGCCCAGCAGTGGGAAGTGGGCTGATGATGAATTTGGATAAGAGCATAAGCTACGAAGCAGTCTAATAGCTATAGGAGCGATCTCAATGCAGAATGCACGGTAGCCTAATTACTTACTGTTCCGATATGTCACATGGTGCGGGTCCAAACCGTATTCACACGTATTCCCTCCTTCCTATGTAGGGTCCTCCAAACAAGGCGTGAAGAGGCACTTGTGGGCCTTCAGGGTGAGGGTGACTGATGATACGTTTCTTACGCTGCATTAGTGGTCCGCGCGCCTGGACTCCGCTTGCATCCGGTAGAGTGAAGTCATTTTGCCGGCCTTAAAAATAAACCCGCGCGTTAAAATTTCAAACACTTTTGTTTGATGATTTTTACATTTATTAATTTATTTATATCTTAGGAAGACCAACAGCTTATTCAAACTGTATAAGTAGTGGTAATAATAACATATGCCCAATTACAGGTCCTCACAAGTAACAACAGAAACATACAGACAATATCCTAATAAAAAAATTACTTATTACAAAAATAAGGTAAGTTCTTTACTTAACATTTGCACAAAACCAAACACGCTTATATCAAACGGAAAAGATAATCCTATCCATTGTTAAATTTATCTAAACAATACTAAAGCTCGAGTCCTAAACCCACATTTTGTAACTTTAAGACCCGAAAAAATGCCTACTCAGTGCATTCCTCACTGATGACGCACTTTTAGTAAACAGATCCAGATCGTAATTAAATAACTACTGGCGCGCCACATAAACTCGTTTTGCCTATAATTTGCCTCTATTTTTGTTGTTATAAATTTTGCCTATAATTGTCTCCGGTCTATGTTTTCAATCCTGATGATAAAATATGACGCGATCAACCTAAAATATCAATTCTCACAAAAGAAAAGACGTGATTTGACAATACATTTAAAATAGTTGCGATAAACTTTAACAGATTTAATGATTAAGTTTTATCTGACCATTGAAAAATCGCCCTTAACTGGATAGGGCTAATACAAGCCCAAATATTCGTCAGTAGTTTATTGGTACTCGAACCAATTGCAAGAGCAGTCGTACTGGTTGTTAGCGTGAATATGTGAACGAAATTGCCAATTCCGTAGCTTTTTTCGAGTAGTCTATCTATAGGTAACGTTATGTAGTTACACTTTTGTAGCCTATTTTTAAAACATATAACCCATTTTCAAAAACCAAATCTAAAAAAACAAAAATTAATTTTAATGATCCATAAAGATGTTTATTTATACATCCTACTAATATAATAAACGCGAAAGTTTGTAAGTACCTATGGATGGATGTTTGTTACTCGTTCACGTAAAAACTACTGAATGGATTTGGATGAAATTCGGCATACAGATAGTTTATAACCTGGATTAACACATAGAATACTTTTTATCCCGATATTTCCTCGGGAACTGGAACCACACGGGTGAAACCGCGAGCGGCCGCTAGTTCACACATATAACAACGACTATTATCCGAAAAGGATTATTCAGAGATGAGAACCGCAAAAGTAGTCCTCTGCCATAGTCCACGTTGCACTAAATAGCGACTGCACATGAGCTCACCGTCAAGGTGGTGAGAGCCCATCGCCACCGCTCTATGCTGTTGGATTTATGTGCAGTCTTTAGTCCGTAGTCGCCCTGTACGACACCCAAGGAAAGAGAGGGGTGGTAGTATTCTTTTAAGAGCATCTACGCGACAACACACATTATTTATGCTAAACAACATAATAATAAGTTGTTTAGGATAATAGAGGCTAGAAATTTGACATTTATTATAATTTTTTATAGAGCACAACTCAAACTAACTGTAATAGGCAAATCAACAGATTACTAATTTCGTCGTGAACAAAGCCTTGTGCGTGTTCACTCAACGGCTTGTATGCTGAGACTCAATCTGTAGGCTAAGTCTTTAAGTCTATAAGTAATCCGATTAACGGTAGAACACCTCGTTTGTGCAACCAGATGATGTAATGCAGCGACTGGTTGCTACAGAAGATTGATGATCTTTTGTATTATGTTTGATAAGTATTTTTTTAAAGTATAGTTATCCGTTATCTATTTATCTATTGAATAAGTTTTCAGAAACATAACTTAACCAAGATAGTTGGTGTAGTGTTATTTATTATCTATATTTGATCTTAATTTATTAAATACGAAAAGTCTAGTAAAAAAATTAAAGTATTTACAGCCTGTGCTATCCCGCTGCAGGTGCAATTGATGGATAGACGACCTAAAAATAAATTCTAACCAAACAACAGAGAACTTATCTTTTGTTTATAATGGATTGGTGCGGTTAGCACATACAGCCTGTGTCAGTATTCGTTTAATTTGCCAACACTAATGGACTTTCACGAACACTTAACGGTTAATAATCTATCACTATTTCAAACGAATATTTGACAAAACACACATTTTAGAGAAAATTAAACAAAACTGCCGACACGATGCTTCGCGCTTTAACGCCAAGAAGTCGACAGATAACTTTAAAAAGATATCAATAACGCCAAAGGATCGCGACCGGGGGCTTATTACTTTGGTGCCGTGTTGCAGCTCTCGATTCGTATCGATGGCAAGCCGCGTTTCATTTCCGGCCGCTAGCGTATCGATAAGGCTTTGCGGATTCGCTTATTTCCTATTACTTCCTTAACCTTATGTTACCTAACCGCCTTTGCGCTCTAGGGGTGAAAACACCCACTGCTCCCTTGTTTGATTCAATATGTTGCCATAACATCAATGCCACAACCATTGTTGTGTTCCAACAGTAATTAAGAGATAAGATGTTTTAAAATAATGTTCCACGAGTATAATTCGTGGAAATCCTTAAATACGGTGCGTTCAAATTGTTACAAATTCCAAACCGTCTTACTAAGGTTTAAGATTTTGATCTCTGGTTTTAGCAAATATCCTGTACTATTTACAAAAAAAAAAGTAAGTTTATGTGTAAAATTTTTCAATAACCTATCACGCTGAGCACATGTACAGTTGTTGTTTGACAGTGCATTGTGCGGTCCTCATTGCCTAGTCTCTGACTATAACCCTTTAGAGACAAATGTCGTGAGTGTCTGTGTGTATATAGATACGGATATATTTAGTGATAAGATGGCTATCTTTAAACATAATATTAGGGGACACTCCGTTTGTTGTCAAACAATTTCATTGTGCTGTGATCCCATTTGACATTTTATCGATATCGAAAGATGCTGTTTTTCCATGTAAAATTCAACACTTTTCACCTACAAAATACCTATAGAAGTTGCTAGTTATGATAGATTTGATAAAAAATTAAAGATACCTATTAAAAATTACCCTAATTTGGTATAAAAAAGAAGAAGAAGGGAGAAAAATATATTAATAAGTGATAAAAATAAGTAAAACTGTGTGCAATCCGATCATTAGTGTGGAAATCACCAGGATTAATGTTGGCAGTGCAAAGTAACAAGATTTTTTCTGAAATATTGAAGTGCAGAACAGCTCAACATGTTCTAAGTTAATTACTTAATTTAATTGTTTTATGTCGGAATCTGTGGCTAATAACACACTCTGCCCATAATCACATCAAGAAATTAATTGTTTATAGACCCGGTGAGTGGAAAATCTAATATTTTTTGTGAAATTTACTTGACTCGGCCGTTGTCAAATTTGAAATTCCGACACCAGATTGACATAAACAAAACAACTGATTCGTCTCATGATACAATCATACTGCATACAATTGAATGGTGACTAACTGTGTCACTAGAAAATAAAAGCATTATAAACCAATATCTTTAATAAACCGGCAAGAGATGGATATGACGACAGATAATATTACACAACGACGGCGGTTATTGAGATCCAACTCCATTGACCAATCTAGGTTTCTCAGTGATAATACCGAACGCTTGGATGATTCAATACAAGACACAACGATGAGGAGTTTACATAATTCATCACTAGATGACAGCACTGTGACAGACTTAAGGCAACAAATCGAAAGTTTATCCACAAAGTTAACATCCGCCTATCAAGAAATAGAAAACTTAAAAATAGAAAACATTACATTAAAAACCGAGTTAGAAGAATATCATAAAAAAACCCAATATCATAACAAACAACAAGAATTACAGGAAAATATTAACTTGATGAACGCGCCATCTATGCAATCATATGAAAAACTCGACACAACTGAAGATATTCAACGCCGCACAGGCACAGTAGCAGGGACAGGGAAAGAGACGAAACACAACGTCAACAAACCAAGTGTTGACAAGGGAACTAACTGTAAAATGACTAATATAAACCAAAATTATAACCTAGTTAATAATAAAAAACGAAAAATATTAATTTTTGGTGATCAACAGGCTGTAGGTCTTTCAATATTGTTGTCAAAATATAGAATGAAGGCATCTAAAAATGATTGCTTTATCTCCTCATTTGTTAGGCCGGGTGCGGGCTGTGGCACAGTATTAAATAAAATGATGCTTGAAGTTGATAGTTTGAGCAATCGCGATCTTTTGTTTCTATTTATTGGTGCAAATGACAAAATGCCTACAAAAATATTTTGTGAATTGGTAAGTTTTTTGTCCAGAGTTCACAAACCCCAAGTTTTTCTAGTTCAGATAATGGATAACACATATTTAAATTTGACTCTTCTTAATAATCAGTTTAAATTGATATGCCAAAACTTTAAAAACTGTAATTTTATTTCATTAAATGACATCACTAGTTATAATAATAATTCATTACTTAAAAACATATGCAAAAAAATATCTTTAGAAATTGACACTGCAAATTACATTGACAGTTACAAACAAAAGTTAAAGGAAATGACCATAAATAGTAAAAATCAGTTTGGGTGCAAACCAACTCACAAAAAAGGAACCATACCATTCTTTTTCAACAAAATGTCCCAAAAAACTAAATTGGCTCCAGAGATAAACTCACCTAATAAAAGAAATAAAGAACTTATCTGTGAGCCAAAAAAAGGTACAATTCCTTTTTACTTTCAAAAAACAAATACGAGTAAAAAGTCCTTTCGAGAACATACATAATTTCTATTTACTGCATCAAAACATATGTAGTGTTCTCAGGAAAAAAGATGAACTGGAACTGTTAATTGACAACTACAAGAATAAAAAAAAAAAATTGATATCATATGTTTGTCCGAAACTTTTTTGTTAAGAGGTTCAGAGTCAAACCTCACTCTCAAAAATTACAAAATTGGTTCCTATTGGTCACGTAACTTTGAAAAGAGGGGAGGCACTTGCATCTTAGCTAGGAGAGGCTTAAACGTGACAAAACTGGAACTCGCTGACACAATATCAGAAACATATAATTTTGAATGTTGTGGAATTGTTATAAAAAACCCTAACCTGATAGTTATTTGCATTTATAGAACACCAAATTCAAATTTAAAAATTTTCTTTGACAAGTTAGATTATTTATTACAAAAATTACAAAAAAAGGTTCTAAAAAATACAAAAATCATTCTTTGTGGGGATTGGAATGTGGACCTTATGAAAACCAATTATAAAACACAATTACTTATTAGCATATTACAGAATCACAACATGACCATTCATATTAAATCACCTACGAGAAAAAATGCTTGCCTTGATTTAATTGTGAGTAATATACGAGAAGGCAAAGGCACTACCGAAAATGTATACCTCTCAGACCACAACACAAATCAAATACTCTCACTCTATATTAATAACTATAAAAATGTTACATACTGGACTGACTTCAAAAGAGACTTCAGTAGTGACAATAAATTAAAATTTTATAATTATATTCAATCCCTGACATTTAATGACATACTACAAGAAACTGACACAAATAAATCTTTCAACTTATTTCATGACATCCTAAAATTATTATTTGATCAATGCTTTCCTATTCTAAAAATTAAATGTAATAATAAATGTAAAAAATTAAGCTGGATTACAAAGGGTCTAAGAAATAGTTGTAGACGAAAAAGACTACTGTATCAGAAATATGTTAAATCAGATAGATATGGTAAATTAAAAAACAAAAAAATATTTAAAAACTACTCTAAAATTTTACAAAAGTGTATTAATAGTTCAAGAAAATTCTGCAATACAAACATTATGTTCAAATCTAAAAATAAATGTCTTGCATCTTGGAGGATTGTTAATGAAAATTTAAATAATAAAATGACTCAAAATGAAATAAAATTAATTAAATATAAAAATAATGTAATTGACGACTTATATAATATGACGACAGCTTTCAATGACTTTTTCATAGAAACAAGCGATAATAATATAACGTGTAGTAATACATCCACAAATAGATTAACTATCAGCAATAGTATTTTTCTTACTCCGACTTCGGTAGATGAACTCCGACGTATTATACTGAGTCTAAAAAATACAAACTCAGTCGGTTATGATGATATTAATACCGATACTCTAAAATTATGTTCTAACGAAATTGCCATTCCCTTATGCCACATTATTAATTTATCCCTAGAAAATGGTATATTTCCCGAAAGGCTAAAATATTCTATTGTGAAACCACTTTACAAAAAAGGCGATGAGAGCGATATGAATAATTACAGACCAATCACTCTCATTCCAGTATTGGCAAAAATATTTGAAAAGATTATGGTCAAAAGAATTCTGTCGTTTATTAAAAATAATAAAGTTATTACAAAGGAACAATTTGGATTTCAGGAAGGTAAATCAACAACCTTGGCTTGCTTCAACCTCATTAAGGAAGTTACAGAAAATATTAATAATAGAATACCTAATCTAGCACTGTTTTTAGATATGTCAAAAGCTTTCGATCACGTAAAGCACAATATATTACTTCAGAAGGCTTCCGAATACGGTTTAAGGGGTCAAGCGACTGACTGGCTAAATAGCTACTTAAAAAATCGTAAACAATGCACCGAGATTACTAGGATTGAGAATAATGCTAAGATAACAGTCCGATCACAGTATAGAGATACGAAAAATGGAGTTCCACAGGGAAGTATATTAGGTCCTATATTATTTTTATTATATATAAATGACCTACCTCAAGTATCATCAAACAAATGCTTTCTCTTTGCTGACGACTGTACTCTATTTTTTAAAAATCAAGATATTGACAAACTACAAACTGACATTAACAATACAATCTCTGACATTTTCAATTGGATGAATAACAATAATTTGCAAATTAATATAAATAAAACTAAAGCAATACAATTTCATACTTACAAAGCAAAAAAAGTTAACATTGACATTAATCATAATAATGAAAAAATTGACATAGTAGATTCCACTTGTTTTCTTGGAATCACTCTTGACGAACACTGCAACTGGAAAAATCATATTGATGGTGTATGTAAAAAGATTAACAAATTTGTTTTTGCACTTGGTAGAATTAAGAGAATCGCCTCGTTTGATATTGCGTTACAGGCATATCATGGTTATGTTGCCGCAGTCTTACGCTATGGCCTAATAATCTGGGGAAATAGCGTTGACATAGAACGAGCATTTAAAGCGCAAAAAAGGTGTGTTAGGGCACTGTGTGGAATTAGAAGTTGGGAATCATGTAAGCTTCTATTCAAACAACATAAAATTCTTACATTACCGTGCATGTATATAGTGGAAATATGTCTTTTCGTAAAACGATATCCCGACTACTTCGTCACACACAGTCAAAGGAATCCAAATGCTCGTGATTCCAGAAAAAATAAATTATGCTTACCTAAAAGCAATCTAACGCTTTTTAATAAAAATGTATTTTGTATGGCAGTTAAGATATACAATAAGTTGCCAGCTGATGTTAGAAATCGCTCATCTGACAAAAACTCTTTTAAAAATTTCCTATGTCGTTGGCTGCTGGAACGCGGATATTATTCGATTAATGAATTTCTAAATGACAAATTGTAATGTGATATTTTTATTTATTCTTTAATTTTTAATATTATCTAAACTATTTTTAATTATGATAAATTTATTAAGTTGACATTAAATATTTTTGTATTATTTTAATTATTATGATTTAATAATTATTTTCTTTTATTATTAACTTAATCCTATATTGACATGTAATTTTTTTTTTCTTAATACCATATTGACATGTATAACGATTAATTGAATTAGCAGATCTGACTTATGCATGATTAATAAAAACCAGAATTTAGAGTCGACATTTATAATATAAATATTTGCACACCTACGTTAATAAGGTAAAAATATTGTAGATCTATTATTTAATGAATGTAACATCTTGACTGTACACAATATTTAAGCAAATAAATTATTTGATTTGATTTGATTTGATTTGGGAATGTAAGGATCCCTAATGTTTATTTTTTAATTTTAATTTAATGTTGTACCCTTAGAATAATAACGTATAGAAAGATAGTCTTCATACAAGCGCTCTGTCAAAAGTGAAGCACTAAACCGATTCACACTTTCGTGACGATTACTTGCTTGCGCTCGGCGACACGCACACGTACGCTTGTAACTCCGCAGTGTACATTGGAAACTCGGCGTTTGGAGCCATATCTGGCTCCAAAAAAAGTGCTTCAAAATGGGCGCGCGGACTTACCTTCTTTATGTTATTATTCTAAGATTGTACCTTTAATTTAGTAGGTACTCAAACTCATGTATTAGTAATAAGTAGAAACTTTACTGATGTATGTAAAATTGTATGTACCATATATAAACTATATTATATTGATGTTTCCCAAATAAAGTAGAATAAATAAAATATGAATAACATGAAAAGTTCATCTAGTACTAAAACGTTGCCTAAAAATTATAGTAAGTACCCCGCTCAGCATATAGGTCGAGCTTCATTATTTATAATACTTAAAAGTTACAGCTTCATTAGTGAACCTTCTCCATTATGAAATGTTGAATTTGCGATAATCGGATGCTGAAATCCCTCTTATATCTTGTTACCTGGCTTTGCAAGCTTTTAATGGATGTTGAATGTATATTTATGTGATATATAAATATTTATTCCAGTATGCAATAAAAAATGTCAGAGTCAACATGACTTTGACTTTTGATCGACTTTGGCTTGGTTTTTTCGGTTTCGGTTCAGTCGGAAGGTGCCACTTCGAAGCTTGTTGACTAGTTTGCATGTCAAACTCGTAAACGTCTCCCACCCACGTCTCGTCACCAGTAACAAAGCGTTGCATGAATGTTGGGTCGGAATTGACTCGTTCTAGCATGTCCTCAGCGACTCTTATGCGATTGAGTTTTTGGAGAAAATTCAGGTCTTTTGGGACTAGCCGAGGGGCAACTTGTTTCATATATATTACCCAAGTGATTATTTAAAATGGTACGGATCAACTCGTGAGACACAGAAAGTTCAGCGACTATCTCTCTAAAACTTAAATGAGAATTTTCAGTCACCATTTCCTTCACTTTTGCGATGTTAACTTCAGTTGAAGACGTTGATGGCCTACCAAAGCAAAGCAAATATTCCATCACATCTCGACCGCTTTTGAACGCTTTGTATCACACATAAGCACGTGTTTTTGATAAAGTCGATTCACCGTAAGCCTTCTGTAACATTTTCAGTGACTCCGAACACAAAATTCCATTGGCGACGCAAAATTTAAGACAAACTCTTTGTTCGATGTTTTTATCCATTACGAAATTCGCAATACACACTAGATATAAACTAACTAAAAACAGCACTGTATTTAATCTAAATAACAGAGGCAACTCCGCGCCAAAATGGAAAACAGTTGTGCCAATCTAACAACAAAAAAATACAAAAAAAATCATTTGGAATCATAAACAAATCATCCGTTCCCGAAACTTTTTTGACAGAATGTATATGAATCTGAAAAATGCAACTTGTTTTCCAGTTCTTACCTACCTATGAAAGTTTAAGAAAAAAATAAATGTGTGTTTTCAATTGATAAAATTAAGATTCCTACCGTAACTAATGATTTTTAAGTGGTTTTATGTAGGAAATAACTATATATCATTTATTTTTATGTAGCGCCGATCTATGTTTCTTTGTATAAAATGATATGTCTATTTTATACTAATATAGGATGAGTAGAATCTCAATAATTTTCTACAAAGAATATTTTTTAAAGATTGTTTTGTTCATTGATGTTCTAACACATTTTCACACAGTACATAATAAAAAATACACGATGTTCTCTGTAAAGAAACTATATCCGTCGTCGGTCGGAAACGTATTGTTTGCGCCAATCTGTGCCATGTAGACATCCTAAGAATCTTTATAGTAGAATGAGCTTATTCGCTCGGCTTCGAAAGCTCTGGTAGGCAGCCTACCGTTTTAGAACCTTATTCAGACGAATTGTTGATCTGAGAGTTTTATTTGTTATGAAGTTATCGTTTATTTTAAAAACAGTTTATACAAGTATTTCACGTAAAAATATGATTCAAAGAAAATGAGCAAAAAGTCTGTGTGAGATCTCAGTAAAGTTCCCATTTTTACTGAAACTCTATGCTTTCGGGTTTTACAGCCAATAACTTTCCATTCACACCATACACGTTAACCTAACCAAAAAACTAACATAAATCCTGAATCAACTGTGAAGTTAGCTCATTAAAGTTTCATCTACTTAACTATTTTCCTTCGCATTGCTCAAGCCCGGTACAGCCGTCTGCGTCTGCAATCTTTTCCGTCTATCTTATAACCATTAGCGCAAACAAAAGGGTTTGTAGCCGGCGTCGTTACTGCAAAGAGTTCGCTATAAGAAACTCGCTAGTCCCCCATTCAGTAGTCCACAGTCAGGTTTTAAACAATAGGTAACATCACCTGAGGGAAATTGCCCTCGCGTAGTAGTCGGCGCAATTTATTAAAACAGCTTGACGCTGCACGAGCGGACACTGATGCATATTGCTCTTTTACAAATTCTATGTTGCACCGAACAGTTTTATTGTGTAGTTCAACTATTTATTTATTAAACTAATCTTTACAGCATCATCATCATAGCGGCCTCTTACATCTATACAAGATGATTCAAACAGCGTCCGATTGAGAGGTTTGGCATTTTCTTAAGTGGCTTGTAAGGATTACTAATGAATTACAGGATATATAAAATATATTAGAGTAAAGAGTGCTCATTAATAGAATACTACTAACTCAACTCTTCCCTTTGGGTGTCTTATAAGGTCAGTAACACAAATGAGTAAGTAGTACCTACAAATACATAATCAATTTGTTGTGGCTTATGGCAGAATAGCAGAGGCTGCGGGTTTCCTGCCGTCACTGAGTCATAGACCTTTTTGTCTCACTATCATTGCTGGTTAATAATTATTAGGTAAGTATTTTTCTTGTATGTTTTGGGACAAATAAACGAACTTTTATTTATTTACTTATTATTTTTTAACGGACCAAAGACTGCACATAGATCAAACAGCATAGCGGCGATGGGCTCACCATCTGTCAAGCTAAGCACATGTGCAGTAATTGTTGTTTGGTGAATCGTGAACTGTGCACTGCTTTTGCCGTCCTCATTGCCTGGTCTCCAAGTAACCCTTCAGGGGTAATAGTGAGCATACCTACATGCATAAAAGATATTAATTAAACATCAACGTGTATTTACAACCAACGTTTTCATTCCAATCATTCCATCTAGGAGTAGTAAAGTAACAACTAAAAGGCCAAACAACAATACCACCATTGCATAATTACGTATCACATTGTCAGACCCTATCACTCCTGCTTTTTACCCTCAAATAATGACAGCCCGAAACCACCGGCTAATTATTATGAGCCCTAAGCTTTTATTTTGATATATGTCTAATTAATTACATTGTAATTAATTTGGATTAGTTCATATTAGCAGGTGCTTTAACTAATTATTTTTCGTATGTAATTGAGTGTTCATTTCTGACTATCCTAAGCGCACACAGCACGAGTATAATTATGTATATTCGATATCGGCGTCATAAATAGCTTAACGTTAGTACCATGTCGCACTAACGGCTCGGTACGATCGCACTCGTGCAACTATTATGTATGAACCCAGTAGTTGGTACGATATGGTAATATAGGTAGTATGTCTGTAATGTAATTGTCGATGTGGACAATCCATTATTGTTGCATTAAAATTAATTATTCAGTGGACATGCTCCGGTGGCTTTGAAGTTCCATTGAATTATTTAATACCAAACAGAACTCTACGAATGAACCATCATTATTGTTACGTAATTCAATGTTATTGAGACATTCCAGATATTATATTATAAGCAACATCCCCCACCTACGTCACAACTACCCTCGCTATTCTTATAAAACGAACGCCGAGCCGGCGCGCGCTCTCTTGCCATCGGGCGTTCGCAGCGTTAGCATCGATTAAGATAAGTGGATATTGGTTGTGTTTATAGTGCGTACATATGTGTTTTCGTTATAGGAAGTTACGAGTATTTTGTTCCTCTAATTGTTTGACCTAATTGTTTTAATAAAAACTGTTACGTGATTTTAAATCAAGTCTTGTTTATTTTTTTAATAATATCTGCTTCTTATTCTAACATCAGAAGTGGGATCTGTAACTTGTTAGCCTACAAAGAGGAACAAAGTCTCGGTTAAGTTTTCTTTTGCATTGTCGTTATTATGACTGGTAGATCCAGTGCTAGATCGTGTAACGGACGCAAGTCGCGTCGTCGTTCTCGCAGTGATTCGAGTGACAGATCGCGATATCGCTCACGTAGCGAGTCTAGGACGCCAACTCGCAATCGCCGTTCACGGCGTTATTCTCGTAATAAAAGCAGAACGCGGTCTCCTAGCACGCCATCGCAGCGCGAACGGTCGCGTCATCGTTATCGTCGTGATGTGTCGCGATCAACTAGTAGGAATACGTCGATTCATAACACGTTGAATTCAATTATGAGCCGTTTAACTTCGATCGAAAATAGCCGTGTTACGGACGTTACGAACAAAACATTAGTTCATTGTGATCCTAGAAACACGGGCGGTAGCATTGAAGGCGAATCAAACTCATCTCACTTAGACGTGTCTAGATGCTGTACACCGGAACCCCAGGCGAGTACCTGCGAGACACGAGCAACCGATAGCTCATTAACTACCCACATTTTGACACCACAAGTAAATAATTTAGAATCGAGTACGCCCGATCCGGCAAAAGCTATTGTTGACGCTCTTAGGTCGCTGCAGCCGGTCAGGTCCCATAATTACTTTGTCTCTAATTTTGATCCCTCAATTCACAACATAGATTCATGGTGCGATGAAGTCGATCGTGCCCAGGATGCGAACGGCTGGAGTGACTATGAGTGTCTTTCGAGGATCGGATTGTGTCTTAAGGGGGACGCAAGAATTTGGTTAAATGAATGGGTTACGGCTGAGCGTACTTGGACAAATTTCAAACGTGAATTTAAACCATTATGCCCGCGAAAACTAGATTATGCCAATATATTATTTGAGACCATGAATACAACGTCCGATAAGTATACAACTTATGCAGAATACGCGCGTCGTACTTTGTTACGCTTAAGGATAGTTAAGGGACTTAGCGAGGACCTTATGACCTCAATAGTGATACGCGGTATTGATAACCTACAAGTAAGAGCTGCAGCAGCCAATGCGAATTTGAATCCAGAGAATATAGTTTCGTTCCTGTCTATTTATACCAAGCCTACCCGCGCGAAGCCTCACGATACTTATGTTTTAGCGCCGAAGAAGCGCCCGCTTCAACCGACCCCTGGTCGCAATGAACAAAAGTGTTTCTCCTGTGGCCAAAAGGGGCATATTAGTCGTCACTGTCGTACGAAATCCAATTCTTTGACCCCCTCCGCTTCTAGCGGCAGGAGCAGCATCGTTTGCACTTTTTGTAAGAAAGTAGGGCACGTTGAAGCCCAGTGTTTCGCTAAAGGTCGCGCTCAACCGCAAAATGAACGGAATGTTAATCTTTGCGCGGAAAACAGTTCGAAAACTATGGGTACAAACGATGTTGTTGTCGCCGTAGTTAGTGGCATTCCTATGGATGCTATTATCGATAGTGGTGCGCTTAACGTGTCATTAATTTCTTCGGATGTACTGAAATACCTTCCGTGTCAACCAAAGCCCACACGCTGCGTTTTAAAAGGCATTAGTGATAAGGAGATAGTAGCTACATCATTTGTAACAGTTACTCTTGAGTTTAGTCAAATATCAATAGAAGTAGACCTAATAATTGTCCCTTCGTTGTGTATGAATGCTCCGATCATTGTAGGTACCGACATACTTAATCGAGACGGCATTGTGTATATTCGCTCTAAGAACAGTCAGTACCTGACTCGATCTGATGATCCTGTAGTCCAAGTTAACGCAATTCAAAGTCAGGGGTCGATCGAAATAAACACACCCCTTAAGGGAGATCGTTATGAATCCTTGATGGAGGTAGTTAAAGAATACTCGGAGTTTTTCATCGCTGGTACGGCCACCACCACCGTTAATACTGGCGAGATGGAAATAAAATTAACCAGCTCGACGCCAGTTGTTTACCGGCCTTATAAACTTTCGTATGATGAAAAACTCCGGGTACGTAAAATAATAGAAGATCTCTTGGACAAAAGGATTATTAGAGAGTCTCAGTCGGAGTATGCGAGCCCAATCATACTCGTTAAGAAAAAATACTATTCACCAGATACCTATAAATGAACGGTCAATTCACCTCACAGGGTTCGTTACGCCAGAAGGGCATTATGAATACGTCAAAATGCCTTATGGTTTAACGAACTCGCCGATTGTTTATCAGCGAATAATAAATAATACGTTACGGCGCTTCGTGGAAGCGGGCCAGGTCCTGATATACGTAGACGATGTTCTGATCATGAGTTCCACGGTCCCCGAGGGTATTTCTCTTTTGAAAGAGGTCCTGCAGACGCTCACTACCGCTGGATTCTCTATAAACCTTCGGAAGTGTTCGTTTCTGGCAGCTGAGGTGGAATACCTTGGGCGAGTCGTGAGCCAGGGTCAGGTGAGGCCGAGTCCACATAAGGTTGAAGCGCTCGCAAATGCTCCTGTCCCTGAGAATGTACGGCAAGTGCGCCAGTTTTTAGGGCTTGCGGGCTACTTCCGGCGTTATGTTGAGAACTACGCCACACTTACTGCCTGCATAGCCCGATTAACCAAAAAGGATGTCGAATTTAACTGGGGCGCAGAACAGGAAAAGGTTCGCCAAACATTGATTGAACTTCTTACTAATCAACCAATCCTGTCCGTCTTTGATCCTCAGCTCCCTACAGAAGTCCACACGGACGCCAGCAGTGTCGGATACGGCGCAGTTCTCTTACAAATGCATAGCGACGGTGGAAAACACGTGGTAGCTTATTTCAGTAAAGCGACACAAGGCGCCGAGAGTAAATACCATTCCTATGAGCTGAAAACGCTGGCGGTTGTCAAGGCATTGCAGCACTTTCGCCACTATCTTGTGGGACTACAGTTCAAAGTAGTAACTGATTGCAATGCTTTGAAGGCCACGGAGCGTAAGAAGGATTTGCTACCGCGTGTGGCGCGTTGGTGGATTTACCTCCAAGATTTCCATTTCTCGATAGAATACCGTAAGGGGGTAATGATGCCACACGCCGATTACCTCAGTCGCAATCCTTCGGTTGCTGTGGCAAATCAAGTTTCAAGGCCGCGTAATTGGGCTCAAATAGCGCAATCTGCGGATAATGAGACACAAGAATTGCTACAGCAGTTGAGGGATGGCCTGCTAGACTCATCACGTTATGTCGCTCAAAATGACCTCCTTTATTACAAATACTCGCCGGTTGGTGAGGACTCCCGACTGTTGTGTTACATCCCCAAAGGACATAGGCTTAGCTTATTAAGAATATTTCACGACGAGCACGAGCATATTAACGCGGATAAGGCCCTTGATTTGATTCTCAAACATTTTTGGTTCCCAGGGCTTCGTCAATTTGTAAACAAATATGTAGCACACTGTTTGGTTTGCATTTCAAAGAAGAGAGTACCACGATCCACTCATCAGAATATAACCTCTTGGGAAAAGCCCGATTCTCCGTTTAATACCATTCATATGGATGTATTAGGTCCCCTCCCCATCTCTGATGGATACAAGTTCATCTTGGTTATTGTGGATGCTGCGACAAAATTTTGCCTCTTGTATGCAATCTACCGACAAGATGTAGGCGAGCTTAAACGCGCTTTCATGCAAGCAGTTGCATTATTTGGGGTTCCAAAGTTAATAGTTACCGATAGAGGACGGAGGTTTGAATCCGGGGACTTCGTAAGCTGGATAACAGAGATGGGTAGTGACATGCATTATATCACCCCGGAAATGCACCATGCAAACGGCCAAGCAGAGAGGTACATTCGTACCGTCCTCAATATGTTGCGGATTGAGGTAAACCACAGATCTTCCTCTTGGTCCGAAGTGTTGTGGAAAATACAGTTGGTCCTTAATATTACAAAGCAGAAGACCACCCAAGCTTCACCTCTGAACTTGATGATTGGCACCGACGCAACTACGCCATTAATTCAAGCGCTAGTTCGCGACGTCACGGTTGAAGATCGTAACCCTAATAGAGAAGCGTGGCGTGAGATTTGTCGAAGCCGGGCAAATGAACTGATGACAGCGAACAAACAACGACAAGACAACTACGCTAATAAATCAAGACGCCCACCCCGTCAGTTTAAAGTGGATGATCTAGTTTTCGTTATTAAATACTCACAGTCCACAGGAAAACTAGATCCAGGGATGAGAGGCCCCTACAGAGTCGTTAAAGTACTGCCGAATGGACGTTATGAGCTGAAGTTGCTGAGTGGTAGCTATGGAAAGACTACGCAAGCAGCAGCACAGTATATGGTGCCTTGGCGTGGCGAGTGGTGCCCGGAGACGTGCGCCGCTTTCTTTGAGGGTATGTATAAGCCTTCGTTATCCGAACTTCAGGTTCAGGTATAGAACCTTGGCGTTTGATGGTCGAACTTCGGGCTGTTGCCCTGGCGTTCTTGAACTACAGGCACAAGGCCTTGGCGTTTGATTATTGAACTTCGAGCCTATTGCTCTGGCGTTTGTTGAACTTCGAGCATATTGCTCAGGCGTTCTTGAACTACAGGCACACAGCCTTGGCGTTCTTTATGGACTACAGGTGTAAAACACTGACGCTCCTTCAGATGAAGTGCAGGCATGTGACGCCTTGGCGTTCTTATTTTATTTTAGAACAGGTAATGACTAAGGAGCCCGGTGAGGAGCCTTGGAGCTATGGAAAGAAAATGCCTAGGACTGGTTTGATTTTGTTTAAGAGACGTCTCTATTTTATCTTAATGAGTGATGTATGTAAGATTACTTGTATGATAGTTGAACTTTGAATTATTTGAAAGATGATTGGGAGAAAGGTTTTTGTGACTGAATGCATTACAGCGATTTTACCGGATCGCTAATAACTGAGTGTTATTTTCAGATGAAAATTCGAATGATTGTAGCCCACCAGAGATTGCACCAGCCATTGGAGGTGGACTATCTATGTCTTCACTGGACGTGGATGTGGAGGCAGGAGATGTTGCTGGACCCAGCGGCACCACGCGAGGGAACCGTGACGTTGAAGTCGGACTATCAATGCCTTTGCCGGACACTGACCTGGACGTCGAAGCGGCTGATGTTGCTGATCCCCGCAGCATCACACATGGGGACGGTGTCGGGGACGACCCGATGTCAGGAGAGGCCGTATAAGCAACATCCCCCACCTACGTCACAACTACCCTCGCTATTCTTATAAAACGAACGCCGAGCCGGCGCGCGCTCTCTTGCCATCGGGCGTTCGCAGCGTTAGCATCGATTAAGATAAGTGGATATTGGTTGTGTTTATAGTGCGTACATATGTGTTTTCGTTATAGGAAGTTACGAGTATTTTGTTCCTCTAATTGTTTGACCTAATTGTTTTAATAAAAACTGTTACGTGATTTTAAATCAAGTCTTGTTTATTTTTTTAATAATATCTGCTTCTTATTCTAACAATATAATATCCTAATAACTGATACGAAATGAGCCGTGTGCGTAGCGGCTTACTAAAAGAATAGGTACTAAGTACCAAGAAATTTGGTGAAACGTGCACTATGGCAGTGGACCTTCTGCGGTCCTTGCCTAGTCCCTGACCAACCTTTTTTGGATAATAACCGTGAATTTGTGTGTGGTTTAGAACTAGATGGGGTTAAAGACGGCTTTTCCCCCTACTTTGTCCCGCGGAAAATAGGCGCCAGCGAATCCGGGGTCAAAAGCGATTAGCATATTTATAAAAATAGTTGTTCTTTACACTAAACAGAATGGCTCAATTATGGCATTAACCTAACTATAGGTATATAGATACCTCTAATATCAAACACCTTATAACATACAAGATATTTCGCACTCGGAACAAAGCGGCGTTTCCCTTACATAACCGCATTCCATAGACAATACCTACCTACCTGTACCTAAATGTAATACTTACTTTAATCTAAGAGTTTGAAGTTGTTCGGTTCATTCACAATTCAATTGCGATAAAAATCAGTTGCGTTCTTTAGAATTCGTTCGGAGTGACAAAGCGAGTTAACGGATCCTTTCAAAGGAGGTCAGGGGTCCAAGGGTCGTGTCGACCTCTCGCCGTTAAAACATTGTCTATACTAAATTTCTATCTCCCCAATGTTTGGAGGACGACTTGGTGAATTACAAACAATACATTCTCAATTCTACAACGTTTTAAGTCACAGCTAACTTACTAATTAGTTTTAAAATATTTGATGTTTATTTTTCTTTAATAAAAGCTTAGTGCGGTTTAGCCAGTGTCGAGTAAAATAGATAAATAGTAAATCTTTTCTTAGCGTGAAGTAGATTTTAATGAGCGATAATATTACGAATGTTTAATGGCAAATGATATTCCCCCCAAACCCCTGGAGGTTAAGTAAAATGTGGTTACTAAGATCTCTCACGGACTTTTGAGATAATTTGATATACTTAACACTGTTTCGTTTTATTTGCCAACACTAATGCACGTTCACGAACACTTAATGGTTAATAATCCACTATTATTCACATTAACGATTTCGTCCGCGTGAACACACGGTATTCTGTGTCGAATTTCAGAAAAGTATTCTATTTAATAAACCTTGTTCTAACAGTTCCAAATACAAAAAAATAATAAGCCAAATACCTACATAGTTGCACCGTTCTGAAGTGATACGCAAACGTACATTTAATTTTGTGACCATTAATTTTTATTTATATAAATTAACTACCCTAATACCTGTTATGGCCGATAAGCAGTATTGCTTAGCACATCTGCCCCCATAAACAATTGAGAAACGCCCCATGTCGATTCGTTAGCGTTTGTAAATTGGTAGACAAGTCTACAGAAATTTGGCGATCGCTGACTCTTTTCGATTATAAAATAGTCGGGGATAATAGTCTTGATAATATGTGTGTTTGTACGTACAAACAATCAATACTATCACAATTTCGTGCATTAATACTTGTTGAAGTATAACACAATTATTTTGTCTTCATTTTTGTACTAATACTCGATGGTTAGAACGGTACAATAACACGTTTGCCCGCGACAGACGGAGACAACCTTTTACTGAATTTCACCCTGCCCGCGACCACACAGTAAACCTGTTAACACAACAACATTTTAGTCTAAACGAAACTGTCACAATTCTTCAATCGATTTTCAACTCTAACAGTTGTATGTTGAGCTCAAGACGGGTTGCAGCTGTTGCCCGTACGCCACAACTAATTTATCTATAGTGACAGTTCCACGATGGCAATGCCAATATTTCAATTTCGTTTTATTATGAAAAGATATTGCGGCGACTCTTCGACAAATCGACGGTTATTCTAGCGGTCGCTGATGTATCTCGAGTGACGTCATTTTGCTCTGTTTGGGACAACCATTTTTATCGATTACCCTCGATTGACGATAACTTTCTCGAGTCGCTCACTTACTTTAATAGTTTATTTTTGAGACAATGATATTAGCACAACAATATTGTTGATATGAATCTAAGTATCTGTACAAGGGCAATAGGTAACGCCCGAAATTAATAACCTGTGTTTAGCTGATCGAATACCTATCTATATAGATTGCTTGCTTATACTAGAGTGAGATATTTGACATAATTTGTATGGACCTTAAGTTAAAATTTGAATTTACAAGGCTTTATTAATTTCGAGCGTGAAAGTATACCTATCTCTATTAGGCCCTTTCGATAGATTGACTAGTTTTATTTAGAACATCTTTTTCCACAAAATTTTATTTATAAACAGTAGTGTAGTGTTCAAAACTAAAGCTTCATCCCTTAAAAAACTCGATGAAAATGAATTAGTATTAAAGGATATTATATAAGGTGCAGTTTAACATATTAACCTGAAAAATAAACAGATATCAACATAATATATATAAATTATATGTATTTATTTTGTTTACTTAATAATGGACTAAGTTCCTTGGAGCAAACACTTCAGTGTCGCGGTTCGAGCAATACATTATTAACATGTGGGTATTATTAATTTATTACGTATGTTTAAATTTTTTATTAACTAGGAGAAATGGCGGCCGCAAGTTTCAATTCAGAAACGAAAATGTGGGAAAGCTATTTAAAACAAAAGTAGTTTCTGACGGCGTTTTTAGATTTGTAAACAGCTATCCCGCTGGGAATCAAACCAGGGACTGAGAGCGGTAGTCATTGGATTGCGGATTAAGCTGACAATGACAAAATAAGGGCTAGATTAGCGATTGGTTGACGTTAAGTCTGTAATTCAAATAAACAGCTTAAAGAAACAGGAGGGATCAGCCCAGCTTATCTGTGTGCTTAGCTATTGCTTTCCCGTTGGAATTTTCAACGAGCACCTAATTGCGATTTGAACTTCAGTGGACAATTATGAGATTACGGGCATTTGGTTTGGCTCTGTTCCCTATAGACTATAGTGTAGTATCTTTTTGACTGTTCAATTTAAATAAATAATTAATACACGGACGGAAACGGCGGCGTGATAAATTCGATACTTTCGTTGGAAATTGGTTGGAGCTGGCTAGGGAAAGAGAGAGCTGAAGGGAAATGGGGGAGACCTTTGCCCAGCAGTGGGACAATAGGTATACATTAAAAGAAATCCTCATCAGCCTATAAACGTCCCACTGCTGGGCACAGGCCTCCCACGTGAACAATAGCACGTGGGGATATTGGGCCATAACCCACCACGCTGGCCCAATGGGGGTTGGTGGGTTTCAACGACTGCCATCTTACAACAACAACCGGGACCAACGGCTTAACGTGCCTTCCGAAGCACAGAGGAGCTCGAGATGTTTATAATGGTCACCCATCAGGCGACCCGGCATTGCGAAAGTTGCTTAGCGGGCAAGATAAGAAATCATCAGCCTAGGTAAATAAATATATCAATTGTCACATATATGAAGAAACGTCACTTGAGAATGGCTACACCGTTTTGGCAGATTTCGTTACTGTTCTGCTCATAGTAAGGATAAGGTATGAAATAAAATTTTAGGTAAAAGTTGACAATGATTTTCCATACGGGATATGGATCGATGTTCACACAGACAAAGTCACGGGCGGGCAGCTGGTAGAAAATAAATAGAATCTGCAAACATCTGTAAACGCTCCACTTTCCCGTCAAGAACTCTAATTACTTTGGCATAGCACTGAAGAGTTCACCAAGTTCTTCTGCCGACTGTATCCGCAAACAACAACATTGTTTCCAAATTATTTGGTTACACTACGGAGCTTGACCTTTAACGCAACTGGAAAATCCATTAAATCCATTATGTTCCTGGGATATTCCTAAATGGTTTTGCTTTACAAAATCTCAGCAATGTGAGCGTAATATCACGTCTGTATTAGCTCACAAAGGATCGGCTAACTTTCAAAAAGTGTCAAATAACTATTAATTATACAGGGTAACCGTGATTTTTATAATAAGCAGAGTCTATTAGATTATACACTCGCTATATACGTATTGAATTATGAATAGATCAGAAAGATTATGCCACAGAAATTGCAAATAAATCTTCCGTAATCCTTTATGAATATAAAATAAAGGTTCTTGTATTATGCCGCGTCTAAAAGATTATACGCTAGCGATCGCATTACTCATATTGAATATAGAGCTATAAATAGATCAGAAAAGTAGTACCTACCACAGAAATTGCAAAAACATTTAGCGTAATACGTAATATTTCATAGGTTCATTTGTTTCACTAGAGATGTGAGGCTACTTAAAAGAATACTACTACCAACCCATATCTTGTTTTGGCTGTCATCAAAAGGCAACTAACGGACTAAAGACTGCACATACATCCAACAGCACAGAGAGGAGATGGGCTCACCACCTTACACGCGAAGCACATGTGTAGTTGTTATTTGGTGAAATGTGGACTGAGATTATCGTCCCCATTGCCTAGTCTCTGACTAACTCATAAGGGATAATACATACGTTGTCATTATTAGATGAAGATAAGATAAATCGATAAACACATCCCTAATGCCACCGTACCGCACTAGTTGCTGAAGTTTGACAGCTGAGCTACCGCGCTTTATGAACATATTATTAACACTTTGGCGGCCACTAGACTGATAGCAGTTATAACAATAAAACTTTTATTGTATCTGGAATGGGTGCGAATTTTTTCTCATAACTTTTTACGTCCTATTATTGAAAGTCCGAAAATATTTCTCATACCATTTTACATCATAATGATCACTCTTCATAAAAATATTTAATACTAACGATCGAAACTCATAATCATCAGAATTCATAGTATCTTTAACCATACACCTTGTTTTTACTAAAAAATTTTTTATATATTTTCTTATACTAACGATCAAAACTCCTAATCATTCTAATACATAACACTAATATTAATAAATTGGTCTCATACTAACATTTGTTTTCATAAATTTCTTGATCATAAATGTTTTTATGACCCATCCGCTATAAAGACAAAGTTAAGTATGCAAAACTATAGTTCCGTTGGATAGGTTAGGTTAGACTTGTGACAAATAACTTTGTAATTTGATTAAATACTGTGTGCTTGCATTCATGTTGAATGCATGTTGCATTTTTTTGGAATACTGCATGCCTGGATGCATGCTGCATGCTTGCCGGGGGTGCAGGGGGGTCGTTGGGTCGGTGGGGTCGTGGGGCCTGAGGCCCTCCGCTATAAAGAAAAAATTAAGTATGCAAAACTATAGGTCTGTTACGACTTTTGACAAATGAAGGAGGGGGGCGGCAGACCCCCGACTGACTATTTCTTAATCATAAGTGTATGTATTAAAAACAATATTATGAGTTTAAATATTTTCTTAGTGATGACATTACTAAAAAGAAAATTATGATAATTGTCTGTAAAGAAGGAAACAATTATGAAAAAAAAGATTATGATTTTATGCTCGTTCTTAGTAATGACAGTATTAATAAAAAATATATGATAACTGTCTGTTATAAGTTTCGATAGTAGTAATAAAAACATTTTAACAAAAAAGTATGAAGATAAAAATTAGGAAGAGTGATTATTATGAACACAAATCGATAGTAAAACAAAAAATAGGAAAAATAGTTTTATGTGAGCCAACATGGACCCGTCTGGAATACTTGTCCGTCAATGTGTTTAAGTCCATGCCGCGCGATAGTGGTTATAAAACACTGTAATGTAATTATAATAATAATTTGATTATCATGAAGTTCCTATTAGTATGTGTGTACCTATATATCAATAAAAGTTAGTTGGAGTATCTGAGATTAGCGCCACTGCAAAGGGATTATATTTCGTTTAATGAAAGTATATAAGTTCGGAAAGTATTGCCATGTGCGGTGAAGGTTGTTTGCAAAGTTTAACCGGAGACCCGTTCCGATTTGTTATATACAAAGTGTCAGGGTGACTGTCTAGATATTTAAACATTACTAATAATATTATGTGTAACACACTTCGATCACATGCACAATAGATACACGGTCTGAAACAAAATCAGACTCAAATAATGTTCCCGCGTAAATACATCCTATACTCATAGATAGATACTCATAGTATGTATACTACTCATAGATCAAAATCAGAAATGAAACGAGATATATAGATAAACATTGATTGTAAAGTTAACTTTAAACTATAAGCAATAAAGCACAAATTCTTAAAAATATTATTAGAGTTACTGACTGAGTGACATCACTTTGGATGAGGCTCGCAAGCAAGTTGGAACAAAGTTCTAAATTCAAAATCTTGAGAGAGAAAAACAAGGCAATTTTTTGATTGGTGCCTTGTTTCGTGGTGCCGTTTTTCAAGAAATAATCGTATATAAGGTGACTGCTAGAAACCGCAAGAAACCTCAAGGGCTGGTCAGGTCAAGTGTTTAAAACATGACAAAAATGACAAAAAGGAATTCGTGTTTTATCATTTTTAATTAAATAAAACATTTAGTGAATTTTAATTGAATAGTCTTTGAGTATCTAATTTATTTTAAAGCAATAACATAATAAAAATAAAATGAAAACAAAATATTTACAACGCGAGGGCAACGGCCCACCGGCCGTCCGTCTGTTGGCTCGTCAACGTAGGTACTTATCGCCCAGCTGACGCGGACGGGTCAACAGACGGCCGTATCTTTAAAATAAATTAGATACCCAAAGACTATTCAATTAAAATTCACTAAATGAATTAAAATTCACAAAATGAATTATTTCAATAAAAATGAAAAAACACGAATTCCTTTTTTATCATTTTTGTCATGTTTAAAACACTTGACTTGACCAGCCCTTGAAGTTTCTTGCGGTTTCTAGCAGTCACCTTATATATCTAAGTAATTTATAATTATGATCGAAGGTGACACAATAGTATACTGAAGAGGTCATCAATCTATTACATGATGCGCGTGAACATCTTGCGCGGGTTATTAAACAACTACGGACAAAGGCGTTATATAATATAACAGCTATTCAATTACAATCATCAATTACATTTAAACTGATTCGTGAATGATGTGCATTTCATTCGATAAAAACAGAAAGTGAGCACAAGAATGGTTGCTCACGTTCCGTCAATATTTAAACTCGGTTTGTTTGATAGTAGGACTTGTTAAGTCCGCCTGGCTAGCTTCCACCATCTTATCTTAATGTCACCATAACATCAGTGTTACTTCCAGCGTTGTGTTCTCACAGTTAGAGATAAGATAGCCAGCTTCTCAGTAGTTAAGGAATCAGAGTGAAGTGCGTTTCTACCATCGGCCTTTTCATCACCTAACATTAGGTGTGATGAAGGCACATTGCTTGCACACAGAAAAAGAAAAAAGGGAAAAGATCTCGTATTTGTGAACGTGATCAAACCATTGTCATCATTACATATTATAAAGTAAGTCGCCGTTCTCCTGTGTCTGTGGCTGTCTATTCTTTTAAAACACCAAATTGATTTTTGTTCTGTTTCCACTAATAGAAAGAGCGATAACTGAGGCTGGTTTTGGTTTATAATTTGTAAATATTTTGATAAAAATGGCTGAATTATGACGGTCTTTCTAAGTAACTCACTACGCCTGTCGCTCTTAGGCAGGAAGCTGTTAAGGGATCGAATAAGTGAATGACGCAATTGCTGGCGATATACTGTTTCGTTACTTAGTTAGTTATATTTAGTTAGTTATTTAGTTACTTGATTTTTATGGTCTTGCGTGATGGCGGGTCATTAATAGAATTGTACCATCCCATCTCTTATTCTGGGTGTCGTGAAAGTCGACTGATTTCCTAAAGACTGCACATACATCCAACAGTATAGAGCAGCGATGGGCTCATCACCTATCATGCTCAGCACATGTGTAGTTGTTATTTAGTGAAACGTGGACTGTGGCAGTGGACTGCTCTTACGGTCCTCATAGCCTAGTCTCTGACAAACCCTTCGGGTATAATAGTCGTGAGTTTAAGTATGTTCTAAGTATGTATTTTTTATGGCGATTCTACTGCACACCACGTGAAGCTATGTCTCACAACATGATAACTTGAAGTAGCTTTCCAGTAACAAATTGTAATTGGACATTATCAGCTACACTTGGTAACGTGTTCTATAAAAATTTACTGCGATGAGAATTCACCACAAAAAGTTAAGTACGAGCTGTGCGAGTAAGCTGTGCGTATTTAAGTCATAAAAACATGTTTTTAACTACATCATTTATTAAACAAGTATTTAATAAAATTACTGATGGAAAAATAATGTTAAATTATCAATATGATTTAAAAAAAGTCCGGCCAACGAAAGCTGAACCTCGTAGTTATTTGATTGGCAACACTTTGTCTCTATGTGTGTCAATCTGAGGTGTCATGTCGTATGTCAAATAGAATGTTTTCTGAGAAAATTACAGCTGTGTGAGCGACCTGTGTTACCCTGTCATGATTTTTTTTAAATTGCCGCGTTTTTCCAGGTTCAGCTTTCGTTGGCCAGACTTGGCTACGTTGACCACTTACGGACGAAATTAATAACCGATCCCGAGATAGAGATAGGCCGAGATTTAGATTTGTTGCCTAGATATTTCTATTATATGACGAGAAATAACAACAGTTGCCTAGTAACAAATCCAAAATAGGCAATCTCTATCTCAGGATCGGTTATTTATTTCGGCCGTTAGCCACCCAGGTGTTAAACTTGTCGAAGAACACGTGAACTTTCTCTTTTTTCAATGTTTCGTTTTGGAGTTTATTATATTTGAGTGTTGTAACGCAATTAATAAATATTACGAGTTGTCAATATAATTAAACGCTACAAAAGCCTTATACAACAAGAAAGAATAAATTAATAAAAAGAGGGTGGGTGCCAATATTCTAAATAACCTTCAACGTTTAATATCTTTCAAAATGATAATCATAATTAAACTTTCTATCCGTTTCATATTATTTCATTCTTAATTTATTATAACAAGTTTTAGGCATCTACTTACTTGCTTTTATAACATAACGACCCAGACCCGTCTTGTTTCGTTGAGTGTCGAATTACTACTTTTCTTAAACATCGTGTAGTAATCACTAATTCTTTGTATTTACTCTTTTTATAGAAAGTTTCTTTAGCATTGATTGACAGTTAAAAAAATAAAAAAAACCAATTAAGATCATATTTATAATGGTGATGATTTGTTAATAGCATATGTTTATTTACTAACCTTAGCTATAGAAGTTATTTGTCTGTAAATCTTCCTAAAATTAAATAAATAATTAAATCTTATGTATATAAAAAGTATTAAACTTTGATCGATAACATAATGGAATACTTATACAAAGACATACTCGTAGTACATTCCATCATTTTGGCATGATTATACTTGCTATATAGCAAACATAGCGAGTACATAAGTACTGGCAGTCGAGCTACGGACGTATCATGTATAAAGAAATTATGTTATTATTACTATATGTAATCAGCTAGTACTCATGTAATCGCAGTCGAGCTTGCACATACCACCATTAAGACATGTATTAAGTACCTAACTCACCTTATAACTAACTAAAATTGAGGCTAAGCGGGTTTATAAAAATAAAGATATGTATAAGCATGTAGTAAGTTAAAATATAACTTCTCTTTTTAAGAATACGGCGACACCGCAAAAATGCAAAGCGAATTCTCAAAGGAAATAAAATATATAGTAACGGAAAATGTTTCCCTCATTCCAGATACCCCGCGAAATCGTGAATGGAATAAAGTTGTTGTTGGAATCGTGAAAAGATATTTGTTGTGTGTTGTGTGATGGAGTGCGAGTGTTGCCTTCGCGCGGAGACGACACAGTTATACTGAAAGGTAATAGTGAGGTTTAGGCGGCTTGTTCACTGCAGCGGAGTAGAGAGGAGAGGAGCGGAGTGATGCCAATTAATAAACAGAAACAAAGAACCGCTCCGCTCCGCTTCAGTGGACATGAATTTGCAATCTAGTTTAAAAATTCATACATTTCAAAGGCACGAAAGAATACCAGTTTTTTTTTGATGACATGTTTGTTTTTTCGTGTATAACTAAGTCGTTGCTACACGATTTTAGTGTTGCCGACTCGATGTACAATGCGTTCCGTAATTGCCTACCGGACACTGCAATCGCGTTCTCTTAAGTTGGTGTCCCGTGTCGGCAACTTACAGAAGGTGTTTACGTTTGCACAGCGTCTAAATTGACTGTCCACGACCGCAAGCTTCAAATGACTCGTCGCACTACTCCCTCGCTCCGCTCCCCTTCTCGCCCTAATATCCTACTCGTTCCACTTCAGTGGGCATGCAGCATAAGGCCGTTCGCTGCGTAAGGCCCGGTTTCTACCAAAGCAATGAGGAGAGGAGACGAGAGGAGATGTGTTTTGAATAACCAATTAGATTTCGTTATTTTTTTTTCACCGTAGCTAAGCGGAGAGAACGAAGGTCATCGATTTTTACTGTTGCGTGTATTCAATACCTAATACCTCACGGACGGGTAAAAAAGAAGGACGCCGCATCACTTAATTATAGAGTGAAGCACTTAAAGTAAGCCAGCGTATTATCGTAAATACGGCACACCCTTACACCCCGGTAAGCCCATGTCGACTGGTATCCCTGTGACAGCACACACACCAGCATAAAGGTTGTTTCACTTATTAGTATCGAGGCACGGAGTCCTTCTGTTTTTAATCGTCCGTGTAATACCTACATTTGATAATTCAATTAATACCTAGTTGAGAGAGAGAGACAGAGAGAGAAAGAGAGAGAAACATTTATTGACACACAAAACAATACGATAGTAAAGTAAACTTTTGTGGCATCATGTGGCCTAAACGGTCCGCCGGCGCACAGTGTCACGTCCCATACCCAAAAATAAAAAAATCGAAAGAAAGGGAGGTAGATTTGAAATAAAGGTATGTTAAGATAGATAGTTATCCTCTATAATTAACATAAAATAATAGATATCATCATTTTGGTTAACTTATTAACCAAAATGATGACTCATTGAAGTCTGTCGTGTAAATATCTCGTCATTCGCTTCGTTAGGTGCATCTAACGATTAATAGTGACGGAGTTCTTATTATAATCTGTGTTATTATAAGTTTTGAATATTATAATGGATATATCTGATCGTAAGTCATATACAAAAATATAATATTTTGATTTAGGAGTTAGTAGGGACGATATTAACTTATATAATAAATTAAAAGAACTTTTCAACTTTGACGAGAGGTTTCAAAAATACATCCAAAACCATCTCTGAGAATGTTATTATTTCGTGTTCAGTGGTGTTTCCACTGTATTTTGAAAATATTTTTTCTTGCGGAAACTTGCAGATTTGATGATTATTTGCATTTTTAGGATCAAAATTTAACTTATAAAAAATTAATATCTTTTCGAAATTTGGCTTCTGAGTCATAAACAAGAAAAAACTCTTTGTAGTAAAAATTTGGCTTCTGAGTCATAAACAAGAAAAAACTCGTTGTAGCTAATAAAATACATAAGCTTTTGCATTTAAATGAATGCCCAGATAATATTCGCCAAAAAATATTAAAATTATCTGAATTTAATTCATGGGTTCTACTAAATGGAAATAAAGTTCTCGTAAACGTGAAGAAATTCAAAAGAAAAATGATGCGTGGCTTAAACAGACCTTGAGTCTTCCTGAAGACGTCTGTACGTCTTATTCGAAGTAATTTTCCTTATTTAGTTTTTTTTTCATGAAAAAATATTAATAAAAAAATGTTTACCTACTTTTTTTATAAAGATAATGAAATACTGTGACTAACAAAAATAAAAAAGCAGCTATTTTTAATTATTTGTTAAGTTATTAATTTCGCCCTTTTCTCCATACAATCGTTACACTGTGCGGCGCGCCGCGGCGGTTGCCTGTTTTTGTCCCGTCATAATTTGAATAAGTAGTTACGTTTTGATGCAATTGTCATTGTTCTCGTTTAGGTGTTCTTTATCTCCAAACATCTCGACAACATGACACTATGGTGTACGATATTTCCAGACACTTTTTTCTAGGTGAAGTTTTATCTATTCGTGTACCTACTAGTTTCCGCATTCTTCGCAACTTTGAAACAAAAAAAAGTTAAGTTTTTTGGCGCAGTCCAATCCAAGCGGAGTGAGATGGGCACCCGCTAAAAATCAGCGTTACGGCCGGCCTGAGTATCAAGCAGATTACATTTTAATATTATGCTGGCGCCATTATATCATAACTTCTTCAGTTTTCCTTCAAAACTTATTTTCTCTCTATTTTTATAAATTACGGCTGTTTTTGTTACTGGTGGGTCAATTCTGGGACACTTCATCATGAGGGTCACAGCAAAATATAAATTATAATATACAACACACTAAATTAAATCAGCACTTATAGTTTACCTAACTTATGTAGAATTGAAGCACAACAATCGAAACCAATATAATATTTTACAGACTAAATTGCATAAACATTCATTTGAAACTGAAAAATGTGGTGATTTGACAAGCATATTACATGTCACACGCGCGGCGCTCGGTGTGTTATTGTGTATTATTTTTTTTACATTTATAAGACTGCGTTAATTAATACTTTGTTGAATACTAAAAGAGTGCCACTATCAAATCAAGTATACATTGTTTTAATATTATCAAAAACCTTGTGTCTATAGCATAGTCGTTCAATAAAATGTCACACGGTGGGCAAATGTAGAATCGGGCGACGAAATTATGTCTACCTCTTCATTGAATACGTGGTAAGAGTCCCGTGATTGGTTCGAACCATAGCAAGTGGTGCTGCAGCACTTCGTCAGGAAGGGTGGCGCTAGCTTTCGTGCAAATACTTTATTTTTAAGTTCTTTCAAATTTTTTATACTCTGGTTCGGTAGGTAGGTAAAGCACGTGTCTGTTTTGCTACTAAATTAAGAGTAGTTACACTTAATTGTCCCGAGAACATGGTTGCATTCATCCCTGAGTAGGTATTGAATTTAAAATTAATACGATTTTATTAATAGTTTTATATAAATAGCTTCATTTTTAAATTATCGTCAGATCCATGGCTGTAAAATCCGTTGATTTAAGCCATGGATCTCTTTTATCGGCCGTGGATCTGACCGCATATTCTATGACAATTAATTTTTGTGCATAAATACCGTGATTTATTGATAGACTGACTCGTTTTTAAAGCTTCTTTTGTCATGTAATTTTTTTTTTCACCAGTAACGATAAAAAACAAATGCCACGGCTCTGACACGAAGAACGCTTCACCCAGGATTCACCCTGGTACTTTTTGTTATTCAACATCAATATAGAAATGTCCAAACCCGTTGACGTAGTACCATAAAGTATCTGAACGTTAGTATAGTATCCATATGAGCATTCCGCCCGAACTTAAACCAATTAATACGGCGCCACAGCGAGTTTGCGGCCTTAGAATCACAACCGTCTTAACTCAATAAACCGATGTAATCAAACTTGTGTGCTTCCAACCTTGTTCGTGACTACGGCTAACATCCCACGCGGTAATACGACGTTATTGCCCGTATATGCATGCTACTTAAGTTGTCGCATGTAATTAATTTTGTAGTTAGCGGCTGCTTTATGTCTTCAATCGGCATTATTGGCATCAACGAAACCGGAAATTTGGTCATTTGGTGTGCAAAGGCAGGGTTAAGCAATTAAAAGTGGGTGTTACTTTTAGCTTGGTGAATAAGTTTAACGATTTGGACAAATAGTTAATAACCATGTCGTGTAGTGGTGAAAGAATACTACCACCCCCTCTCTTCCCTTGGGTAGGTATCCTAAAAGGCGACTGACGGACTAAAGACTACACATTCATCCAACAGCATAGAGCGGCGATGGGCTCACCACCTGTCACTCTGGGCAAATGTGCAGTCGCTATTTGGTGAAAAGTGGACCATGGTTGAGGACTGCTTTTGCTGTCCTCATTGCCTTAGTTTCTGCCTAACCCTTCGGGGATAATAGTCGTGATTACATAGTATGTTACATGTATTTGGACAAACTGTTTACTTACTTACTTACTTACTTACTATCCTGACGCTGCAGCCCCAAGTAAGCTTACTAATTTTAAAATAATTATCCTCATGTCTTCGTCGCGATAACAGATCACATTAAAATAATTTTTAACCGGAAATCTTAGCAACTATGAGGAATTAAATGTGTTATCTACATAATTGTACGAAAATTTTGTATTGTTGAAGCTATTACAATTTAGAAAAAGTGGAAATATTCGGTTTCGGCATTTAAAGTGGGTAAAGAAAAAGATAGTATTGATAAATTTTCGCGAGCAGCGGGTAAGGACAAAATATGGGCTGCAAATGTCAAATGAAGCCCATGTCCATATTCATATTTTTTAGCCGATAGGGTAGCTAGACAGAGCCACGATAGCATAGTTGGTACTGAACCTGGCACGGAATCAAGTCAAGTCAAGTCAAATTATTTATTCAATGTAAACCTTTACAGGCACTTATTGACGTCAATACTAATTATAATAAAAAAACAGTTAACTAACTTATAGTTAAGACTTAATAACTAATCTAACGAGCTATTATAGTCTGTGCCAGACAAATGCGCATTGTCAGAGAGGTGCAGGTTCGAATCGATTCGATTTACATATAGAGAAATAATGGCTTATTTACGAAACGATTTTAAAACGTTCGTTGCCTTAGGGTGTATAAAGAATCTCCTACGTAACTTCCAGCCTGTGCGGGGTTCAAAATCGTGCTCTCTTGCTCTGTGCGGGAAGCTACTACACCTTTATTTCTAAACGTAGGAAAAAGACAAATATATATTTGTAGCTCTCACTGGAATAGTAACTGATTCTCACAATAAAATATATTGGAGATCGATTAGGTCCCTAACGCACTGAGTTGAAATTAGATTAACTCTGTGCGACAAGAGATATTATGCATCTCCTAATTTGTAGGCCTCGTAGACGCAAGGAGCGGTGCGCGGGCGGCACAGGCGCTGCTCGCCTAGGTTTAGTGTTGCGCGACAAGTTTTAACGTGAGGACTCGCGCTTCGCGGCATGCGATTGCGAAAAGGTGTAGGAGACAGACCTACAAATAAATGATTCTGCGAGTGATTTTGATAATGCAATAAAGTAAAATTACAAAAGGGTGGTAAAACAAAATTTGCCACAGAGTAGTGTATTATCGGACAGAGTTATAATCAAAGAAAATAATCATACCTATATGTCCTCTACTAGTAAGTGACAGTAATTTATTTAATGAAGAAATTTTTAATACTAAACCAAAAAGAAAACTCATTTTGTGAAGTCGACGCAAAGCAAAACCAAACGTATAATCACTTATTTCATTAAATGAAATAAAAAATGTGCCTACCATACTTCAATGAAATACATTTTGTGTAATTTTTTAAAATAAAATCATGTAATCTATAACTGCCGTTTCACTCTATTCCCATCACTAGTTGTTATTTATTTTATGTCATCATTTCTTGCGTTGCGAGATGGAACCGATACCCTAAATTATTTTTGTATTTACTCTTTATATAATTGTCAGAACTTTGTGCGAACCTGTATTAGGATAGAGTAGCTTGTTAATTACACTTCAGGATATTTACAAACCGATACTCTTGTTTTTCAGTAAGATATAAAGTATTTACAAATACATATTTTTATGGGATCGATAAGGTCTCATACGCACAGAATTTAAGCCTAAATACGAGTCATAATAGATCTCCAACGCACTATCTGAAAGTTCTAAGAAAATCTTAACGCAGCGAAGGTGTTAAGCAATACAGCATTGATCCTTGTAATATAGATCAATATGGCCCTTTACAGCTTTTGTAATTTATATGATCATTGTAAGATAGAATACGCGAAAGTGCTTTAACACTTTCTATTTTCGATAACTACTACCATGTCTTTGATTTAATGTCAATCCAACCTTTTTGATTATACTATTTATTACACTATTACGATACTTAGAAAGACGATCATTAGTTGTATGTCAATGTCAGTCAATGTCAGTTAAAGTATTTAATTTTAAGTGATAAATACAAAAGTTTGCAAATAATAGTTAAGAATTTGTGGTAATGGCATTACCATCTACAAGTCAGTGCAATGGGACTACAGAAAGTGATTTCGATTATAAAGATAAATTAATAATGCGAAAGTGATTGTCTGTTTGTTTTTTATTAAACATAGAAACGCCGGCCCTGAAAACGGTTACAGACTACTTTATTGCCGTAAAAAAATAAAGTGAGCGAAGGCTAGTTAGCTTAGAAGCTAGTACCCAAGTTAATGTAATGAACACGAATAATTGTGGGTAAAACTTTAGAATCGAGTCGCCTGAATCGGGGGTGGGGAGGGGTAAAAGGAGGAGGGGAGGAGTACCCCCCACTTACCCCCCCCCCCCCCTGCCGCAAACAAGTTTTTTGAGGTTATGTATCGTGGTAAAACTTTTGAATCGAGTCGCCTGATTTTGGGGGAAGGGGAGAAAGGAGGAGTATGAAACCCTTAGACGCCCCCCCCCCCCCCCCCACCCCCCGAACAGTGTTAGTTTCTTCAAATTTAGGCGACTCGTTTCAAAAGCCAACCCTAATTGTGTCCTACCCATAATTCGATTAAGTCCATAGACATACATTATTATATTCTCACCACAGCACTTAGCTGAGTGCAGCGGGGCATGCTAATTGAATGAAAGCCGACATTGTTTCTAGTGAATCAACATTGTTAGGGCTTCATTACATTCTGTTTTTAAGTCTTCATTGAATTACTTGGTTACACGGTTCATTTGTAGTGTACTGGCTTTTTGAAATGGACTTTTTGAAATGATGATTGATACAGTGGACATTTTGACATAGTAGACTTTTTTGAAATGGACGTTTTGATACTATGGACATTTTGATACAGTGGACATTTTGACATAGTAGACTTTTTGAAATGGACGTTTTGATACTAAGGACTTTTTGATACAATGGACATTTTGACATAGTGGACTTTATGCGACTAATAGTGAGGCAGTCCGTCCAGACCATCTGAGGCAAGACCGGCATGCAGGTCTTGCCTCAAAACAGGTGTTAAAAACCTTTTCTGTTTTAGCACTTACCTACTTAGTAAATGGTTTCGCTTGATTACTGATGATTTATCCACCTTAATTCTATATTATATTTTCCAAAAAGGTAATGGTAAAATTGGTTTTCATCGTTGCATTGTAGTATATTATGTACCTAACACAAGTTTTCAGCAAAATAATTCAAAATTCAAAAATTACATCAGGAAAACTGACTAAGCTTTTAATTCTAAAGAAAAATTCAGAGAAGCAGTGCGAGCAATTCAAAGTAGCTATAAAGCGGCAAAAGTTTATAATATACGCATTACTGGACAGACATTATTGTACCATTTAAATAACAGAAGAATTAAATCTTAGTATGCCATGCGACTTTAGTACCATTTATTATACAAAGAATACAGTTTTTGTTTGATTATAAAAACCTTTGCCTCTGAATTACAAAGTCATAGTTACTAATAAACAGGGTTTCATTTAAAATACGGACTATTTTTTATTAAAATATGTTGTCTAATTAACTATCCATGTGAAAACATGTTTTGCACCCCTTCACCCAGTCATAAGACGGAGTTGCCTCATATCTTTGGTTTTTTATTAAAACTAATTTACACCATAAATTGATAGCCGTAAAGTTTTTTATTCATTACTACCCACATGTGCATATCACTGACTGGTTATTAGTCCATTTTTGTATGCACAACGTTGAATACTTTCACTAGACGAACTTACCCCTCGTCACGGGGAAGTCCGTCTAGAAGATGTGTTTTCAAAATACTATCCGTATTTGCCAAGACATATTAGTACGCCCGGACATTCGCCCTATTTGTAATGTTCGCAAATGACTACTTTGCCATCTGCTTTAAACTCCGTTTTTCTAATAATTAAAAGAGACCTAGTGGCAAATCAATTGTAACTATTAATAAAGTATGCCGGTCTTACCCAAGTTGACCTTTACTTATTTTATACCCCGTACAACAATTTGTTTCTCGAAAAAGCTTTATTTAATATAAAAACATATTTTTCTTCATTAATTTCAAATTTCTTGCGAAAACGGTTGGTCACGTGACATTTAGCCCTGTGACGTCACACCACAATAAACAAATTCAACTTAAAACCTGACAGATAGTTATTGTTTATTTTGTAAAATGCCACACGAAGCTCAATCTTGGCCGTTCGTGTTTCGGATCTTGTAATCCACAGATAAAAAATCGCAAATTTATTTTGTAACAATAAAATATTGTAAATTAACTTATTAAAAAATCTATTGGATAATTATCATTAAATTATAAACTACAATTAAAAAACTGTGTGCGTCTTCTTTACATTAAAATATAATATTGAAGATGCAACTTTTTACCATACATACATACATACGAGTATATACAAGCACGACTATTACCTACCTATCCCCGAAGGGTTAGACAGAATAAGATACAAGGCAATGAAACAGTCTAGACCTGGGAATGGAACGCTGGACCTCCGGTTATCAAGCTAAACGCATAGCCAAGCCACGCGGCCACCGAAGTGATGTCCTTTGTATTCAATCTTCATCATCATACCACCCACGCGTTGCTCTATAAAATAACCAAAACATTGCTGTATACAACCTTAATTTTTCTTTATACAAAACCAATTATTAAGGGTGAGTTCCTCCCATGAAACTAAACAACTTTTCCCAAGAAACCTATGTGCAAAAATGACAAAAAAATAGATCTCCATACTATTGTCGTCAGCTGATCGGACAGTTTTGTATTGTATAATTTTTTTTTTCATTTTTGCACATAGGTTTCTTGGGGAAAGTTGTTCAGTTTCATGGGTGGAACTTACCCTTAATTGGTTTTGTATAAAGAAAAATTAAGGTTGTATATTTTAATTGATTGTCTACCAATAATTCCTTTTTCTCCTTCTTGGGTCCATAAATCAAAAGTTGTCTGACAGATATCGCTTTCAGCGATAAGACCGCCTTTGCTCATACTTGATTTAAGATCTCATGTAAAAACTATTTCTAATGTATGTGCAATAAAGAATTTATCTATCTATCTATGTTTATCAAGCAATAATAACAAAGATTCTTCCTAATAGGTTATAGTTGACTTTGACGTTGAGTGGTGAAACAATAGGGAAAATCCTTCGACTGATCGAAGGAAAACCTGTAAAAACGACAGTTCTCTCATCGAAATTGTTTTTTAATATAGCTATGACGTCATTCATCACGTTCCAATAATTTAGTGTTTTAATTGAGGAGCTCGACGGGGCAGCAGCTAAGGCGTTCGGTTTGCAATCTTGCCCGTTAAGCAACGGGCAGAGCTCGACGGGGCAGCGGCTAAGCCGTTCGGTTTGCAATCTTGCCTGTTAATCAACGGGCAATTTCTAAACTGGCCTCCTTATGTAGCCACCTATTTATTTTTAATGTTTTTTATACATATTTTGTTTTCTTGTTTTATTTAATGTCATGGTCGTCTGTGTTATTCCTCAATAAATAAATAAATAAACTTTCCTACACTCACTCCAATTACCTAGCCCAAGAGTAGCCAACTCGTTAAATGGTTACTAGACAACGGATAAACATACTTAAAATACATACATATTTTACATAGAAACACCCAGACGCGAGACAATTAGAAAAACAATAATTTCTAAATTGACCCGACCGAGGATCGAGCCCGGAACCTCGGAGATGGCGACACCATGAAAACCGGTGTACAAACCACTCGACCAAGGAGGTCGTCAATGAATGGTTGTTTTCTTAAATATTTCCTTTTTCCCTAATAATTCAAATGTTATCGATAGCTATTAATTTATTAAGGAAAAGGGAAATATTTAAGAAAACAACCATTCATTGAGGAATAACAGAGACGACCATGACATTTAATAAAACAAAAAAACAAAATATGTATAAAAAACATTAAAAATAAATCAAAACATCAAAAGAGTTCTGTGCAGTATGTATAATTAAGTAAATGTCCTTTTAGCTGAGGAAGGCACGTTAAGCCGTTTATTGTTTTTAATTCCTTAAGAGGTAGGTACTCTCATTGATAGAGTTTGATACAAATGTCTGAGATTCAAAATAACCGTTCCATTCGATTTTTTCTGAAAATATACATTACTAGGCATTGTCACACAAATTCAGCCAAATAAAGATGTCTATTATTATAGTATTCATGCAGGAATCGCCATATCCAATATCGCTTTATAACTAAATCGCTATACTCAATCAAAAATGATGAAATCCAAATCAAAATAACGGAAGTTTTTAAATTCTCCAAACTAACAGCAGTGGCCGCATCCCGTAGAAATGAGGACCCTTGGCAAAATTCGCATTCGAGTACCGACAGACTCAATGCAAGGAGGCCTCATATAAGGAGTGCTCGAACGCTCCTTGATAAAATCATTTGGAGAGGCCACCTTCAACATTAGGTTATTATAACTAGAGGAGCCATTCCATATTAAAAATGTGCTCAGCCAAATGATAGCGCGTGAGACGTAGGGAGCGGGTGGGCATTGTCAGCTTTTGGAATGCAACCCGTGCCGTATGGTATAACGGCACACTTAAAAAATACTATCAACCTCTCTCTTACCCTTGTGTGTCGTAATAGACGACTAATGGACTAAAGACTGAATATACATCCAACTGCATAGAGCGGCGACGATGGGCTCACCACCTGTGGAGACCAAGAGTGGACTATGGCGGTGGACTGCTTCTGCGGTCCTCATTGCCTTCAGAACCCTTTGGTGATAATACTCTTGGATCTTTGTATGTAATGCAAACCCATGCGCACAAAATTGTTTTGCGATGTCGTCTCTTGTTTTTAGACCTCATTGATCTTCAACGTAGGAGTTTGATAGCACAGCGGGGAACGCTTTCCAGTAAAGTTAAAGCCACTTTGGATACTACAATGTCTCCAACTCTTTTGTTTTTCGGAAGTGTGCATTGGACTTTAGCACATCTCTGAATTTAGGTATACACCTAGTTAACAGGCGATTACTGAAACTTTAAATATCATTTAAGCAGGAATAGTAGTAACTTATTCAATTTCAATTTGAGTTGAATTATGAAATCGTGGATCTTTAATTGAAGGTGGTGAGGATCTAGTAATATCCCCTGCCTAGCCACCTACTTAAACTCTTAGTAAATTGCAATAAAAACTTTGGAGATCGTGAAGTACAGTCGCAAGTCCCTTCTCTGTAACTAAATGTAAGTGCCCGTCCGCAGCACATTTGGACAATATGCCAGATGTTTTCTACCCTTCCTTCTCTCTCACTCGTTCGTTTTTGGAAGGTTTTTTTTGGGGTCCTTTAAACGAAACGTGAAGAGGCAACTTCTGGGCCGGCAGGGTGATGGCGACTGATACATACATACATGTAATTACGACTTTCCGCATTCGGCCTTGTCGTTACTTACCATTATGTAAGATATGAAGGCCAAGTAAGGGAAAAAAACCTTCCGTATGACTTGGTACTAAAGTGTTAAGCTACCTACTTCTTTATCATCCCTTATACAGCGCGTTAGTTAATCCGAGGGACATATTATGAGAGTAATCGATTCCCGATCCGATTCATTAAAAAAAATCTTAATTTTTTGCATTCATTATTCTATTAAATAATGTTAGCGAATAAGTACACTAAGCGTGGGAAAAGATCAAATATGATCAAGTATGAAGGAAAAACGGGTCACACCAACCACGAGAGCTACTTATTCAATACATACGCGTAAATGAGTCGAAAGTACTAGGGTGCCCAAACATTACGGAAAATTTTATGAAAGTTTAACATCGTTTTTCTGAATTATTTTATATAAATTAGTATTTTTTTATTTGTTTATGTTTACCCAGGCATAAACTACCATAGGATTAAATATGTCCCTCGTGTTAAATATCACGCTGTATATATATATACCACGAACACATATGTATGCCACGAACAGCGGTGCCACAACGGCAAGCAAGTTACGCGGGTGGATAACCGATGGCAGAATAGTTTCACATCGACAAAGTTAAGGGCAACTCGGAGTTTGCAGTCGCCACGTTAACTTTCTGCAAGTTACTTTCTTTCAGTCGTTCACTTAAATGAAACTGCTCGGTGTGGTGACGGGCGCGATCCGTTCTCAATGTAGGTCAAGTTTTGAGAAGTTAAATATGCCACCCTTCGGTCAGTTTATGATCAATGAGCGGTAGATCACTGATGGATAGAATACTAATGACCCATCTCTTCCCTTAGTTGTCGTAAAAGGCGACCAATGGACTAAAGACTGCACATATACATCCAACATCAAAGAGCGGCTAACATGATAAAGCGGCGAGGGGCTCACCACCTATCACGCTGAGCACATGTGCAGTAGTTGTGAAACGTGGACTATGACAGACGATTGATTTTGAGGTCCTCCTGCCTAGTTTCTGACCTAATTCTTAGGGGATAATAGTCGTGAGTTCATGTATGTAACATTACACATAATAAAATTACAACTGCGACAGCGACTGCGACGCACATACCAAGACGACTTAGGGATCTTTAAGAAAGGAGCTTATTCATTCCTAAAGGGCCCCACAGACGATCAGGTCGCCGGCAGGTATCGGCCTGTCAGTTAGTAGTATAACGCACGGGCGGCGGCGGCACGGCGGGCCCCACACACGATCAGTTCGCCGGCAGGTATCAGTCTGTCAGTTAGTACCAGCCGCCCGCGCCGCCGCCGCCGCCCGTGCGTTTCGCTACTAACTGACAGGCCGATACCTGATCGTCTGTGGGGGGCCCTTTAGGGGGGTTAGGCGGTCAGCGAAAAATCGGATGTAGCGCTGGGCCCCGCGGGTGTTGCGCGGTGTCCGCAGTAATTCGTAGGCGCCATTCACATCACATTTGTATCAAAAAGTTAATAAAAATGTATAGTTTTTGAAAATCAAAAAATCAGTCCCTATCTACCGACTCCGATAGATAGGGTATCGCAACTGGAACTACGGGTCCGGTTGTGTTTTCAGGGGTACTACGGGGGTCCGGTTCAAACCCCCCGCTGGTTGTGCCTTGACCGGCGCCTCCGGCGGGATCCGGACGTGGGTTGGACTCGTAGTGGTTCGTGGTTAGCTGTAGAGCTTGGGAATGTCCGTCTATCCTGGTATTGTGTGCCAGGACTTGCAAACTCGTGCACAGCGAGCGGGGCCTAGTAGCGGTCTCTGAGGGGCCAGAAGCGAAAAGTCCTGCGGGGAACGTGAGTTTCCCTTATAGTTGGCAGCTTTGTCCGGTGGTTCTCATTGGACATTGGTGTTGACATCTCCGGTACTAGTCTGGAGAACTAGTAGAGGCGGCTTCCTAGATGCCGTAGCCTCCGGTCCAGCCAGCCGCGTAGGACGTGGGAACTGGCTAGGCGCCCGGATGGGTTCCGAGAAGTGAGTGTGCTTACTACTCCGCTACCAAGGTGGACACTTGGGAGTCGACTTTAGAGTCGACGACCCTAGCAGTGGCAACTGCGAGTTGTGCCCTTCGTGCAATGAGAAGTGAGCGAGCTCGACAACTCCGGCTACCTATCTGGACAATAGGCAGTGAACTACACGTGTTCAAGGGGATACTCTCCCGAGACACTAGTCTTATGGTTACTAGACAACGGATAAACATACTTAAAATACTTAAATACATACTTATTATACATAGAAAACACCCAGATCCGAGACAATTTAGCAAAACAATAATTTCTAAATTGACCCGACTGGGGATCGAACCCGGGACCTCAGAGATGGCGACACCATGAAAACCGGTGTACAAACCACTCGACCAAGGAGGTCGTCAAATTGAAAGTAGGTTATGGGTTGAAAGAGAAATTAATAATTCGTGGGATGAAAAAGTGCTCAACGTGATGTCTATATGGTGGTGAGTCCATTGCCGCTTTAGGATGTGTTTAGTGCGTTAGTCACCCTTTACAACACCCTAAGGAGGAGATGGGTTGGTCACCGCCACCACACAGCTCACACATTTTTATCATCTTCAAGCCCTTAGATAGAATAGGCCAACTACACATAATAAGAATTTCCCATCACTCTTTATTTGTTCGCTATGCTAATACATACCAGTGGTATGAGACCGTACAAAAAAACCAAATAAGTACAACAAAGTTTCCTAAAAAAAAATTACACCGAATATTTTGTTCTAGAGGACTGTTTTTTCTGTCCTCATTGCCTAGTCTCTGACTAACCTTTCGGGGATAGTAGTCGTGATTATATGCGCTCCGGACGACTTTGTAATTTTCTTAAACTTGACACTTTTCTAACTTGTCTCATTTTTAACTCGGCTCTTTCATAATTGGTCTCTTTTGCAAAGTTGACACTTTCATTAATCGTCTCATTTTTAACTAAGCTCTTTCTTAGTTGGTCTCTTTCATAACTCGTCTCATTTTTAACTCGGCTCTTTCTTAGTTGGTCTCTTTTGCAAACTTAACACTTCTAAACGAGCAACATTTTCACGACAACGTGCATGTATGTATTTCTTTCTAAAAAAAAATAACGTTTACAAAATATGATAATAAATGAATTACCGACAGATAATTTGATGAATGAATCTGCTCACGAAACTCTGATTTATTGAGCTCCATCGGATTTTAACGCAGTTACGCCGTTATACCGTTGAGGCGAGGAACACTTGATTTACGGCCATCTTATATATGGCTTGTTTTCGTCGGAGATGCGCTCAAATAATTATTTCGATTACGTCTCTCTACCGTTTGCTGTTTTCCTTACAATTTTCTGTACAGGGCCGTATTTAAGAGGCTACTGGTTATGACCCTTAGCACCAGGAAAGCCCGACTGCCGAAACACAAATAATAGTAGGTACAGACATTGACATTATGACGACTTATTAAGATATGATAGGGTAACTAGCTAGGCTAGACTTTTTCCTTATTTGTAATGAATTTAGAAATAAATTTATAAAAAACATCTGTAGTGACTTCACACCCGCGCCCTTAACAAGCTGTACTACCAACCAAACCGAGTACAAACATGTATCCCCTGCTGAAATCGAGCCCGAGACTTCTTGGTCTTAGACCGGAACACTACACCACAAAGACGTTTAAAAATTATAAAACACACGAATGCTTTCGCTTTTATAAAAAAAAGCAATATATTATGTATTTCAACCGCAACCAAAATAAAGCAGGCGGCACCGGTCAATAAAACGTATTCGTAAATACGGCCCTGATACAGTAGAAGGAAAACAGCTAAAACTTATACTAAAAGGGATAGAGATATGGAAGCTCGCTGAATTAGAAGGAGATGGAGCTATCCGAAGGGAAAAGTGTTGACGATGCCCGCAGTACGCAATAGTGGGGCACAGCCGGACTATTTCATTTGCAATAGCAATAACACAGCGATCATAAAGTCAAAGTGTTGATTGCATGTCATTGGAGGATAACCAGTGAAGATTTTTGAGTGCTATTATTAAAAAAAGTACAGCCTGGTATTAGTTTAATCACCACACTTGCTACATACCCGGACTATGAAAAAAAAATCGAACAATCCGAAACATACCTGGGAATTGAACCAGGGACCTCTAAATATCAAGCCGGTCGGACGAACACGTTATTATTAAAAGAATAACAAAAGGGAAGCATGAGGCGAGATTGAATCGGATAGTTGGAAGTAGTATTACTTAGTACGTTCGCCTAGGTCCTCCCCACTTCGGCGAAATTACTTCGACCAGATCGAAGACGTTCTCATTGAAGGTTAGGTCAAGAACCTAAACCTAAGTGAAGCAAATGAAATTGAAATGGCCGGCCAATTATTTTACAAAAAGTATTCATGGAAAACCTTTTTTATTTGCCCCGTATAGTCAAACTTACTCTAAGAGCACCGTAAGCGAAGAAGCGTTTATGTCTTAGGCCATAAAGTCTGCTGAATAACGAACGAGTCGTTTCCTTCGTCAATAAACTTTAAAGTACGTGTTCAAATAAAAGCCCGCACTCAATTTACCTTAACTATTTAAATGTATTAGGTACCTATATGGTTATGCCACCCTACTTTTAGTTAATAGTGCATTATTTTTATTGATGGTAAAACTTTAATGTGCCTTTCCTTAGGAAACTTCTTTATATCCGTTAATTAAGAGGACACTTTAATAGTTTCGTAGCCAATTAACTTTCTTTCAACTGTTTTATTTCTAAATATAAAAACTCCGAATAAAAATTCTGAAATAAACTACCTAACACATGGATTAGGACTAAGTTACTAGGTACTAAATAACATAAGATAATATGACAGTCTTCATTGCTAGTTATCGAATTAACGAGGTATATTGTCTAATATATTTTACTAGCGGCCAGCCCTCGACTTCGTCTGCGTGAACGAACACCCTGTAGTATCCCGTGACAGTTTAAAAAAAAAATTACGCAAACCTAATCCTGACAATTATAAACACAACAAAAAAAGAATTAGCCAAATAGATGTAGCCGTTCTAAAGTGATGAGCATACAAACGTTTCGGCAATTTATTTTTATTAATATTGATTTACCGATGGCCGATGTGGCTTACTAACCAAGAATTAGGAAGTACCTAATCAAATTTATTTACTCACCTAATTATAAAATAATATAAAAATATATAAAAATGTATCAAACAATGTTTCTGTACAGACACCCCTTTCTTTATTGAAGGATTCTATTTCATTTCATTTCCCTTTTTTATTGAACCAACTTCTTTACGAGCCTTTTGATGGTCGTAAATGGCCCGTGGGGTGGCCACGTCGACAAAATAACAAAACCTATAGGTCCCTCCTATTATAATATGAAAAACATAACCAGGAATTAGGAAGAGATTAGCCAGTTCCCAAGTGGTTGAAGGTTTTGGGTAAAATGAGATTATAACTTTAGTTACCATCAGGTGAGTTAAAGGATATAGGCCATAATCTTGTTAAAAAGTGTTCTTACACAATTCTATTCCCCTCTCGCTTTTTGTATAAAAAAGAAAAATAAGTACAATACCATAATTAAAGAAATATGAAAACAGGACCACGCGTCATAACAAAAAGTAATGTACAAAAATGAGAATGTAGAATAATAGTTTAAATGAAGCAGTACCTGCACCGAATGTGAATTAGATCAATTATTATCACAAACATTAAAAAAGCAGAAGTAACATTTCTCAACACAAAAGTATAAGGATAATAATAACAATGTTCCTTAGTTAATGTACTCAGGAAACTGTGAAATACCTACTAAAGATCTACCTAACAGAATGTTATGAACTAAAGGACTATTTAGTAAACTGTTGTGTACTTAGTAAACGGTCATGTACTAAAGGTGTACTCAGTAAAACATCATGATCTAAATATGTACTGCGTGAACCTGTGATGTACAAAGATGTACTCAGTAAACCGTCACATACTAAAACAATGTACTCAGTAAACTGTCATAGACAAAACATGTAAGTAGCCGTGTCGCGTAACCTGGGTGTCGTAAAAGGCGACTAACGGACTAAAGACTGCACATGCATCCAACCGTATAGAGCGGCGATGTGCTCACCACCTGTCACGCTAAGTACATGTGCAGTCGCTATTTGGTGAAAAGTGGACTATGGTAGAGGACTGCTTTTGCTGTCCTCATAGCCTAGTCTCTGACTAACCTTTCGATGATAATAGTCGTGATAATATTTATAATGTATAATATGTACTTATGTAAAAAAAACTAATAAGCTAGCATCGCGCGGTAAATGCGGTATACTTGACTATACGTACTACGGCCATATTTGATGAAGAACAAATTGCTGTCATTTCTTTGTGCAAATATCTAGATATACTCGGAAAGAAATATGCCATTTTTAGCTGTTTTCTCATGAATCTCTGTGATCAAAAAGTCAACTAACCTTTCGGGGATAATAGTCATGATTATAATTATGTATGTATATAAGTATGTAGGTACTCAGTAGTATGTTAACTGACCAGGATTTCTGTTTGCAGGTGAAAAGCTGGCCGGTGTGAATAATATGTAAAGCTCCGCCGTTCTTCGGCCAAGACTTTACTACTGTGCTATTGCTACCTGGTACGAACCTAAGCGAAGATGGGCAAGAAGAACTCCAAACTAAAGCAAGACACGATCGACAGACTGACAAGCGCCACCTACTGTAAGTACTTATTTTAAGATAAGGACTAAGAGGGTTTCTGCATTTCGGTTCCCCATACAAACTTCCAATTTTAAATTTTTAAAAACAATCGGCCAATTTTGTTGAAAAACGTGTTTTTTTAAAGTTTTTTAACAAACTATTTAGTATTTAACTTTAGCAGGCAAATCATTAAATGGATAATCGGTTTTAAAAATCTGAACTTCGAAGTTTATATGGGAAACTGAAATGCGTAGACCCTCCTATGACGAAGCGATAATTTTAGTAATGCTACTTCTGTACTGTATTGTTTGGACTACGTGTATTGTGTCCATGGGCGGTGATAATTACTGTGGTCGTGTTAAGTAGTCTACGAAGATACAAAACTGCTATTTAGCCACACCATAGACGAATTAGATTATCGTCCTGGACCAAAATAACTCAAAAAAATATCTCTGGCTCGATAACCACGTTGGTTGTTGTGCCTTAAAGTGTTGAATAAATTGAACTAGGTGCGAATAATTTCGAGTTGCGTTCCTTTCCAGGAAATTTGCACCTTAATTACTAGAAAATAGGTATTATGTATAATTATTACGAACTGCGCAGATCTACTTACAACATGTTAATTAAAACCTCAGACACCCTAACTTATTTTTATTACATACTTACCTAAAAATTATATACTTACTTGAACTATTTTAATAATTTTTTGCTGCTTAATTTATTAGCATTTTTGTTTTCTTGTATTTCTTGTAAATTAGAGACTCTATGGCAATAACGCGCGATCCAAGCCTGCGAGTGCAAGTGATGTTGATGTCACGTCACGATAACAATGAAGTTGTGAGTGCAACGTTAAGCAGTCTATAGAGTTAGGTAAATTAAAAAAGCGGACTAGGGCCAAATATATTTCATTAATATTTTTTAAATTTAATTTCAGGTTTTGAGCAATGATTACGTTGTGTCGTAAGCTTACATGTAATATTGCAAACGTTTTTTCATGAGAACACACTTAGTGTCAACTGTAACTGCGTCTTTCATTTTATTATATTTTATGAGCGCCGTTTCCTCGATGAACAAAGTCTGAAAAAAGAAAGAGAGACGGCATTAGACGTGCGTGCTCAAGTACTAGTTGTCACATTTCATCTATAGTAAAAAGGATCTATTTTTAATTGTCTCTGGAGCAGAAATTGGCTATTTGACAGTTGTAACAATAAAATATAAAATATGTCGGAAATGGTAGGTTATGATTAAACGATAATTATCCAATAGTTTTTTTTATTAAGATAAATTGTAAATATTATATTTTTACAAAATAAATTTGCGTTTTTTTTATCTGTGGATTACAAGACCCGAAACACGGGCGGCCATGATTGAGCTTCATGTGACGGATTGTGACGTCACATTTCACAAAGTATACAGAAACTATCTGTCAGGTTTCAAGTTAAGTTTCTATATTTATTGAAATGTGACGTCACCGAGCAAAATGTCACGTGACCAACCGTTTTCACACGAAGTTTGAAATCAACAAAGAAAAATATGTTTTTTTCTGTTAAATAAAGGTTTTTCGAGAAAGAAAATATTGTACGGGGTATAAAATAAGCGTTTGTAACTTTTTAAATACTTTTTCGAAAGCTGTCAAGTAGCCAATTAGTGATTGTTAGCGCTAATTCTGCTGACTATTAGGGATAGAAAGGGGAGCTGGGGAAAAAAACCTTAATGAAGAAAGTCCATTGAAGTAGTATTTATTACATTACATTAACTATTACTTTTATTGTAAGTGTTTTAGTTTATGATTTAAAAGTTAAACTTTAACTTTGTGATAGTTCTATGCTGTGTCTGTCTATAACTGCCTACTGTACTTAGATTAGCCTTCTGATCCGGCTACTTTTTTGTCAGTACACGTTATCAGTAGCTAAATAAACAAATAAGTAGTTAAAATATATGCAATAGGTAATAATATTTAATAAATGACATTATTGTTTACGTTCAGCAACCTCTAAAATGGCAGAGCAACTAAATTCCAGTGCCATTTTATTCTTAATTTGCTACCTGACACTTTGACGTTGATTTTACTCGCGAAACCTGGAAACCGCCACGGCCTATTGTATACGACGGCCTTAGGTATTATGTGCCTAAATTTCAAGTAAGTAAACACTTACATATAAATATTATTCTCATACAAACTTACATTTATATATTTTTCGGAATCGTGATCCTGATTTTTTTTAAAGAACGCTGGTTTTCACCAGTTAACACATCAAGTTTAAAACGAAATGCGACGGAGCTAATTATTTATTATCTGTTAATTAAAATAAGTATATTTGCACATTTCATGCCATTGTTCTCACTAACACCAGTTCAAATTTGTAGCTAATTACTTAAAACTACAGTGCCGACAGTGTGTCCATTTTGTGATTAGACTAACAAATGATTAACGAGAGGAACACTGCCAAAATCCACTGTACTGTGACAACGTATGGGCTTGTATCGCAGGAAAGGCACATCAATAACGAATGCCTATAAAAAAAATGGTAATTTAAAAATTATAAGAATACCTACATTGCAATAGCTGCTTTGCCGTTACATTGAATTAAATTGTTCAATTATGATCTCATGCCATTCAAACCAAGGAGTCCTAATCAATTCGTGAAATTATTCCCAAAAATACACACATTAAATAAACAAATAAATAAAAAATGGTAATGTAAAAAATATAAGAATACATTGCAATAGCTGTTTTGCCGTTACATTGAATTAAATTGTTCAATTATGATCTCATGCCATTCAAAGCAATGCTATTCAAACCAAGGAGTCGTAATCAATTCGTGAAATTATTCCCAAAAATACACTGAGTAAATAAACAAATAAATATTAAATAACTTTCTATGCTCACACCAATCATCTAGCCTGAGTGAAGTTTCTTTTTGAAACTTGTTTAAATGTTTAACCACATAATAGTTAACCATAATTGTACTATCAACATAGAAAACACAACCATACCCGAAATCAAATTCGAAAAAATGTTTAGAGCCACTCGACCGGGAATTGAACCCAGGCCTTCAGATAGGGCGCGACGCCTGAACCGTCGTGCTCACTCGACACTGAAGTCGCCAAATTACTTAAATAAATATTTTAGGTTTGTTTGTTTTGTTTTGTTGTCGGCCCTCTTTGATACTGTGCCCTACATTACCACCCCATGTTAAAGTCATTATATTTAAGTAATTGTATCTACCTACGAGCAAACTAACACGACGAGTCAAAATGGCTTTGATGCTTCCTTTTGCATTTGAATAATAAACATGTTGTGTCATTCTGTGTGAAGAAGCTCACATGTTGTTCCTTGTTATCAGAAAATTATGCCTCAAAGCAAATTGTGCCTTGAAAATGCATTACAAACAAACATGTCATGCTTCAAGTTCTTTTATTGAATAACATATTGACCTCGATATATGTAATTTGAACACCAAACTTATCATTTGTAATAAAACTAACCATGTCGCGTAACGGTGAAAGAATACTACCACCCATCTCTACCCTTGGCTGTCGTAAAAGGTGACTAACGGACTAAAGACTGCACATACTTCCAACAGCATAGAGCGGCGATGGGCTCACCACCTGTCACGTCAGATGTGCAATCGCTATTTGGTGAAAAGTGGACTATGGCAGTGGACTGCTTTTGCGGTACTCATTGACTAGTCTCTGACTAACCTTTCGATGATAATAGTCGTGATAATATTTATAATGTATAATATGTACTTATGTAAAAAAACTATTAAGCTAGCATCGCGCGGTAAATGCGGTAAACTTGACTATACGTACTACGGCCATATTTGATGAAGAACAAATTGCTGTCATTTCTTTGTGCAAATATCTAGATATACTCGGAAAGAAATATACCATTTTTAGCTGTTTTCTCATGAATCTCTGTGAACAAAAAGTCAAAATTTCAGTGGTGACACTTGATGTGTTTAAAAAGAAATGTCAATAAAATAGATTTACAAAATTCTTAATTGAATTATGTAGTGTATCGTAATAGTAGGTATAACGCATTGGCGATCGTCATTTAATAATGACGTTGCAACCTTAGTCGCAATGACGTTATGGATCAGGTACTTACTAGAGGTGGGGCGTAGGTATATACCTAACAGATCCAGGGATTAGATATTTAACGAGACTACATCGTGGGGCACTTGATCCACGTAATCCCGCGGTAAGTAGCTACGGCGATGCGAGATACCGATAGCACACGTACCTACCACAGTATTTATTGTTTTAATGAAAAATACTTGTTGAGTGTCACGAGTATTCAACTTCGCTTAGTATCGATTAGTAGCTCGATTTATTCACCGTACAGTAAATATCAAATCATACTTAAACTTATTACGGCAGTTAGTTTAAATGTTAACTAAAGTGGATATTCATAAATAAATATTAATCTCCTAAACAGTATCAATCTATTGGGTGCTTTAGCTTATTTACAGGAGAGAAATTAACTGTAATGCCCTGGGTGTTGGGCAGTTACTAAACGCAAATACATTAATTCAATCTGTGAGAATAGCAATGGGTTGTGCCCCCACCTTCTCCCCCCTTCCCGTATCACCGTTGCGTTTTCTCGGAGATTTTCATTACAAACATTTGGGTACAATAATAATTACGATTAGCAGTAGAATACACGTACATAGACCATGTTGCGTAGCGGTAAAAGAATACTACCACCCCCTCTTTTCCCTGCAGTGCGAGCACGGATCTTTTATCGACCGATGAACTGACATTAGACGTCGACAAATTGACATCCGCAGTACTTGAACTGTCAAATTTTACCGTCTAATGTCACTTTATCGGTCGATAAAAGACCCGTGCTCAAGGGGCTGGTGTCATAAAACTCGACTGACGGACTAAAGACTGCACGTACATCGACAGCATATAGCGGCGATGGGCTCACCACCTGTCGCGCTGAACACATGTGCAGTGGCTATTTGCTGAAAAGTGAACTATGGTATAGGACTGCTTTTGCTCATTGCCAAGTTTCTGACTAACCCTTCGGGGATAATAGTAATGATTATTATGTAGTAGGAACACGAGGGCACATTGAGGAAACCCAAACAAACTACGGTTGAATGTTCTTTGCTGTGAAATCCTAAAGACAAAGTCAAAGTCGAAATATGTTGATGCAAATAAACTAAACGGTAGGTACTTTTAAATTACTTAACCCTAAATAGTATAAACAAAATCCTTTGATCACATAAAACACAAAAAATTGATACACAATCAACGCTCTAAAAACGTCTGGCAAAAGTACCTGGCGAGATGTTAAAATACTCAATTCGTTTAGTACTAATAGAGCTAGGTCTAAACATAAAGAAATGCTCCGTCTAAAAATTACTATTCGGCCAAAACATACATAGGTACATAGAGTCTGACCAACGAAACGTGACGCGGTCTATTTTCAAAAGTTTTATTATGACAATAATTTTAAGCTGTCAAACGGTTGTCAAAAGTACATAGCGCCTAAAGGTATGTTTTGTGTACTTGAATTTATCATTTTGATACTTAACTTATATTCTTTTATTGTTCTCGTCTATTATTTTACATTTTACTCTGAAAAACTAATACAATAGTAAACAATTCTAGGTTAATTATGTATACCTACCTACTTACTTTTTCCTTTCATTAAAAATTAATAACCTAAGTTGACTCTCCAACCAATTTTTGTTTATCTTACCTACAGAAACTTCAAGTACTAGTGAGACCAAACTAAAAGTTTGTCAAGAATATTACATCACTTGAACAAAAGGAAGTTTTATCTAGTGAAACGTAATATTTGGAAACAATATCGTCAATGACAGACCCCTTTTCCAACAAATAAAATTCTTTTATTCTATTTTGTAAGTTGGTTAATATTAATTATGGTATTTTCATTTTCACAAATGCTTCTTCAATTATTCTTAATATTTATTCTGATTTATTGATACTACAAATTATATGTTTGGATGATTAAAAAAAAATACAAGTATCAACGTTGTTTTTTTAGAGTATGATGAGTGTTCACACTCCAAGAATTTTTGAATTTGCCGCCATTATTTCTAGTCACGTTTCGTTGGTCAGACTCTAATAATCACGACTATTATCCCCGAAGACTTAGTCAGATACTAGACAATAAGGACAGCAAAAGCAGTCCTCTACCAGTCCACTTTTCACTAAATAGTGACTGCACGTGTGCTCAGCGTGACAGGTGGTGAGCCCATCGCCGCTCTATGCTGTTCGATGTATGTGCAGTCTTTAGTCCGTTAGTCACCTTTTACGACATCCAAGGGAAGAGAGGGGGTGGACACGTGAAATGTACTCGTATATACAGTCGTGGTCAACTAATTAGGGACATTCAAGATAGTGAAGAGCAATAACCGGTTATGTACATATAAATATAAAACCCTATTGATTTTTCAGCACCTATTATTTGCATAATTTGGTCCGATTACTATACTATAAATGGCTGTAAATAAGAGAATAATTAAATAGAAAAAAGTATTTAATATCAAAGGTTGAACATGTATTAAATTTTAAGGTATAATTATGTAGCTGGACATTTAATTAAGGACAGTAAAGTATAATGATGAATAGAGTTAAACAAAACGAATAATCTCCAGTATTATAATATTTTTAAAAGCTCCATTTTATTACGTGTAAAATCAGTACCCAGTAGCAAAACCTTTGTTAGTAATTACCGCTTGACACCGATGTGGCATAGACATTATCAGTTTCTGACATGTTTCGATAGGAATGTTTGCCCATGCCTCACAAAAAGCTTGATTAAGTTGATCTAAAGTTGTGGTACGATAAGTTGAAACTTTTTTCTTGATTTCGTGCCAAAGGTGCTCAATTGGGTTGAGGTCCGGGCTATTTGCTGGCCAATCTAGCACCGATACTGACTGACTGGTAAGAAACGACTTGACTGAACGGGCGGTATGTTTCGGGTCGTTATCATGCTGAAACGTCCATATAATAGGGAGATGCTCCTCAGCATAGGGAAGCATAGTTTCCTCCAATATTGTTTTGTATTGATGTTGGTCTAAGTTACCCTGAACTTTTCTCACAGGTCCCACTCCACGTCCAGAAAATGAACCCCAAATTTTAATGTTTCCACCGCCATGTTTCACTTCTTCTGCTTTTTTGTGAATCTTGGATTCATTTCCGCTTTTACAGGACGCCGTACGTATTGCCTTCCATCTGAAGAAATTAAATTAATCTTGGTCTCGTCAGAGAATAATACATGTTGCCATTGGGCGTAGGTCCAATGTCCATATTTACGTGCAAACGCCAAACGAGCATTTCTATGTTCTTTCTTCAACAACGGTACTTTGCGAGCCACTCTTCCGAACAACCCTGCTTCTACCAGACGTCGTCGAACGGTCCTCGCTGATACACCGGCTCTTTCGTCTGCCCCAAACACTTCGTGTTTAATTAAAATAGAGCCTAGAAACGGATCTTTCTTAGCTAACCTGGTTATCATTCTATCTTCTTGCGGAGTTGTTTTTCTCGATCTTTTTGTTCTGGGCACATTTAAAGCTGTGTTATTGCGCCTGAAATGTTGCACTGCATTGCATACCATAGTTTTTGAACAATTTAAATGTTCTGCTATCCCTCGGTATGACCAACCACGCTCGACAAACTTCATGATAATTGTTCGTAGTGTTGGATCGCAACTTTTATTTTTGCCCATATTTCTTCAAAATAATTCTCAAAACTTAAAATTAAAAATCTGGATTGCCGCCAAAACTACCACAAAACAATAAAAGAAGAAATAAAAAAGTATTGAGATTCAAATTTTGAAAATAGAACGCAATATCTCAGTGTCCCTAATTAAATGGCCAGCCAGCATTCTTTGAACAAATAGCACACTGATAATCTATCAGCTATACTGTAAAGAGGTTTAATGTTTAAGAAGTTGTTATTGTTTGTATAATCGGGCACATCAATGACTAATTATACTTACGTGTAAAAGATATGGAATATTGTTAAGACTCGTTGGAAAATAAAAAATAAATTCACAATTTGGCTTAACTAGAGATTGTCCCTAATTAGTTGACCACGACTGTATGTCAAAGCTGCCACTATTCCGCTACAATTTAGTATAGAATTTTGTATCTATAGTCATCGATGGTGAAATCGTTAAAATAGTAGAACATTTAAGAGGGTGCCGCGTGATCGCAAAAACTGACATAAGTCTTTTAATGAACTTCAAAGCAAAATCATTCATATTGATATTTACAATTAGAACAGTTCTGCTTTGAAGTTTTGAGACCTAGTAATTTGATTAGATCAATGTTTTTATTCTGCGAAATGTAAAAACCATCACGCGCTTGTGTCAAAAATTAAAATTTACTTTTTTAAGATGGGGGTGACCTGCGGAAATCAATACAAATATTTTCATGTAAGAATTATTGTTTCATGCGTAAAATTAAGAAAGTTGTCGAAAAAAAATGTTTTTAGGAGTTATTTATGTATTGTTTGTTATTGTTTAAAGAATTTGTTTCAAATTTCAACACGACCTTGTGCAATGATCAGGCTAACTTACGTAAGTTCTTTTAATGTATTTAACTAATTCAGCGATAGTACAAGTAACTTAAAAATACGTAAATTTTCACAATTTCGTGCAGAATCCCCTTATTCGATCAGGAGAAGGAGCAGGACAGAGCCAGGTAGAAGCTCTTCTTAACGGAGGTCAAGACTCACTTACGCTCGCAGCGTCAACTTAGTTTAGTTAGTAGATTATAATCAGACTTAACGTGCTTAAACTTCCTACTGCCATCAGTGACCATGTACTAAGCTTTAATGTAAAGCTAACGTGTTTCATAACCGCAGCACAATACCAACTTAAGATTTTAATTACAACCGGCAAAGAAGCTTGCCGATGAATCGATTTTCACTTATGATTCGTCTCCACAAGGACGCGGCCGCGTTCAGGCCACTCTAAATGCGCAAATTCTCTTGTCGTGGCGCTCTCAAATGTTGTCAATGAGTGTATCGATTTTGTGCGATTGTGGAGCACTGAGGGCCATTCTATTCTACAATCGTTTATGCAGTGGCATATAAAAGGTTCAATGAGTGTCTTATAAACATTGACACAGACAAGTGTGGCCATACTAGAGATAAATTCGATGACGAATGTTCATAAACAAATTATTCACAATTTTTAGTGCACGTAATCTAATGTCACTCGGAGTTTTACTGTTTCTTGAGAGAGATTAACTACAAACTAGGTACTAGCAATAGTGTCTTTCTCTCAAGAAACAGTAAACATATTAGAGCTTTATCATCATCATCAGCAGCCTATAAACGTCCCACTGCTGGGCACAGGCCTCCCACGTGCACGTGGGGATATTGGGCCATAACCCACCACGCTGGCCTAATGCGAGTTGGTAGGCTTTAACAACTGTCATCTTACGACAACAACCGGGACCAACGGCTTATCGTGCCTTCCGAAGCACGGAGGAGCTCGAGATGCTTCAAATTTGGTCACCCATCCAGCAACCCGGCATTGCGACAGTTCATCATCGAATTTGGCTCTTGTATAGACAAGTGGCACAAACGATTGTAGAATAGAATTACTTAAAAGTTCTTATTAAATACATAAATGTACTTTAATATCTATACTTGAAGCTGCTGTGAGTGACGGATACTAATAACTAGTTTGTTGTCAGCCATTTTTAATTTTTCATCGAAAAATGCCAGATAACAAACTAGTTTTACATTTTCCCTTAAATTGAACCAACAGCGTAACATAACACCGCGAGCGGAGGGGGTGGAGTGTACTCAAGAGCGATCCCCTCACCGAAAGTGGAAATTGTTTTAATACGTGTAGAACGAAATTTTCGATAACCTACATCCACTAGCTGAAATACCGAAAATTCAACGATGTATTTAAAGTAAGGCTTTAACTAACGGTTGATTTGGAATGCTACACGATTATTTTGAGTTAACAACGAGAGTTAGCGCTCGAGTTGCGATCGTGAAAGTTACGCAACTTTGGCAATGCCGGGTCAACAGATGGGTGACCGAAATATTTTCAGCGCCTGATTGGTACGTTAAGTCCGAGGGCTCCTTGGTTATCATAAGATGGCAGGCGTTAAATCCATCAACCCGCATTGAGCGTTAAAAGACATTTATTGACCTGCACACAACATAATATCAAAAACAACACTAAGGATCGTATTCTAAAATCAAATTCAAAATCAAATCCATGCTTTAACACAGTTAGAAAGGGATGGCGATATATGAGATGAATAGCACCATCCCTTTCTAACGTAACGTACTCAAGCAGAGATTGAATATGAATTTGGTTTTAGACTATTAGCCTTAGGATTGAGTTAGATAAGTACATACATAGACACTCACGACTAATATCCCCTAAGAGTTAGTTAAGGCTAGGCAATGGGGACCGCAAAAACAGTCCTCTTAACTGCACATGAGCTCAGTGGGATGGCCTCTCTATGCTGTTGGATGTAAGTACAGTCTTTAGTCCGTTTGTCGCCTTTTACGACACCCAAGGGAAGAGCAAGTTGATAGTACTATATTAATGAACCACCACCATACAGCTCAAGTACTTAGTAGTACTTAAATGAGTTAAGTGATTGAAAAAAAAAACAAAAAAAAAATGAGCAACCAAAGTTACAGACATTAAAAAAATGGTTTGGGTGCGTGTAAGTTGAATAACTCAAAAAAAACTAACTCCTAACAATTAATGTCTTATCATTCGTGTATCTGAGCAAATTTAATTTTGAATTGCTCCACCGATTACCTTCACGAACGATAACCGCCTGACGCGACAGCTTATAAAATCATTTGAGCACCGATTTCGTAGTTCACAAGAACAGCTCTACGATAATGACGTTCCACTTTGTATAGCGTGTTTTGTGGATGGTAATTGAAATTTACTGCTCCATAAATAACGACATTAATTCAGTCGGCAGTAGCTGAATCTTTGCTCTCTAGTAATTGCAGGGTGGCCCGAATAAGTTGTGGAGTTATCTTTATGATAGAGTTGAGTGACAAAGTTTGCTCCCTCCGTCCCGAGGCGCCGTTAGGTCTGTGCCTTGGGAGCAATGGCCCTCAGACACGACCTCTTGTGACTGAAACAAATGAATAGAAATGGATGTGCGATGTTGCATGTAAAGCAACTTTCGTATGTTGGTTCGACGGATGGGTGATTATTGGTGTCCTGAGATATAATACCAGTGCATAAAAGTATTTCACTATACAAAAACCTGAATTGCATATAAATGTAGGTACTACCGTCAAATTGTACTAATTTTCAAATATATTTTACATAATTATAAAATTTAGTGTGCCTGTATTACGCGTTCATCTCGAATGTGATTTTTGCGTAAAATGCCCTTTTCGCATTTTGTAGTAATTTTGCAGTTGTATTTATCGTTTTTATCGAAATAGGATAATAAATTCATTATAAAACCTTTATTTCTCATGAAGTAACAATTACTCTGGTATAAATGTTGCTCAATAATATTACCGTAGATAGGAGATATTGACAGTTAACTTATAGCGATTTTCGTAGTTTTGTGGTTTAGAATAAGATTTTTTCCTATATAAAATCAATGATATCTAAAAATTCCGAGGCCGCTACGCACTATTCGACTATATAAGAGATAACATTATATTTTTTTATTTCACTTGTTTAGAACAGTAGTTCAATCGATGAGCTCAAAAAAGTGTCTTCGCGCACTTTATTAAAATCTTTCTCTGCAAAGTAGTTCAATCGATGAGCTCAAAAAAGTGTCTTCGCGCACTTTATTAAAATCTTTCTCTGCAAAGTAGTTCAATCGATGAGCTCAAAAAAGTGTCTTCGCGCACTTTATTAAAATCTTTCTCTGCAATTTTGGGTTTAATTAAAAAGTTAAGCAAAATTTACAAAAAGCGAGGCCGCTACGCACTATTCCAATAGCTCTTCTACACTATTCAATAAGTCAAATTGTTAATGTATTTTTGTTTCTGAGATCCATAACGCCAAAATTGGCCATTTTAAGCAAAAATCACAGACGAGATGTAATAGGCCTCTTAATTATATATTTTGTTATATTATGTCCTGCCACTCGAAAACTTAGCTATTTACAGACATTTTTTATGTGGGTCACCAATGCTAATAAAAACCACTAGGTAGGTACTTGAGTATATAGGCACATCAGTTACTTGTTTACAATCAATGTAATGGCCTGCGACAGACAGAGACAGACAGACTTCCGCCTTTCTCATCAGATAAAACATATTATGTTCATACTTCGGTACACAATACTTACCATAAACGTTATTAGTTTTCTTCCTGTACGACGGTTGTTTCCATTTCACTTTATTCCCCAAACGTGCAACAATGATAATGTTGTGACATTATAATTTGCATAGATCCCTATATGCTCGTAGAAAACCGGGAAATTCTCGGAATGCCGCCTATTTACCATGTCAGTGATCCAGTGCACATTAAGATATATTATTATCGCATACTAGGCGGTACACACTAACTTAGAAAAACCGTCATACTTGAACCAATTTGTACAAAATATGCTGATATGCATTGGATTCTTCACAAGGAATGTGCAAGACATTAGCAAAAACCTTGACATATCATGATAACAGTTTTTCGTCAATTCTGAAAAACTTGCTATTTTGACTTAGTGTAGTGTTTTTCAGCAGTTCTTCTAGATTGAAGGCTCTCTTAAATTACATTGATGATTCAGTAGATAAATTTGAACTAAATTGAACTCATAGTTAATTTATTAAAATGTTCATAATACATAATAATAATTAGAATCTTAGTAAAATATTACCTATTTATAGTGTCCCTCAATACTTTGAATTTAAGAAAAACCAAACCCATTTTTATGGGAGTTTTATACGAACTGAAAACCGTCACCGGATACAGGTACTAACAGGACAAAGTCGCGGGTAGCTGCTAGTTGTGATTATAAAACTTAAACAATGTTGCGGCCAATAAGTACCTGTAAAGGCTTACATTGGACTAATCATTATGGTCTGATATTTTTCTTTCTTATGTAATGGCTTGGTGCGGTCAGCACATTTAACCAGTGTCAAGTAAGAGAGATAATAGAAGTAATAGTAAATATTTACTTTTCATTAAGTAGACTAATAGCTATGATAATTATGGATATCATGAACGTTTAATAGTAAATGATGTTTCCCTAAACGCCTTAAGGTTCAGTAATGGTGTGGAACTTTGCTGAGACACGGACTTCTTGAAAAAATTTGAAAAGTGATGTTACACCGTTTTGTTTTATTTGCAAAAATCATGCAGGTTTATAAACACAATGCTTATAATTTATTTCGAATTAATCTTCTACAAAACACATTTTTTAAATAGGTCAAAACTGCAGACACATATGACCCTTCACTTCCTCGCCAAGAATTGTTTTATTTCTTTCATTATCGCTATCGTTGTGTCCTCGCGGTGGATTAAGGCCTTTCTGAGGACAGAGCGGCGGGGCTTGCGTGCCAGAGGCCACTCCGGCCCTCAGGTGTCCATGCCTCACACCCTCTCGCCGCACCTTTTTGCGTGCCACTGGTACAATTTCCATTTCACTCTGTAACCTTTTTTTATTCCACTGTTTCGACGCACGGATTACTGAGCGGCTATCGTTTAAGCTTTATTGTCGCCATCGTTAGACACTTTTAAATTGGTTGTTTTGGCACACGCTTTTACTGTAAGTTGGGACTTGCTATTTTTTTATTGCTTTTATGTTGTGTTAGTCAACCATTAAGGTCGTTGATACTATTTGTTAAGTCGTTTACATTTAAATGTGTTACAAAGTTAGTTGGGTATTTTGTTAAATAATTAATTGTATGTACCTACATCCTAATCTGTTTATGCCTCTCAGTATAATTAATGTAAATAAATAAGAAAATGTTAGCTCTGGAATTTCGTTTAGTTTAATTCTTTATACTTAGATGTATTTTATTATTAAACTCTACTCGTAATTAACTACCAATAACGGTTCAATTATGAAAAATCGTTATTAACAACAGTTAAGTTACAAAGCCAATTACAAATCCTCACTGATAAAAATAGACTTTATGTAATGGTTGCATTACACCATTATTTTGTCTATACTACATACTACTAAATACAGGTTGTATCAAAGATCAACGCCTACCCGGAAACGAATGACAGTAATAATTCAGCTTGTGACAGGTTCTCAGAAAAATAGTTTAACCTTGCGTCTGACCTCTTTTAGCTTTAAAGGCGAGTTCTTTTACGACTGCAATCTTTTGATACGAATATCCGTTGATATGGTATATGTTGGTTATTATATGTTGACGTAAGAAGCATCAAGAACGAAATGTCATTCACCCATTTGAGTATTAACCGCTCCCGGGCATAGCATAACATTTGCGATCTTCATTAATATCTCGGAATCTTTCCTGTATGAGTTCTGAATTACACTAGTAACATGAGTTTTTAGAGATTACTTTATTTTATTAATTGAAAGCATTCAGGCAATATATTCATCCAAATACCGACGGAGCTGGATATTGCTTAACTTTTTCGATCGTCGCAAAAACCGATTTACTCATTTACTCGCTGTATCGAAGTGGGACTCAGAATCTGTATAGGTATGGCAATATGGCTGTTAAGAGGCCTATTACATCTCGACTGTGATTTTTGCGTAAAATGGCCAATTTTGGGGTTCTTGATCTCAGAAACAGTAATACACTTACAGTTTTGACTTATAGAATGGTGTAGAATAGCTATTGGCATAGTGCGTAGCGGCCTCGTTTTTTGTAAATTTTGTTTAACTTTTTCATTAAACCCAAAATTGCAGTGAAAATTTTCATAAAATGCGCGAAGGCACTTTTTAGAGCTCATCAATTTAACTACCGTTCTAAACAAATGGAATCAAAAAATTAGAATGTTATCTCTTATAGTCGTATAGTGCGTAGCGGCCTCGGAATTTTTAGATATCATTGATTTTATTAAGAATCTTATTCCAAACCAAAAAAACTTCGAAAATCGTTTTAAGTTAACTGTGAATTTCTCCTATCTACGATTATATTATTGAGCATAATTTATACTAGAATAATTGTTACTTAATGAGGAATAAAGAATTTATTATCCTATTTCGATAAAAACAATAAATACAACTGCAAAATTGCTACAAAATGCGATGCGCCGGCCGTCCGAACTTAGCTTATTCTCGCAGAGTGGAGATTTGTAATATTTTACATGAATTTATTATCCTATTTCGATAAAAACTATAAACACAACTGCAAAATTATAACAAAATGCGAAAATGGGCATTTTACGCAAAAACCACATTCGAGATGTAATAGGGCTCATAAACATTTTCGGCTTACCAGCATATTTATCGACTTTTCTAATATTTTTACGTTTAAGGAATCTACGTAAAAAGTTAGTACCTATACTGCATTATTGATTTTGCATGAAACATTAAACCTGTCTAGAAACAACATAAGACTATTGTGGATAGGGCTACAAACATTTCAAATACAAACCCCTATCTATCCACTTCAGGTACTCAAAAATCGATCAAGTGCGTGATTTATTTACGCAGTACCGTGGTTCCGTGACTTAAAGTAAATTCATTGTAATTATTTGTGAATTTAAAATAATGAGTTTTAAACTTCGATCTTATAAACAATAGATGCACGGTCTGGATTTGGATTTGGATTTGGATGCATACAAAATCAAACTCAAATAATGTCCCCCCGTAAATACATACATATCGATATATCAACATCAGAAATTGAACGAGATAATAATATATAGATAAACATGTATTGTAGGTAAACCTTAAACTTTAGGCACCAAAGTAAAAATTCTTAAAAAAAACTTTTTGTAACTCCAAATAAATATTATTGGAGTTACATCACATTCAAGCTAGTTGGAACAAAGTTCTAAATTCAGAAAAACAAGGCACATTTTTGATTTGTGCCATTTTTCAAGCAGCAATCGTGTATCTGTAGTTTATATGATCGAATGTTTTAAACAATTATGAGTTTTTTTTTCTCTTTATTAGAAACAGCTAACAACAGCACATTTACAATTTATAAAGTAAACTTAACTCTATGTGACTATAATCAATATGCAGTCAAATACACTGATCACATCTTACTAAATGAGTATATTAAAAGATGTAGTGAGATGCTAAGCAACAACGAATTTAAACTACTTACCTACATTTTAAATTAGTACAAAAGTGCAAAGTAATTATATAAAATAGACAAATAACAATAATACAATAAAGATCAATCGTTCATTATTTGTGCATACATACAGTTGGTTTGAACTAAAGATTTCCAAGTGTAATGCGGATGGAACGTTTAAATTGCACATCAGAGAGGAAAAATATGTCATCATCAACAAAATCTGAATTAGAAGTGTCAATTATCCGTCGCATAGGTGAGCGGATACCCGTATTAGTTCGACATTTACCTGTTGCGAATAACTTTCGAACACGCACTTTATGTCTATGAACCGTTCTTGGAACAATATAACACAGTCTGTTGGTCAACTCATTACAATCAAACTTGTTGTTAATAATTCCATGAAGTACCATACACTCAAGTAGTTTACGACTGGACTGAAGGGATTGCAGATTATACTTATGTAACAGCTGGTTGTACGACAAATATGTACCATAACACCTATAGTGCATAGATCTTAAGTACTTACGTTGTACTCCTTCTATCAACTGAACATACTATAGGGGATTTCATATCGGTATGGCATACTCCAATGGCGAACGTATCAAGGTTTTATAAAGATATAAATACGTACAAGATTTCTTAAAGTCCTTAGAAGATCTCATAATAAAACCGTACATTTTATAAGCTTTGTTAACAATTTTGTCAATATGAAGGTCTAAATGCAACTTATTATCTAATATAATACCTAGATCACGTATAGATGACACTTTATCTAACATATTACAGAGAGAATAGTCAAAATGTATAACTTGTTTTTTTCTTGTAAAATTAATATAACTACATTTGGGTATACTTAACTGCAACTTATTATTATTACAATATTCAGATAGCCTGTTTAAATCTTGTTGAACTAAAATGCAGTCTGAAATAGTGTTAATAGATTTGAAGATTTTCAAATCAACTGCGTACAATAGAAAATTTGAATTAGGAAAACACTGCTCAATATCGGTTATAAACGTGACAAATAAATGTGGACCGAGTATGGACCCTTGAGGTACGCCTGACGTTACATGAATATTCTGAGACTGAAACCCATTAATAACGACCTTTTGAGTTCTGTTTGTAATGTCTGTTTGTAGGTTTACCCTTGAGACCCTACACGTGATCCCTGGGTGGTGCTAAATGAGTGACACCAACTGAGTGGTAGAGCCACGCTGCGTTGCAGCACACATTGGGCCGGCTCGCCCGGCGTAATACCACCCTCTCACTAATATTCGGCGTGAAATAATGGCACTTGGTGCTGTTGTGTTTCGTCCGACCAGTGAGGGTTCCGGAGGCCCTTTCTCCCCCCCCCCCCTCCTCCCAATTCCTATTCCTTCATTAAACCTATTCCTCCCTTAAAGGCCGGCAACGCGTCTGCGATTCCTCTGGTTTTGCGGGTGTCCATGGGCGGCGGTGATTACTCTCCATCAGGTGACCCGCCTGCTCGTTTGCCTCCCTCTTTTATAAAAAAAAAAAAAAAAATGTAAGAAGAAAACCAGCGCAACAAGTTGCCAAGTATTCCATTGAAGAAATTTTTCTTTAAAAGGAGTTCATGATCTACCTGATCTATCTGTTGTTCTTTAAGAAGGGCAACAAGGCCCTACTAAGGAACTACAGACCCATATCACTTCTAAGTCACGTTTATAAGCTGCTCTCGAGAGTTATAACTAATCATCTCGCACGCAGGTTTGATGACTTCCAGCCAATCGAACAAGCCGGATTCCGAAAAGGCTTTAGCACCATAGGCCACATACATACGCTGCGGCAGGTTATACAGAAGACCGAAGAGTATAACCGGCCTCTTTGCTTAGCGTTTGTGGACTATGAGAAAGCCTTTGATTCGATCGAAACATGGGCCGTGCTACAGTCTCTCCAGCGGTGCCAAATTGACTACCGGTACATCGAAGTGTTAAAGTGTTTGTACGAAAACGCCACTATGACAGTTCGTCTTCAGGACCGGAGCTCGAAGCCAGTCCAGCTGCAGCGTGGAGTGAGAAAAGGAGATGTCATTTCTCCGAAACTCTTCACTGCTGCACTGGAGGACGTGTTTAAGCTTCTGGACTGGAGAGGACTCGGCATCAATATTAACGGCGTGTACATCAGTCACCTTCGATTTGCCGACGATATAGTAGTCATGGCTGAGACCCTGGAGGAACTCGGCACAATGCTCGGTGATCTCAACAGAGTCTCTCAACAAGTGGGCCTTAAAATGAACATGGAGAAGACGAAAATCATGTCTAACTCACGTGTCGTACCCACTCCTCTGAAGGTTAGAGACTCTGCTCTTGAAGTTGTTGACGAATATGTATACCTGGGACAAACAGTCCAACTAGGTAGGTCGAACTTTAAGAAAGAGGTCAATCGTCGAATCCAACTCGGCTGGGCAGCGTTCGGTAAGCTACGTAATATCTTTTCGTCCAAAATACCGCAGTGTCTCAAGACGAAAGTCTTCGACCAGTGTGTGTTGCCAGTGATGACATACGGTACCGAAACGTGGTCGCTCACTATGGGCCTTATTAGCAGGCTCAAAGTCACGCAAAGAGCAATGGAGAGGGCTATGCTCGGGGTTTCTCTACGTGATCGAATCAGAAATGAGGAGATTCGTAGATGAACTAAAGTAACCGACATAGCCCAAAGAGTCGCCAAGCTCAAGTGGCAATGGGCAGGGCACATCGCCCGTAGAACCGATGGCCGTTGGGGCAGAACGGTTCTCGAGTGGCGACCGCGCACCGGAAGACGCAGTGTGGGCAGGCCTCCAACAAGGTGGTCCGACGATCTGGTGAAGGTCGCGGGTAGCCGCTGGATGCAAGCAGCACAGGACCGGTCGTGGTGTAGATCCTTGGGGGAGGCCTTTGTCCAGCAGTGGACGTCTTCTGGCTGATGATGATCTACCTTGTCGAACGCCTTCCGAAAGTCTGTATATATAGTATCTGTTTGAGCATTATTGTCCATGTTTTCAAAAAGAAAGGATACGTAAATCATAAGATTAGTGGTGGTAGACCTCCTTTTTACGAAACCATGTTGTTCTTTTAAAATACTACTATGCAAAACTGGATAAACTTCGTTGTGGACAAGCCTTTCGAAAAGCTTCGACAAGGCAGACAAAATTGAAATGGGTCTGTAATTGTCCACCTCGTGCTTGGTGCCATTCTTATGTACAGGTACTATATTTGCCCTTTTCCATACCTCAGGGAAAATCCCTTCCGAGATACATTTATTATAAATTATAGACAATGGCTTACAAACACTTTTCGATGTTTTAACTAGGAAAGAAGACGGAAAGTTCATATTAGAACCGTATAAATATAATTAGTATTTAGAAGGCTATTTTAATCTTCCTTTTTTTGCTAAACCTGTAACAATAAATTTATTTCCATTCATATTTTTAGTTAATTTGAACATTTCATATTCCTTAAATCTATAATTTCAATATCATCAAATAATCAGAGGTGCCGAAGTATCTCTGTTTCATTATCTTTATCGTCAATCAGTTATTGGGGGCGATTAAAGTATTTCTTGAATCTTGATTTCTATTAACAATGCGATCTGTAAGGAACTTTAGCTTACTGGTCGCAGACAATCGCAGGCGTAATGGCTGTGCCATTTAGCCCGATGAACAAAAGATAAGAAGGTTCCTAGTAGCGTTGAAAATTGTGAAATTATAATAGTACAATTTTTTTTTTACTTTGTGTCATCCCTGTAAACACCATGTAATTTCGGATAAAATCAAAAAGGTTCGTCTGAAAAAACATTCATGTGCTTTTCATATTTAACAATTGTTAAAATAAAAGATACAATGTATTTACATAATCATTTTCAACGCTAGTTCTTAGCTCCCACCACGGAACCCTAAAAAGGGTGCTTTTATTTTGACGGTTAACGTTAAATCATACAATTGAATTTGTCTGCGTTTCGCAGCTCGCTTAGTCTGGCTGGGTCACGCGAGCTCTATAAAAAATTGATGTTGCTACCTCATCGGTTTGATGTTTATAAGCCGATCTATTTATTGGTTATTTATTGGCTAGGACAAAGCAATTTGTTTTATCAAAACCTCTTTTGTAAAGATTCAATGAGTTATCCCCCAGGCAGTAGAATCGTTTAAGACAGTGAACTTATTAGTACTCCTACTTATATTTCAAGAGTGGTAATAAAAATAACTGTACTACCAATGTACCTACTATATTTTTTTTCGTTTTATCCTTGTTTTATTTCTCTTTTTAAATTAGCTCACGGCAAGAGACACTTGTAAGAAATTAGGGAAAGACTTTGGACAGCCAGTGGGCAGTGTTATCATAGGTCAAAAAATCATATCACTTACTAAATTAAAATAATTATAGAAGATTAGCTCTTTCTGTTTCTGGTACAGATGCACCTTTCACTTAAAAGACAGAGACAACCAAGTTTTAGTTAGTCAATGATAGTATTTTTTTTTACTTCTAACTGTTGTTAGTTGACACACCGCTGTTTTCAAATATTTATATTCAATTACCTAAGTTAATAATAAAGTTATTAACCCATCAACCCGCATTGGGCCAGCGTGGTGGGTTATGGCCCAATATCCCCACGTGCTATTGTCCACGTGGGAGGCCTGCGCCCAGCAGTGGGAGGTTTATAGGCTGATGGTGATAATGAATTATGTCAATACACATTTTTAAAGTATTACTTTCGAAATTGTCTACGACCATTCTCATTCTAAACTTTATGTCCGTAGCAAATCTCTGATTCGGACCGTTCGTACATATTAAAATGTACGTTACAACACGGACGTCATTAGGAGGGTTCGTGCGAGGTCCGACCCCACCCTTAACAGCAAAGATAGCTTCGGATAAACCATTTAATTTTGAAACTGCCCTTTGTTTGGCTGCGGCGGCTACCGAATACGTTATCATAATAAAAACGCATGTTCGCATGATGGTACTCTAAATTGAAACATACAAGCATTGTTGGTAAATATTGAAGTGGCAGACAAAAAATGAATGCCGTTATTCATAAAAGTTCGGTGGTCGGTCCACTGGTTTTTGTTATTATTAATAGCTTGGTGCGGTTGCTATTGCGGTGCGGACCTACACGAATACACATAAGTAGTATAGTATTAGCCTATATCAATACAACATAAGACTTTGCTACACAACTTATAGTTTAATCGTCACGCTTAACAAATGCGAGTTGGCTAGATAGCCAACTAGTTGGAGATCCAACCCGGGCTAAGCATCGAAAAATCTGCAAAGACACTTTGTAAAACCGGGAATTACACCGAAGGCTTCTGACTCAGCCACCGAAGCGAGGAAAAATTGCAGTAAAAATTTACCTATTATTATTTAACATTAACGGACGCTGATAAATATTGAATGACAATGATAAATATTGAATAACAAATGACTTCTCCACAGCTAAAAGACGTCCTGAAGGGTGGAAGGCTGGGTTCCTATGCCTATCCATACATCGATATAGTTAAGTAAAATTAAATTTAGACGAATCAAAATGCTTATTTTAAGCTTACTGAATAAAGAAATTTTGATTGATTGATTGATTGACAATGATATACTATTCCCCAAACAGCCATATAAAAATATGAAGTCCCTTCACTGAGATCTACAGTAGTCTGTCTGCTTGAAAGAACTGAAAAAGTGGCGGTGCGGCGTTAATATGTTACGTTTTTAGCAAAAGCGCGGCCTGCCTGCGTCTTCAGCTATGCTTACTTAGAAACAGCGTTAAAATAGATTATACATATACATACAAACCTTTAATCACGACTTTTATCCCCGAAGGGTTAGTCTGAGACTAGGCAATGAGGACAGCAAAAGCAGTCCTCTACCATAGTCCACATTTCACCAAATAGCGACTGCACAATCATGTGCTCAACGTGGCAGGTGATCAGCCTAACGCCGCTCTATGCTGTTGGATGTATGTGCAGGCTTTAGTCCGTTAGTCGCCTTTTACAACACCCGAGAGAAGAGAGTGGGTGGTAGTATTCTTTCACCGCTACGCGACACGGATATATATGTATATAAATAGTGTACTGTACGCATTTGTCTGGCACAGACTATAGTTAGTTAGATTAGTTGTTAAGTCTTAACTACAAGTTAGTTAACTGTGATATTTTTAATTATTATTAGTATTGACGTCATTAAGTGCCTGTAAAGGTTTACATTGAATAAATAATTTGACTTTGACTTTGACTTTGTACACTATGATTTATTAATTAGGGAGAATACCTGAATACATTATATTACTATCACTTAATTAAGCCGTGTTCTAAGTTCTTGTTATTATTATTACAATATTATACATAGGTACATTTGACGAGCAAAATCATTTGCTAAAAATATCCATTATCAAAATTTTTATAGGTGATATCGATGTACTTACTCGTAGCTTTTCGTTGTTTGCACGAATACGTTTATGAATAAAAAATAATAATTTCGTACTGTTTTAATTCAGTATTAACATTCATTTTGTTAATTTTAAATGTGTACGGCAGTTCGCAGAATTTAATTAAGCTTATTGGCACTTATGGCAATTAATCTCTGTATTTAATATCGGCGGCTACAATGTATTTATTTATTTACTGTTTATGAAAGGCTCAACAGATTACAAACAAAAACCGGACAAGTGCGAGTCGGACTCGTCCACCGAGGGATCCGTACAAATTTGTACGTGCATATTTTAATTGTTTTTCTCGTAAAAAAAACATAAATCGAAAATTAGATATCATAACAAAAAAATTAAAAATCTGTTCAAGCTTGTGCTATTAAAGCCCTTTCATACGACCTCACATGATACGGTTAACTCAATTCAAAATTTGGACCGCCGTTCCTTGTCATAAAGACCCTGTTTTTTAATGATTTAAGGCTTTGATTCCCGAAATTCCTGAAAATAGGGTATTTTATATTATGGATTACTCGCAAATCACAAGTTCTCAAAATTTGGAAAAATATATGTTATTCCACAGTCTTTTATCTAGTCATTCCGGCCATTAAATAGTCTATTAGTGATACTTTACTGCATCAAATAAAATTTCAAACATCCGTCTAATCGTAATTTAAATATCGTATTACTACTTGCATTATATTTGGTTTTAGTTATTGAAAAATATACGAAAATAATTGTCTTTGAATAGGTGAGGCATGCCGGCCGTTATAAGTTAAAAAATTTAAAAAGAATTATTGTTTTCAAAATTACCTACCTATTTTGCTAAGTTGACGGTCGCGAATCGCGATGTGCAATCAATCAGTCCCCTACTAGTTTCTGCGCTCGGGAATCCTAGCCTTAATTGCAAATGTACAATTTTCATATTTTTCCCTATACTTGTAATATAAGACGGTAATACTTGCCAAATGTCATAGGTCAACGGCAAATACCCAATGAATTTTGATTTCCTTGAGAGCGCCGAAATATACGTTTTTGCGGCATAAACGACCGTATCTTTTTTTCACGTTAATTTATGAATTTGATTTCTTTACAGCTTCAAGAAACTGTAGACTTAAGTATATTCTCGATACCCTTACGCGTTCCCGAGATAAGGGTCTTGACAGACAGACAGACGGACAACATAAAGACCCTGATTTTAAATGATTTAATTACAAATGTTTAGTTTTTAGATTTTTCCCTATACTTGTGGTATGTGACGGTAATACTTGTCAAATTTCATAGTTCTAGGTCAACGGCCCTATGAATTTGGATTCCCTTAAGAGTGTCGAAATATACGTTTCTTTTTGCATAAAGACCCTGTTTTTTAATGATTTAATTACAAATGTATAGTTTCAGATTTGTCCCTATACTTGTAGTATGAGTAAAAAAAAACATAAAATCATCCAGTTAAAACTGATATTGTTATCAACATAATAACAATATAGGTATCATATAGGCAATAGTGTTGAACAATGTCCTTTTTAGAGTGGAGATATCCGATAAGTAGGTTTAGTAGTTCAGTGTTTTCTTCTTTGTACAAACATTACTGATTTTCTACATGTTTGTAATCTTTTATTTCTCTGTTCTCAATAAGCTTTTAAAACCCCGATAGAAAAAAGTGCAGCATTCAACACAGCTTTATTTTACAAGCGACTGTGTAGCTTGACATATTTTATAATTGGAACTTTATACTCGCTTTCTTTGTACGAGTATAAGCCCCTGATTTAAGTTTTAATTCGGTCGTTGCAGGAACATCACTAACAGTATGCTACTATTTAAGTGTATATTTTTCGTTTACCACAAATAATAAAATTTAGATATAGGTATGTATTACACTCATGTCATTATTATCGAACGCCATTTTTAAGTCGTCTTTTTTGTCAAAATGTTTTGTTTAAGCATAGACGAATAAGATAATATTAGTATGTTTTGTACATTTTTGTATATTTTTTCTATCTCTTTCGTACATGCGTTCAGTTTGACGCATCATTACATAACATCATAAAGTATAGTCGCTGTTTTCCTGTGTCCGTGGCACCGCACTATTCTTATAAACCACGCAATGGATTTTTATGCGGTTTTCACTAAAAGAAAGAGCGATAACTGAGGATCGTTTTTGTTTATATTTAGTAGATATATTTCTTTAAATTGCTGAACTATGACGGTTTTTATAAGTTAGCGTGGAAGAAGGCGCGGATGGGCCGATAGTACTCAATAAGTCAGTGCGTCAAACAAATGGTGCGTAATAGTGTCTCAGAGACTGACTTTGCCAATTGGACTATGGGAAAACTGTCAGGGCCGGGCCATTGAGACATGGCTATGGGCGTTTCAAAATATCAGAATCGTGTCGTGTGCCTACTGTATTTACAGCGACTATACGTGACCATATATAAATAGGTATTTGAGGTATATGTATATAAGCTAAGAGATAGTGCCGCCCTTGGAACAATAGGCCCCTCAGGGAATGGGAACATCCATCACCCTTTATGAGCACGACACCCGGTGCTGCGGGGACGTTTTAAGTATAATGTAACTACTCGTGTCTTAAACTTGCCCGCGCTACTGAAATCTAGCCGGTTCGGGTTGACATGTTGCAAGTTAAGCCACTTTCGGAATGGCGGGTCACCGAGTTGAAATGTTTAGAGCTTTTTTGTGTCTCGCAGGCAGGTTGATCCTACTCGCTTGTTTGCTTAAGTTAAGAGTAAGTTTAATCTACCAACCACTATTGGGCCAGTGTAGTGAGTTACGCCCCGATATTTTAAAGTTTTGTTGTTGATATAGTAAGGTAGACTAGCAGTGCGTAGGGGGTTGTACTGAAAATCAGCGCTACGTGTCCTGCCCCTGTATCGGCTAAAAACTATGAATATGGACATGGGCTTCATTTGACATTTGAAGATCATGTCCATATCCATATTTTTTAGCTGATAGACCCGCTGGTCCCGTAGCACATGCTGAGTGCAGGTCCTGTTTGGCGACATAAAGCATGCAGCATCGTTAAGCTAAAGTATCATTATTTTAAGTTAATTTATTTAAATTTAATGTGATGTTCAAAAATATCTGGTTATTGGTGGAAGGCATATTTAAAGGCACATTTATGCCTTCCACCAATGATCAGATATTTTTGCAGGCCGTTGATAGTCTCATCTTATGCTGGTGACTGTACATGTTAACGTTTTGTAAATACAAAGATATTTCTCGTGTACCATTTTGACGCAGGCCAAACTTTCGTACCTATTGATTTGCCCAATGAGTCGCGAAGCGTTTCCATACCAATAAACAACCTGGAAACAGGATGAAACAAATACTTTCTTACTGATATTTTCATGGTAAGAACAAATAAGCCGATATTTTCTTTTTAATGAAAATGGTTTTGCTGACCGCAACTTGTAGTGTAGGACCCTTCAGCTGAGTGGAGACGACATAAACAAAGTGGTTGCAGTATGCTTAAAAAAGCCTTTTAAAGCTCGTATGAAAGCATTTTTCTCTGATTTATTGCGAGATCCAGAGAAACTCTATGGCTCAGCGGTTGAGGGGTAAGATTTGCGATTTTTCGTTCAACGTTCGAAACCACTTTCGCAATGCCGGGTCAATGGATGGGTGACCAAATTAAAAAATATATTTCTATCCACAGTGCTTCGGAAGCTACGTAAAGCCGTTGGCGGTTGTTGTCGTAAATGGCAGTCGGTAAAACCCACCAACCCGAATTGAACCTATGTGGTGGGTTATGTCGAAATATGTCCACGTGCTGTTGGGCAATATAGGTAAAAAAAATGTATATTTGTTTACGCTCACACCAATTATCTAGCCCAAGTTCAAGCTTCTATTGAAACTCGTTAATAAGATAGTAAAACTAGATAACGGATAAATATACATAAACATAGAAAAACACCAAGACCCGAAATCAATCAAATCAATTCGGAAAAATAGTTTTCTCTAAATTGACCCGACCGGAAATTGACCCCGGGACCTCAGAGATGGAGGCCGTCAATGCCTGTGCTTAGCAGTGGGACGTTTATAGTAGGCTGATGATGATGATTACGAGATATCCTCGATTAATACCCATAGATCCGTTAGACTACTTGACTTGAACCCATACTAACACAAGCTTTAGCTTTCCGGTTGGGTTACCAAGATTAAAATTCCGCAATTACGAGTAAAATAAATATGATTGAAGCATCAAGATGCAGCTTTATGAATGTCGCTACCACGTCGGTGGAGGTCTAAGGGATAATATTAGCACCTCTATAACCCAAAGACAGAGTTTATATAAAAAGCCAAGGCTGATACAACGCGGCGTAATATGCATTGTGAACACCAAACATTATCTGGCGGAGTCATTGTTAAGCAAACCTATTAAAATGAACATTGAGCTGCCATCAATACATCATGCCATTAATCATAGAGCGTTTAAGCCTCGAATAGGGACATTGTGGTGTCCCTAAATGGAGCCGATGATATTATGTTATGATACGAGATAATTTTATTTACGCAAAACAGAAATAGAGATGGATGGAGGGACTTGTGGAAGACCTTAGCCTAGCAGTGGGACAGTATATGCTAGCAAAAAAAATAACAGAAAAGAAGACAACAAAACGAATAAGTATACAAAATTACTATAAAAAACTTTTACATTAAATCTTTTTCTATCAACTTATAACGTCATTACACAATTTATATGATATAAAAGGTTTGTCGCGAGATTTAAGTAAGTAGGTACTCGTATTTTCTTAGATTGAAAAATAAAATCAATCACATCAAGTTATTTAATTTACTTGTTTATTTACACGTATTAGTATATAGTAAATGTGGCGACCACCTCTTATATCATATAAATTGTGTAAACTAATGACGTTTTAAGTTGATAGGAAAAGTTTTAAGTAAAAGCTTATATTTTCTTTTTAGCGCATTAATATAAAAGCTTGTTTTTTAAAAAGGTTTTTACTTTTAATTTATTTTTTACTTTTTAGTTATCCCAGTACACGTTTTTCATCTGTTCATCTCACTGAATACAAATATTTATGTATACAAAATTTATTCACGTCCACCAAACCACACCTCACCTCCCATAAAAACGGTCCACCCATTAAGACGAATCAAACTCGACGCGGTTGTGTCGCTTAATTACCTACTGAGTTCTTATGACCACCTTCCAGCTCCATCATCAGACCCTGGTATCATCTAGCACCAAAGTACTTGTCAAGACGAATCAAATGAGCCCATACTCGATGGAGTTATGTTGTTAAATTACTGAGTTCCTATGGCCATCTTCCAACTCCATCATCAGACCCTGCGGTTACCATCTAGCACCAAAGTACTTGCATGACGAATCAAACGAGCCGAGACTCAATGGGGTTGCGTCGTTTCTTTACTGAGTTCCTAAGACCACCTTCCAGCTCCATCATCAGATCAGACCCTGGTAACCATCTAAAACCAAAGTAGGTACTCGTCAAAACGTATGAAACGAACCAAAACTCGATGGGGTTGCGTCGTTTCATTACGAAGTTCCTATGACCACCTTCCAGCTCTATCATCAGACCCTGGTTACCATTGAAAGATAAACTACTTTTCAAGACGATTCAAACGAGCCCAAACTCGATGAGGTTGTATTGTTTCATTGCAAAGTTCCTATGGCCACCTTCTAGCTCCATCATCAGATCAGCACTATGTCATTATAATATTACATTGTTACGCGATTTACACATGTGTGCAAAATTTCATCTCAATTGGTAACCGAGAAGTGGGTCAAAATTGAGTTGCAAAATTCCACCCAAACAAGACATACCTACATACTCGTACATACATTGCAAGTTAAATAAAAGCTTGTAAAATCATGATTTATTACGTAGTTGTAAAATGAGTATTTATTATTAGTATGAAATATAAACAAAAATATAAACAAGTGGTGTTTGCAGTTGATATGTTATGACGAAACGTGAACATTGCCTATTCTCCACAGTCTATGTGCTGTCTCTGACTAACCCTTAGGGGATGGTGATGTATGTACGGTCGGGGTCACCGTCGCTTTACCATTTTGCAGCGATTTTAGTATGAAGCGCACCGACCGCCCGGGTACGTGCCCGTACCAAATAGACGACGCGGTGTGCAAGGGATTTTAACCTATGCGACGGAGTCCGCCACTGTACGTAAGTTACCATAGAAAAGGCTTTGTTAGCATTTAAGTTAGCTAAAGCAGTATCTGACATAAAGAAGTTCTTTTAAATAATTACATTATGAGGTAGTGATGGCCGAGTTGCAAACCGCTAGAGCCCCATATCTGAAGGCCCTGGGTTCAATTCCCAGGTCAGTCAAAATTTGTTTCGTATTTTTCCATGTACATCACGGGTTTTTGATCACCAACCAATATTTGGCAAGTGTAATAATTAGAAAGACAAAGACTTTTTATTAATTATTACTAACCCAATACCAATGAAGGCATTTGCCCTACTCAATTGAATAATATATAGGCTATATACAATAAAACTCCTCGTACAAAAGAACTCACGAGTTTAATGGGATTTTACATACAATAAGGCAAAGTCCAACTTTTCGAACGTCTCAATGGAAATCTTTCATCTTTAAAACTTTGCCGTCCGTCAGTTGTGATTCAGAAGTTTTGCATGTCGAAATACAAAAGGCTTTAATAAGGATCTTCAGGAAACTTGCGGTCACTTTATCTCTTTTAAAATACATTCCGAACGGTCGGAGTGCAAGAGTCAAGTTTTCAAATTACCGCAATGTTCATTCATAAAACTATTTACACGTTCATATAACATAATTTATTATTCTAATGAAATTAAGTGAAAAAGAAACAAAAATATTTAAAAATAAAGATTTTAATTTCGCTTGAAACACGGTACCTCTACACCAATATTAAGATAGATACGAGTAGATAGCGTGTAATGTACTTTATTATAGGTCTTAAAATTACATGCATGAAACGCAAACATGAGGTTACATTTATTTTGTTTGTACTCAAAAACATTAAGACTGCCTCTGTACTTTACGTACATAAATGTTTTAAATTAAAAAAAAATATCAGACAATTCCTGAGACACAGGTCACGAAGGAGTCAAGAATAGTACGTAAATGCTTTAGTCAAAAACGGATAGCTTTTGAATATATGATGATGACGCATAAATTTGTTGAAACGTGACGACAAATGCATTCGCGTCGTTATTGCTAGTCGTAAATAAACAGACAGACAGTTTACGGCCAACATTTCACAAAGGGAATACAGCACAATATGTAATAAGCTGGAAATACTCAATTATTCCCTATCAACTGATTGTTAGAGAAGAACGGTCGTTGAAATGACCATCTTGTATTAAGTTTTTAATTTTCAGGTATTCAAGGAAGTCTAACGTCGGGCCGCCATTTTGGTATGCTGACATTATGCTGAGTTGGGAACATACAATATCACTAGATACGAGTATATAGATAAAACGCTTTATTGCACACACAAAAATACGGAAAACTTAAATAAACATATTAAAACTAATGTGGGCAATGGCGGTCTTATCACTTGAAGCGATCTCTTCCAGACAACCTTTGCGGTATAGGACAACAGAAAAGAGCGACAAGCAGTGCACCAGAAACAAGCAATTATAAAATAAAAATGTAGTTTTTTTTTAATGTGACACGTCATAGTGACTAACTACATCCTGCCTGATGGTAAGCAGCCGATGTAGTCCAAAAAAATGAGAGCGCTCCCCACCGTGGAACAAGCACGGTAACAAGCGCACCCACTCATGAAGGCCTGCATAAATGCCGTTTCACGCCCCATTTAAAAGACCCGGGATTATAGGAACTGGGAAACACATGCGTCGGCAGAGCATTCCAAAGCCGAATGGTCTTACAGAGGAACGACTTGCCATTTTTTTGGTACGAGTGCTGATATTCTGCACAGTATGATGGTGGTTCCTAAGTCCAGCACGTGTAGTCCGGGACAGGAAAGGAGAGGGCGGGATTAGATCCAAAAGTTCTTCAGAATACTCTCCGAGGTAATTTCGGTAGAAGACACTGAAAGAAGAAATGTCTCTACGCAGCTGGAAGTCCTCAAGAGAGGCTGTAACCTCAGCATCTCCAATAATGCGTACCGCTCGCCTTTGCAGTCTATCAAGTGCATCGAGCAGGTATTTAGCGGAGCCGTCCCATAGATGGGAACAATACTTCAAACTCGATCGCACCTGAGTCTTGTTCAGCAAACAGCGCTGCTCGGGAGTGAAAAACCACCCCCTCCCCTGTATCTTAGCGGGTGTCGTAAGAGGCGACTAAAGGGATTTTGCTGGTGGGAGAGCTTTGCTCGTCCGGCGCTACCATCATGCGGACTCGTAAAACCCGCCAAGTGTTCGGTGCTCGACACAGGACGCGTTCCGGGTTCAGAGCCGTAATACCGGAGCTTGGGGAGGTGCGGTGGCGGCAGGGTCAAGGTCCGGTGGAAGTCTTTGTGCGGTTGACTTGGGTCGATTCGCCGGCCAGGGAGACCCGTAGAAACGGTGGTGCCGCTGGCCGCCCGCGGCATAGTACAGGAGCCCAACTAGGGCTAACCACCCTAGGAGGCTGCTCCACCAGGTCGCGCATAATCCTGAAGTGGCTCGTCGTGCCGGTTGGTGACCGGATTGGTGGGACCCGGCGACTACTCTCGGGGGGGTACGGGGGACCTTCCGTCCGGCGGGTCGATTAACGTCTTACCGAACAACTACATGCACCAGTTCATGTTACTCTCCCACACTTTGTCTTTTCCCCCTTGCCGCCACAGCATCTCCTTTTACTCACGCCCCCATCCAACCACCATGTCAGTGTCTAAAAACAATGCAGGTCAGACAGCGGCACCCCACTTCCCCACCACCAAGTCGCTTTTTGAGGTGGAGTTCACTAACATCCGCGGACTCCATTCAAACCTCAACGCCGTCCACTAACACCTTGAGACGGCCCGGCCTGCATTGCTCTTTCTGACGGAGACACAGATCCGCCGTCCTGCCGACATTGCATGTCTGCACTACCCCGGCTACGTGCTCGAGGAATGCTTCCTCGCGAAAGCCGGAGTATGCCTTTTCGTCAGGACGGACGTTTGCTGTCGACGTTTGCGCTGCTTGGAGGACCCCTCCTTCTCCATCCTATGGGTACACGTGGATCTTGGTTCCGAGAGCCATGTCTACGCTTGCCTGTACCGTTCCCACTCCGGAGACCACGAGACAACTCGGTTATTCGACTACCTGAGCCAAGCAGTTGACGACGTACAGGAGCGGTTTCCGTTTGCCGATGTGGTACTTTTGGGAGATTTTAATGCCCACCATGAGACCTGGTTGGGCTCTTCCAAAACAGATCACGCAGGCCGAACTGCCCACGCATTCGCTCTCACGCATGATCTGACTCAACTGGTTCTCCAGCCCACCAGGATTCCAGATATATCGGGTCAAGCGCCTTCCCTGCTAGACTTACTGGTGACGAGTCGACCAGCCGGGTACAGAGTGTCGATAAGTGCTCCGTTGGGCACTTCTGACCATTGCCTGGTTGGTGCCACCGTACTGCGCCGTAAAAGCTCTTCCTCAGTGTAGTCTAAACGGCGTTTATGGCACTACTCGTCGGCAGATTGGGATGGTATGCGCGACTATTTTGCGTCCATCCCGTGGGGCCAGCGCTGCTTTGTGGGTAGGGACCCATCGGAGAGTGCCTCTGCTGTCGCTGACAAGATCATGTTGGGGATGGAATATTACATTCCCTACACTGATGCCGTCAGCAGAAGTAAGGCGCGCCCTTGGTTCAATCGCGAATGCGCCAAAGCTGTTGAAATTAAACAGGCGGCGTATCGCGCTTGGACCAAGGCTCGCACGCTCAACGATCGTAACATCTCTTCCCTCAAGGTAGTCTTCAACAAGGCTACCAAAGTCTGCAAGAGAGCGAATGCCCAGCGCGTTGCTCGCGTTGGCCAAGAGCTGTTGTCGTACCCAACGGGTAGCCGAAGTTATTGCCGACTGGCCAAAGCGGTGCAAGCCAACTTTTGCGCGCCTTCTCTGCCCCTACTGCGGTACCCTGATGGCTCGTTGGCCCATCGGCCGCTAGACAAGGTTAACCTCTTAGCGAAGCTCTTTGCGGCGAATTCGCGTATCGATGACTGCGGCGCGGAACCACCTACCATCCCTCACTGTGGTTCCACAATGCCTGACGTCCAAATCAGACAACGTGACGTCCGTGCCGTGCTGGAGTCACTTGATGTGCGGAAGGCTAGCGGTCCTGACGGTATACCGGCAGTCGTCCTTAAAAAATGTGCTCCCGAGTTGTCTCCAGTACTGACACGCCTATACCACCTCTCGTACTCTACTGGAATTGTGCCGGAGGCTTGGAGAAAGGCGAACGTCCAGCCGGTCCCCAAAAAAGGGGATAGGTCTGACCCAGCCAACTATCGACCTATTGTAGTCACCTCTGTCCTTTGCAAGGTTTTTGAGCGAATCATAAACAGACAACTCATTCGCTACCTAGAAGATCACTCCCTGATTCATGATCGACAATACGGGTTCAGACCGAAACGATCAACGGGTGATCTCCTGGCGTTCATAACACACCTGTGGGGTGAAGCAATGGATAAGCATGGAGAAGCACTGGCTGTTAGCCTGGACATCTCCAAGGCTTTCGATCGAGTTTGGCATCGTTCGCTTCTCTCCAAGCTTTCGTCATACGGCTTGCCACCTCGCCTATGCGATTGGGTCGCCGGGTTCCTGCATGAGCGCAGCATTCGCGTACTCTGCGAAAGCAGTGCCTCACAGTCTCTGCAGGTGAACGCCAGAGTGCCGCAGGGTTCTATAATATCGCCCACACTGTTCCTTCTGCATATCAATGATATGTTATCCTTGGGTAACATTCATTGCTATGCAGACGACAGTACAGTACATCGGCGTTATTTGGGTCACCCTGCGGCAAAGCAGGCGGTTGTAGTGGAGTCGAGACGGAAGATTGTCATTGAGCTGGACGAGGAGTTAGACCGCATTTATAAATGGGGCTCTGATAACCTGGTCCTGTTCAATGCCAAAAAAACACAGGTCTGCGCTGTCACGGCTAAAAAGTCCGCATTTCTCCCCCAACCCTCCTTCCAGAGCAACCTATTACCCATCCAGACTGGTCTCAGTCTCTTAGGTATGGACATACACAGCGACCTCAACCCGAAGAGCTATATTGAGAGCATTATAACCACAGCCTCACGTAAACTCGGAATCCTGAACAAGGTGAAGCGGTTCTTCACGCCGGAGCAACGTTGTCTTTTGTATAAGACTCAGGTGCGCTCCTGCGTGGAGTATTGCTCTCATCTTTGGGATGGATCCGCCAAGTACTTGCTCGAAGCTCTTGACAGGTTGCAAAGATGTGCTGTCCGTATTATCGGTAACGATGACGTTACGACCAGTCTGGAGCCGTTACAGCTACGTAGGGACATTGCTTCCCTTAGTGCTTTTTACCGCCTTTACCACGGTGAATGCTCTGAGGAGCTCTTTGACCTCATCCCTCCCTCTCCTTTCCTTTCCAGATCGACGCGTGCAGGTCTTAGAAGCCACCCTCATACCGTGCTGACCATCAAGACACGTACCAAAAAGTTTGGACAATCGTTCTTTTGCCGAACTGCCCGTATGTGGAATGCGCTTCCCGCACACGTGTTTCTTTCCTCTTTCTCTCCCGGGTTATTTAAGCGGGGCGTGAAAAAGCATTTATGCAGGCCGCCATAGTGAGAGCGTTTGGCATAGCGTGGTAGCGCTGTGACGAACGCTTTCACTTCTTGGGCTTCACTGGCTGCTTTTCATCAGGCAGAGTGAAGACACTATGGCGTGTCACAATAATAATAAAAAAAAAAAACCGCCTCACCTTAATGAGAATACCCAACTTACGGGAGGCAGTTACAATAACACTCTCGATGTAGCATTTTGGATTCAGTTCCTGGCCGATATCCATGCCAAGAATGCTGAGGTCCACTGAAATGGGTAATAAAGAGAGGGAGGAGTAAGGACCCTTCCTTAAGTAAGGAAGGAAGTTATCTTGGACGATAATGCACAAACCTGGGTTTTTCTGGCATTAAAATCGACCAGGTTTTCAGATTCCCACTTGGAGACACGATCGAGAGTCAGGTTCAGTTTGGCAACCAGTTCTTGCCTTTTCACCACGATATCAGCTTGCTTTTCTGCAGGATGTCCTATGTACCGCTCATGCACCGTACGGTCATCCGCATAATAATGAATATTGCCCAAGGACAACATGTCATTGATATGCAGAAGAAATAGAGTAGGTGAGAGCACAGAACCCTGCGGTACTCCGGCATTGATTTTATAGAACTCGGAGGAACTACCCTCACAAATGACACGAATCCTCCGCTCTTCTAAAAAGTCTGCAACCCAGGCGCACAAACCGGGCGGCACACTGAAGGCCGGCAACTTGGAAAGAAGGTAGCGATGCCATACTCTATCGAAAGCTTTGGCGACATCTAGGCTTACTGCCAGAGATTCGCCATGTTTGTCCATCGCTTCACCCCATGCGTGAGTAACGTACGCTAGAAGATCACCCGTTGATCGCTTGGGTCTGAACCCATACTGGCAATCATCCTAATCATCAAAGATCCTCTAGGTAGTGAATGAGCTGGGAGTTAATTATCCGCTCAAACACCTTGCACAGCACAGAAGTTACAGCGATGGGTCGATAGTTGGCTGGATCCGAGCGATCCCCTTTTTTGGGGAATGGGTTGTATGTTCGCTTCCTTCCAAGACACCGGCACAATACCGGTATCGTTAGACATCCTAAACAATCGTCTCAACACAGGTGACAACTCAGCCGCGCAACTGAGCAGCACAATCGCCGGAACACCATCCGGCCCGATAGCCTTCCGCACGTCGAGCGACCTCAGCACGGCACATACATTACACTGCCTGATACGAATATCAGGCATGGTGGCCCCACAATGTGCTATGATAGGTGGAGTGGCGCCACAATCGTCGATGCGCGAATTAGCCGCGAAAAGGTCAGCCAACAAGTTCTCCAAAGTCTTCTCAAGCGAACCCGCCTGTTTGTTTGCCTCCTTCTTTTATAAAAAAGCCGCATTGGGCCAGACTATCAACTCGCATTGGGCCAGACCACGAACCCGCATTTTGTAATCCTTAACAAATCTGAAAAATCGAATTTTGATTTTCTATTTTGATATACATCTATTCACTGGATCGATTCTATACTTACTACATACCTATAGATCCAAAAATCCGAGTTTTGGTTCCGTGAAATCGATTGTTAGATTTTTTTTATAATGGCTCGTCATAGTGACATGATATAGGCATCCTGCCTGATGGTAAGCAGCCGATGCAGTCCAAAATAATGAGAGCGCTCCCCGCCGTGGAATAAGCACGATAACGAGCGCACCCATTCATGACGGCCTGCATAAATGCCGTTTCACGCCCCGCTTAAAAGACCCGGGACTGTAGGAGCTGGAAAACACATGCGCCGGCAAAGAATTCCAAAGCCGAATGGTCTTACAGAGGAACAACTTGCCAAATTTTTTGGTACGAGTACTGATAGTCTGTACAGTATGATGGTGGTTCCTAAGACCAGCACGTGTAGTCCGGGAGAGGAAAGGAGAGGGCGGGATTAGATCAAAAAGTTCTTCAGAACACTCTCCGTAGTAGTTCCGGTAGAAGACACTGAGAGAAGCAATGTCTCTACGCAGCTGGAGGTCCTCAAGGGAAGCTGTAACCTCAGCATCTCCAATAATGCGTACCGCTCGCCTTTGCAGTCTATCAAGTGCACTGAGGAGGTATTTAGCGGAGCCGTCCCATAGATGGGAACAATACTCCATACTCGATCGCACCTGAGTTTTGTACAGCAAACAGCGCTGCTCGGGAGTGAAAAACCGCCTCACCTTATTGAGAATACCCAACTTCCGGGAGGCAGTTAAAATAGCACTCTCGATGTAGCATTTTGGTTTCAGTTCCTGGCCGATGTCCATGCCAAGAATGCTGAGGTTCACCGAAATGGGTAACGGAGAGTTCTGAAGAGAGGGAGGAGTAAGGAAGGGAGTTACCTTAGACGAGAATGCACAAACCTGGGTTTTGCTAGCACTAAATTTGACCAGGTTTTTGGATCCCCATTTAGAGACACGATCGAGAGTCAGGTGTACTTTGGCAACCAGGTCTTGCCTTTTCACCATGATATCGGCTTTCATAACGCCGTCCACTAACACCTTGAGACGGCCCGGCCTGCATTGCTCTTTCTGACGGAGACACAGATCCGCCGTCCTGCCGACATTGCATGTCTGCACTACCCCGGCTACGTGCTCGAGGAATGCTTCCTCGCGAAAGCCGGAGTATGCCTTTTCGTCAGGACGGACGTTTGCTGTCGACGTTTGCGCTGCTTGGAGGACCCCTCCTTCTCCATCCTATGGGTACACGTGGATCTTGGTTCCGAGAGCCATGTCTACGCTTGCCTGTACCGTTCCCACTCCGGAGACCACGAGACAACTCGGTTATTCGACTACCTGAGCCAAGCAGTTGACGACGTACAGGAGCGGTTTCCGTTTGCCGATGTGGTACTTTTGGGAGATTTTAATGCCCACCATGAGACCTGGTTGGGCTCTTCCAAAACAGATCACGCAGGCCGAACTGCCCACGCATTCGCTCTCACGCATGATCTGACTCAACTGGTTCTCCAGCCCACCAGGATTCCAGATATATCGGGTCAAGCGCCTTCCCTGCTAGACTTACTGGTGACGAGTCGACCAGCCGGGTACAGAGTGTCGATAAGTGCTCCGTTGGGCACTTCTGACCATTGCCTGGTTGGTGCCACCGTACTGCGCCGTAAAAGCTCTTCCTCAGTGGAGTCTAAACGGCGTTTATGGCACTACTCGTCGGCAGATTGGGATGGTATGCGCGACTATTTTGCGTCCATCCCGTGGGGCCAGCGCTGCTTTGTGGGTAGGGACCCATCGGAGAGTGCCTCTGCTGTCGCTGACAAGATCATGTTGGGGATGGAATATTACATTCCCTACACTGATGCCGTCAGCAGAAGTAAGGCGCGCCCTTGGTTCAATCGCGAATGCGCCAAAGCTGTTGAAATTAAACAGGCGGCGTATCGCGCTTGGACCAAGGCTCGCACGCTCAACGATCGTAACATCTCTTCCCTCAAGGTAGTCTTCAACAAGGCTACCAAAGTCTGCAAGAGAGCGAATGCCCAGCGCGTTGCTCGCGTTGGCCAAGAGCTGTTGTCGTACCCAACGGGTAGCCGAAGTTATTGCCGACTGGCCAAAGCGGTGCAAGCCAACTTTTGCGCGCCTTCTCTGCCCCTACTGCGGTACCCTGATGGCTCGTTGGCCCATCGGCCGCTAGACAAGGTTAACCTCTTAGCGAAGCTCTTTGCGGCGAATTCGCGTATCGATGACTGCGGCGCGGAACCACCTACCATCCCTCACTGTGGTTCCACAATGCCTGACGTCCAAATCAGACAACGTGACGTCCGTGCCGTGCTGGAGTCACTTGATGTGCGGAAGGCTAGCGGTCCTGACGGTATACCGGCAGTCGTCCTTAAAAAATGTGCTCCCGAGTTGTCTCCAGTACTGACACGCCTATACCACCTCTCGTACTCTACTGGAATTGTGCCGGAGGCTTGGAGAAAGGCGAACGTCCAGCCGGTCCCCAAAAAAGGGGATAGGTCTGACCCAGCCAACTATCGACCTATTGTAGTCACCTCTGTCCTTTGCAAGGTTTTTGAGCGAATCATAAACAGACAACTCATTCGCTACCTAGAAGATCACTCCCTGATTCATGATCGACAATACGGGTTCAGACCGAAACGATCAACGGGTGATCTCCTGGCGTTCATAACACACCTGTGGGGTGAAGCAATGGATAAGCATGGAGAAGCACTGGCTGTTAGCCTGGACATCTCCAAGGCTTTCGATCGAGTTTGGCATCGTTCGCTTCTCTCCAAGCTTTCGTCATACGGCTTGCCACCTCGCCTATGCGATTGGGTCGCCGGGTTCCTGCATGAGCGCAGCATTCGCGTACTCTGCGAAAGCAGTGCCTCACAGTCTCTGCAGGTGAACGCCAGAGTGCCGCAGGGTTCTATAATATCGCCCACACTGTTCCTTCTGCATATCAATGATATGTTATCCTTGGGTAACATTCATTGCTATGCAGACGACAGTACAGTACATCGGCGTTATTTGGGTCACCCTGCGGCAAAGCAGGCGGTTGTAGTGGAGTCGAGACGGAAGATTGTCATTGAGCTGGACGAGGAGTTAGACCGCATTTATAAATGGGGCTCTGATAACCTGGTCCTGTTCAATGCCAAAAAAACACAGGTCTGCGCTGTCACGGCTAAAAAGTCCGCATTTCTCCCCCAACCCTCCTTCCAGAGCAACCTATTACCCATCCAGACTGGTCTCAGTCTCTTAGGTATGGACATACACAGCGACCTCAACCCGAAGAGCTATATTGAGAGCATTATAACCACAGCCTCACGTAAACTCGGAATCCTGAACAAGGTGAAGCGGTTCTTCACGCCGGAGCAACGTTGTCTTTTGTATAAGACTCAGGTGCGCTCCTGCGTGGAGTATTGCTCTCATCTTTGGGATGGATCCGCCAAGTACTTGCTCGAAGCTCTTGACAGGTTGCAAAGATGTGCTGTCCGTATTATCGGTAACGATGACGTTACGACCAGTCTGGAGCCGTTACAGCTACGTAGGGACATTGCTTCCCTTAGTGCTTTTTACCGCCTTTACCACGGTGAATGCTCTGAGGAGCTCTTTGACCTCATCCCTCCCTCTCCTTTCCTTTCCAGATCGACGCGTGCAGGTCTTAGAAGCCACCCTCATACCGTGCTGACCATCAAGACACGTACCAAAAAGTTTGGACAATCGTTCTTTTGCCGAACTGCCCGTATGTGGAATGCGCTTCCCGCACACGTGTTTCTTTCCTCTTTCTCTCCCGGGTTATTTAAGCGGGGCGTGAAAAAGCATTTATGCAGGCCGCCATAGTGAGAGCGTTTGGCATAGCGTGGTAGCGCTGTGACGAACGCTTTCACTTCTTGGGCTTCACTGGCTGCTTTTCATCAGGCAGAGTGAAGACACTATGGCGTGTCACAATAATAATAAAAAAAAAAAACCGCCTCACCTTAATGAGAATACCCAACTTACGGGAGGCAGTTACAATAACACTCTCGATGTAGCATTTTGGATTCAGTTCCTGGCCGATATCCATGCCAAGAATGCTGAGGTCCACTGAAATGGGTAATAAAGAGAGGGAGGAGTAAGGACCCTTCCTTAAGTAAGGAAGGAAGTTATCTTGGACGATAATGCACAAACCTGGGTTTTTCTGGCATTAAAATCGACCAGGTTTTCAGATTCCCACTTGGAGACACGATCGAGAGTCAGGTTCAGTTTGGCAACCAGTTCTTGCCTTTTCACCACGATATCAGCTTGCTTTTCTGCAGGATGTCCTATGTACCGCTCATGCACCGTACGGTCATCCGCATAATAATGAATATTGCCCAAGGACAACATGTCATTGATATGCAGAAGAAATAGAGTAGGTGAGAGCACAGAACCCTGCGGTACTCCGGCATTGATTTTATAGAACTCGGAGGAACTACCCTCACAAATGACACGAATCCTCCGCTCTTCTAAAAAGTCTGCAACCCAGGCGCACAAACCGGGCGGCACACTGAAGGCCGGCAACTTGGAAAGAAGGTAGCGATGCCATACTCTATCGAAAGCTTTGGCGACATCTAGGCTTACTGCCAGAGATTCGCCATGTTTGTCCATCGCTTCACCCCATGCGTGAGTAACGTACGCTAGAAGATCACCCGTTGATCGCTTGGGTCTGAACCCATACTGGCAATCATCCTAATCATCAAAGATCCTCTAGGTAGTGAATGAGCTGGGAGTTAATTATCCGCTCAAACACCTTGCACAGCACAGAAGTTACAGCGATGGGTCGATAGTTGGCTGGATCCGAGCGATCCCCTTTTTTGGGGAATGGGTTGTATGTTCGCTTCCTTCCAAGACACCGGCACAATACCGGTATCGTTAGACATCCTAAACAATCGTCTCAACACAGGTGACAACTCAGCCGCGCAACTGAGCAGCACAATCGCCGGAACACCATCCGGCCCGATAGCCTTCCGCACGTCGAGCGACCTCAGCACGGCACATACATTACACTGCCTGATACGAATATCAGGCATGGTGGCCCCACAATGTGCTATGATAGGTGGAGTGGCGCCACAATCGTCGATGCGCGAATTAGCCGCGAAAAGGTCAGCCAACAAGTTCTCCAAAGTCTTCTCAAGCGAACCCGCCTGTTTGTTTGCCTCCTTCTTTTATAAAAAAGCCGCATTGGGCCAGACTATCAACTCGCATTGGGCCAGACCACGAACCCGCATTTTGTAATCCTTAACAAATCTGAAAAATCGAATTTTGATTTTCTATTTTGATATACATCTATTCACTGGATCGATTCTATACTTACTACATACCTATAGATCCAAAAATCCGAGTTTTGGTTCCGTGAAATCGATTGTTAGATTTTTTTTATAATGGCTCGTCATAGTGACATGATATAGGCATCCTGCCTGATGGTAAGCAGCCGATGCAGTCCAAAATAATGAGAGCGCTCCCCGCCGTGGAATAAGCACGATAACGAGCGCACCCATTCATGACGGCCTGCATAAATGCCGTTTCACGCCCCGCTTAAAAGACCCGGGACTGTAGGAGCTGGAAAACACATGCGCCGGCAAAGAATTCCAAAGCCGAATGGTCTTACAGAGGAACAACTTGCCAAATTTTTTGGTACGAGTACTGATAGTCTGTACAGTATGATGGTGGTTCCTAAGACCAGCACGTGTAGTCCGGGAGAGGAAAGGAGAGGGCGGGATTAGATCAAAAAGTTCTTCAGAACACTCTCCGTAGTAGTTCCGGTAGAAGACACTGAGAGAAGCAATGTCTCTACGCAGCTGGAGGTCCTCAAGGGAAGCTGTAACCTCAGCATCTCCAATAATGCGTACCGCTCGCCTTTGCAGTCTATCAAGTGCACTGAGGAGGTATTTAGCGGAGCCGTCCCATAGATGGGAACAATACTCCATACTCGATCGCACCTGAGTTTTGTACAGCAAACAGCGCTGCTCGGGAGTGAAAAACCGCCTCACCTTATTGAGAATACCCAACTTCCGGGAGGCAGTTAAAATAGCACTCTCGATGTAGCATTTTGGTTTCAGTTCCTGGCCGATGTCCATGCCAAGAATGCTGAGGTTCACCGAAATGGGTAACGGAGAGTTCTGAAGAGAGGGAGGAGTAAGGAAGGGAGTTACCTTAGACGAGAATGCACAAACCTGGGTTTTGCTAGCACTAAATTTGACCAGGTTTTTGGATCCCCATTTAGAGACACGATCGAGAGTCAGGTGTACTTTGGCAACCAGGTCTTGCCTTTTCACCATGATATCGGCTTGCTTTGCCGCAGGATGTCTCAAGTACCGCTCATGCACCGTACTGTCATCCGCATAACAATGAATATTGCCCAAGGACAACATATCACTAATATGCAGAAGAAATAGAGTAGGTGAGAGCACAGAACCCTGCGGCACTCCGGCATTGACTTTGTAGAACGCGGAGGACTTACCCTCCCAAAGGACACGAATCCTCCGCCCTTCTAGAAAGTCTGCAACCCAGGCGCACAAACGGGGCGGCACACCGAAGGCCGGCAACTTGGAAAGAAGGGAACGATGCCACACTCTATCGAAAGCTTTCGCGATATCAAGGCTAACTGTTGTCCATCGCTTCACCCCACGCGTGAGAAACGTACGCTAGAAGATCACCCGTTGATCGCTTTGGTCTGAACCCATACTGGCGATCATGGAGCAGCGAGTGATCCTCTAGGTAGTGAATGAGCTGGGAATTAATTATCCGCTCAAACACCTTGCACAGCACAGAAGTTACAGCGATGGGTCGATAGTTGGCCGGATCCGAGCGATCCCCTTTTTTGGGGATGGGTTGTATGTTTGCCTCCTTCCAAGACACCGGCACAATACCAGTACCAGATTAATCGTTCTCAGATCGCCATCACTACTCTGATTAACCCTTTGGGGATAATAGTCGTGAATATGTTATTTATGTATTCCAACTTCTTCAAGGTGTTATTAGAATAATGGCATTCGGTTATACCGTTCATACAGTACATATACGAGTATGTTCGCTGTGTCCGCGCTTGTATTTCGAGCAGACCTTCTGTAATTATCAATTCTATGGTAAAGTGCATAGGTGTTATGTTACTTTCGGCCAAAATTAAACTCTATGGGCTTGCCATAAGAACAGTACACATCAAGTTTGATCTGCACTTAAAAGCAATAAACCTGCACAGGAACCAATTACACCGCGACTGAGTGAAAGCAGTGTTCAGCTTTTAAAGTGTCAAAACGTCAAGCGAGTAAATAAAGCAAGGCGAGGTTTTCATAGAGTAGTCAGTAATAGTTGTCACTTTAATAGTTTTTTAAACAATCCCTTCCTTCTCCCCATTTCACTAAGTTTATCTGTACTGGCACCCAAGACCAACCGTTAGGTAATGCAAGTGTGCCATCAGTGAGCGAAAACCCAACAAAAATTTAATAATCATTACTAAAATATTACTTAATGCGAGGACAACAAATGTCCTGTAAAAAATATGATTTTATTTTAGTAAATATTACAGAAAAGATTTTTGTAATTTCGAGAGTGAAATAGTAATCACAAAATTATGACGTCATTCATAAATACTAATGGTTTTGTAGAGTGCTACAGTAATATCGGTAATGATGATATCAGAGTCAAAATACTAACCGTTTTGTAATTAGAAGAGTGCTATAATAATATCGGCAATTATGACGTCACAGATTATTACAAATATTTTGTAATATCACAGTGTTCATTTTCTAAATTTAACTAAGTACTCCTTGAGGTTCACTAGTATGTATAAGTATGAATACATTATTTTTCTAAAGTAGTAAGGTGATCTGAATTGGTTATGACAAGAGGGTTCATGCTATGTTTTTCTCGATAGTCATTCCAGATCATCTTATATGTACTTTAAAAAAAAACGATACTTAAACATACCGTATTATATATAAACAAACAGATTAACAGTTTTTTTTTAAATTTTGCTTTAGTTATTAAAATATCATTGTTTTTTTTTCATGGTGACGCTAGTGAACCTCAAGGATCCTCATAAACTGAAAGCACTTAAGGAGATCCTGCGCGAAATTGTGTAAATTTACGTATTTTTAAGTCACTTGTACTATGCGCTGAATTAGTTAAATACATTAAAAGAACTTACGTAAGTTAACCTGATTATTGCACAAGGTCGTGGTCTTGTTGAAATTTGAAACAAATTGTTTAAACAATAACAAACAATACATAAATCTAATGACTCCTAAAACATTTTCTTCGACAACTTTCTTAATTTTACGCATAAAACAATAATTACATGAAAATATTTGTATTGATATTCCGCAGGTCGCCCCCATCATAAAAAAGTAAATTTTAATTTTTAACACAAGCGCGTTATGGTTTTGTTCATTTCGCAGAATAAAAACATTGCTCTAATCAAATTACTTGGTCTGAAACTTTAAAGCAGAATTGTTCTAATTTTAATTAATATGATTGATTTTGCTTTGAAGTTCATTATGAGACTTATGTCAGTTTTTGCGATCGCGCGGCTCCGCGCGTTGCCCTCTTAAAGTTAAAATTAGAAAATGAACACTAAAAATCACAAAATATTTGGCAAAACTTGATTGTTTTGATAGACTTCAACGCAATAATACGAAAATCTAGGAATACTTGATTCCACATTCTCGGGAGGTAAGCCATCTCTAAAGATAAGATGTTTTTAAAACTATTTCAGAGTCTATCGATCTATGCATCCGGAACACCCACTGCTTTGTCCTTACGGCCGTGTTTTGCCTCTATTGCTCAAATTCAAAATTACAATTGTGTGACGTAGACAAAACAATGATTAACTAAATAATGTTTAAATAGTGTTTATAAGTCAGCCCATTTACGTCCAGTGAAGTCCAGTCGTTACAGCTGCGACGTCTCCTGCCTATATGTGGCATCCACGTGGTATACCTAGTAAACACTGTAAATTATATATGTTTATGTAATCATACAAATTCAAAACAGCACTCCTTCCTCTTGTATTAGGTATTTAAATAAAACGCATCAAGTTATGTGGCCCGTGCCGCGATGAGGTCATAAAATGACGGTACACTTTCCATTTGTACGTAATTTGTTTACGAAATCAGCACCATATCGTTATTATCTGCACGTACTAACAATGAGCATAGCAGAACGTTTACCTCAACGAAATTTACATAATAAAATATTTCTTCTCTGGTTTTGGTGTCCATGAGCGGCGGTGATTACTTTCCATCAGGTGACCCGCTTGCTCGTTTGCCTCCTTCTGCTATAAAAAATAATAAAATAAAAATCAATTAGTTTTTCGATTAAAATACAGTCTCAGGTTCCGTATCTTTAACCTTATTGGCAAGCTATTAAAATGTAAAAACAAAACTGCATTGTCAGGTGTGGTCTTAGCTTGTTATACCCAATTGCTATTGGTGTTACTGACTACAAAATGTAATGATAATAACGCCAAAAAGTGGCTTGTTAGTTGAGTGACAATCGTATGTCAGTGAGATACAAAGAAATAGAAAACAAAATATTATGAATTGCACTCAGAATAATAACTTTAGTTAAATTCTATAGTATTCTACAGTTCTGCAGTAACGGTTTAGTTTTAAATTATTACAAATATGTACATTTGACAGTATTAAACCGCGATGAAAACAGAGCTCGTAAAATGTAATTTCCATAATAACATAAATGACATTGTACACTTTAATTAATATTAGACAGTAAAATATTACGCTTATCGAATAGCAGCTGTACCATGTCGATCCTAAAGCCTTAGGTTATCGATAGTAAATTGGTAGACAAGCTTAGTGACACTTGGCAAACCACCCCTCTATTTGATAGCTAAAAGATAAATAATTCGCTATGGAATGCCGATTAATGTTCATAAATTAACTGTTTTCAGTTTTAAAGATACCTGTTGTATCTTTTAAGTCGGCAGCATGTACGAGCTGTACATTGTTTATATAAACATATTATTTAACCTAAATAAGTTTGCTGACCGTGCGTCTCGCGCCTAACATGTAACATTGATTTTAGTGCAATATAAACCTTTTACGGTATCGGTCGTATCTATTAATCCGTTTCCTAAACAAACAAACAAACATATATCTGCACTCGCGTAACATCATCCTAAACAATTTAACATTACTGTAAGGGCACTAGCTCCTACAGTTAGCAAAATAAGGTATCGTCGTTGGCTTATGTCATTCCATACATTCATCATTCTTTTCTACAGGCGTTTATTACTTGTCTAGGCCCTCAGCCCCTCAATCAGTGCTAAATCATGAACACTATCTACACTAACTTTGTTAGACAAAGGCGCCTTTATTCGATTTAATACGAATACGGTATTTTCTTTCAACATCGTCATTTTCCGGAAAAAAATATGAAATCTATTGCAGAATTAAAACAACTCAGGATCGGAATGTAAGGTCATGCTTCCTCCTACTCCCCACAACACTTCTGTTTGATCGGCTAATGTAGCCTGAATAATACGAAAACGTTATTTTCTTTAATTTTCCGGGGAAACATATGAAATCGATTACAGCATTGAACCAACTCAGAATCGGAATGTAAGGTCATGCTTCTTCCTACTCCCCACAACACTTCTGTTTGATCTGCTAATGTGACCTAGAAGGCCTTCGATTCATCATTCTTTAGAGGTAGGTCTTATGTTATGAGAGTGTCTGGTGCCGTGGCCAGGTAAACAAGTGATAAGGGCATTATGCTAGGTAAGTTTGGCTCGCAAACATTTACTGATGGCGAGATTGATGGAAAGAATTATTATTGAAATCGAATTGTCCTGTTACCTGAAGGACATTTACCAAAAGTACTATAAATGTCCTTTTAGTTTCCTTTAGTTAGCTGTAATTGCGGTGTATCAGGAGGTCGAGAGCCTTTCTAGCATCAGGATCTAAGCAGTGATCAATTTTACACTTACTTCAAAAGTTCCATACTTCATGGTAGTAATTTATTTAAAGGTATAAAAATTACATTTGTTTTGTCCTATAAAGGGTTAAAAAACATATTTTTTTCTGTTAATGAGTCTTATTTAAACTATTTTAAATTTAAAAAGGAATCCGAAAAAAACCTTATTTAAATTGTCGTAACTGAAATCTTTATTAGAAACAGTACAGTATCCCGTTCAAAATTTTACAAACCAATGGGCTAATTTAAAAATAACTTTGCATACTGAAGGAAAATACAGAGATCCAAATAGTTATTAGAAAACAATAAACAACCTTGTTTATTCAGCTGAGATTGTGCAATATTAAAAATTGAAATCGCATAGATTTGTAAAAAATTGAATAAACATTTCTTTGAAATTTTTCCAGATAACTATATTAAATTCTAGATTATTTCTTTAGCATGCAGTTTCATAAAAATCCGGTTTATTTGTTAGTTACATTTTGAATTATTAAGTTTGTATGGAATACTGAAGTGTGGAAACCCTCATAACTGTCTGTTTTTAAGCATTGACAGTTTCATTATAATCTGCTATAAGCTTCCACTATTAATAACTTCCTATTATGAAAAAGTATTCCCCATTTCTATTTGATAATAAAATTGTGAATCTATGTGATTTGTTTGCCGTCCGATTAGCTGGAAATATTGTTAGAGTGTTTGTTTATATTATTGAGTAATTTTCAATTTATTTTTTTATTTTATCTGTAACCGTATCGCCTAGCGATGAAAGAAACTAGGTACCACACTCTTTCCTTGGGTGTCGTAGAAGGCGACTAACGGACTTAAGACTGCATATACATTCAACAGCATAGAGCGGCGATGGACTCACCTACTGTCACGCTGAGCACATGTGCAGTCGCTGTTTGGTAAAAAGTAGAATATGTAGAGGACTGCTATTGCTGTCCTTATTGCCTAGTCTCAAACTATTCCTTCGGGGATAATAGTCGTGATTATATGTATGTATGTATTATGAAATTGTTTTGATTATGTTCTTCCATTATAATTGGTGCTTTCGTCCGTTATAATTAAGGTAAAATTAATAAATATGTATATATCATTTTCTCATTTTATAGGTAGGCTGATTAACATATAAATATAGACAAAAAGCTATTTAATTTACACATTGCCGGTGGACCAGCCGGTACTCTATACAATCCCTAGGAATTTTATACATTACCTAGGTAAAGTATGTAATGGACAATAATATGCTTAATATTTCATCCATTGCCTGGACGCACCCGGTAATCTATACATTGCCTAGGTATTGTATAGAATACCTGAATTATACAGATTGACGGTAACATATACACTCATGAGTATTATCTAACCTCAGTTAATTAATTATTGAATATTGGTCAAAGACCGTAATGAAGACCACAATAGCAGTCCACTGCCATAGTCCATATTTTGCCAATTAATAACAACTGCACACATGTGCTCAACGTGATAAGTAGGGTGAGCCCATCGCCGCTCTATGCTGTTGGATGTAAGTATTTACGTTAGTCGCCTTTTACGACACCCAGGGGAAGAGATGGCTTGGTAGTACTCTTTTAACAACGTGTCACGCGCCAAAATAAATAAATAACTCAACTCTTTCGAGCCGCAACTTTATAGACCATAATGATGGCCATTTCCTTAATGATAGCCGACCTCCGATAGGAGATGATACAAGAAGAAATAAATAAAAAATATAGCATCACTTTTCACTTTACTCGAACACTGGAACCATGTCACCTGTCTCACAACAGCAGCTGCGCGCAATTATGCCAGAGATAATTAATTTTAGTCCCTCTACCGGTGGGGCGACGCGACTATTGCAAAAAATCTCAACTCATATTAATGAACAGAATCAGGCGTTACTTGCGGAAATCCACGACAAACAAAAACGCATTAAAAAAAACATATACATTATATAGATACGCGACTATTATTCCCAAAGTGTTAGTCAGATATTTTTTTTTTTGATAATTTGTTTCTTCACCATGGATACTAGTCCTTCAGTGGTAATAATAGAGTTCATTAATTATGCTTAGAAGATGATAATGAGTGATGATAATAAGCTAAATGATATTCCCCCCAAATCCTTTGAGTTCCAGTAAAGATGTGGGACTTTACTGTATCTCACACGGACTTCTTGAGAGAATTTGAAAAGTGATGTTGCACTGTTATGTTTTGTTTTATTTGCCAACACTCATGCACGTTCACGAACAGTTAATAATCCACCATTATTTCACATTAATATTCGACAATACACAAATTTTAGAAAATAAGACAAAACTACAGACATGACGCTTCACTTTCCCGCCAAGAAGTCCTGTTAGTCAGAGACCAGACAATGTGGACCGCAGAAAGCAGTCCACTACCTACCATAGTCCACGTTTTACTAAATTATATCTGCACTTTAATTAATGGAATCAGGCGTTACTTTGTGGAAATCCATGACAAACAAAAATGCACTCAAAATGTGTGCATATGTTACGGTAATGTGATAAATGTGATTATTATTAATAATTACCACACCATTTGGTACATGTGATGAAAACTGCGATTTTTTTTACTATTACCGGTAATTATTAATAATTTTGGCTATCTTTAAAAGTAATAAATCTGTTAAGAAACCATCTTTTAACAACTTTATTGGAATTTGTAAGCAAGCTTTGTGACGCTTTGCCGGCCGTTACCGCGGCACGCTCGTCTCGCGCTTTGTTTTGGTCACTGCTTTAACCTAACCTAACCGACTTAGTTAAACTTATTTATAGCAAGTAATTACATAGTATATTTTTTTAAATATTCGTTCAGCAGAAAGCGTCAAAGCATCAAACATCGTCGGTTAGGTTAGGTTATATCTGTGACGAAAACTTAGTAGCTCTTTTAGACTATAACGATTCGAAGGCTCAAACAATGCAACGATAATTAAATTTTACAGCTGGCCAAACTTTGTTAAAATCCAAATGACGATTGCTGCGCTATTACTAATATGGCTGCCAAAAATAATAATTTCAATATACCTGTTCAATCATAAGGCCGTCCAACATCACATTACTTGCTGATCAATTTGGTATTTTAGCCGATCACTACAGCTGCTTCTAACTTTTTTCTGCTTCAATTCACTTTGTTTGCTGGCAAGGCACATTTTGGAACTGACCTAAACCTAGTTTTTTCATAATGAGCTGAGCATTTGAACGATAGTTCTTATTTATTACATTTACCAAGCGTCTGGTGTAATTATTAATAATAGCCGGTAAAAGTGAATAATTTATTACTTTTACCGTCGATCTTGGTAATTTTTAATAATTACCGGTAATTATTAATAATGAACAATTAGTCACATTTACCGTAACCCATACATTCACGACTATTATTCCAAAGGGTTAGTAAGAGACTAGGCAGTGTGGACCGCAGAAGCAGTCCACTGCTGCTATCGTCCACGTTATACCAAAATACAACAGCACATGTAGGTACTCAACGTGATGGGTTGCAAACCCATCGCCGCTGTTTGTAGTCCGTTAGTCACTTATAACTATTAATATCTATTAAATCAAGTCAAGTCAAGTCAAATTATTAAATATTAAACCTTTACAGGCACTTATTGACGTCAATACTAATAATAATAAAAAAACAGTTAACTAACTTGTAGTTAAGACTTAACAACTATTGTTTTCTGAGGTTTAAGCGAGCACTACACATTGAAATGAAACACTTTTACTCGCCAAGGAACAACGATTCATCCCTAGGATGATACGCGAGGCTATTGAAATTAAAAAACATCGTAATTTCAATAGAGAGGATGGTTGGAATTTACCACCTGCCTGGGACCCCATCATACAGGTCATCAAATCCCAGCCCCAACAGCAACACATTGCCAGACCTAAAAAGATTGTTAGCTCGTATTGTGTAAACTTGAACGCACCCGGTTAAATATAAAAAAAATTGACGGTAGGCAAATAACTTCTAACAATGAGATAACTAACACTTCAGTCTCCCTGTGACCACGGACCCTGTTAAGGGTTCGAAACGTCAGGATAATATAAAAACTATGTAAATAGTATATTAAACGCGAGTTAATCCGTAAAAAAGTGTTTCACTTAACAACTAATCTAACGAGCTATAGTCTGTGCCAGACAAATGCGCATCGCTACCCCCAGTACCAAGACGAAAAACGAAACAAATTTTCTTATTATATCGCACAGAATAACAAATAGTACTACCGTACTGAAGATTCACTCTCTAACGACTTTCGAAAAATAACCTATATATAAAATTACAAATTATAACGGGTTGTTAGCTAAATCGTTTTGATGTAATTTGGTTAATATTGACCTTTGAAGAAATATGGTAAATATTGGCCATTTTGCGAAGTAGTCCTTTCGCGAATTAGTCCTTTGGCTAAGTAGCCATTCTGTGAATTAGTCCTTTAGCGAATTAGGCATTACGCCAAGTAGTCCTTTCGAGAATCGGTGGGCATTTTGCGAATTAGGCATTATGCGACTAAACGCCTTTTACTACACCCAAGGGAGAAGAGACATTATTAGTATTCTTATAAAGATAAGTAGTGTTAATTCCACTAACTCACTAGTCTATCAAGCTTAGATGCTGCAGGCAAGCGCCGCACCTTCCATCCGCAAATGTATGCACATGCAAAAGGAGCGATGGATGCTAATAAAACATGTATTCTATGATAAAACATGCAAACCAAAATCCGAGACGTGTTTCGATTCTCCACGGGGCATTCTCAAGAGCTTATATTAAAAATTAGAAAGCATACTGTTGTTTGTTTGTACTGATGGCAGACAAGTGGCATGAAAACTTGTAGGTACAATAGAATGATGAATGTATAGGATTTTAAGATTTTTTTTTTGTAATGTTATGTAAATTCATTTTGTATTATTATTATTCATTGTATTTTGGATTATTTTTATTTATAATTTTACCGAATAAGATAAAATAATGTAAGTGACATGTATATAATCAAAGAATGTTAGTTTGTGAATGTGTAATTGGTAGTTTTGTGACTCAGTTTTTATAGTATAAATGTAGTTTTAAAAAATATTGAGAATTGCATGCTGTTTTGAAAATGGCTAAACATGAGAACAACTTTAATTGATCAAAACCTTTATACCATGTTTGACACAAATAAAATGTATTCTATTCTATTCTATTCAAGTTTAACTTCATAAATTACGTACTTGCTGTAACCTGGCAGAGTCATGTTTGTTTATTTTTCTATCTTTGTTTACATATGTAGGTAAGTATAATTACACAAAGAACTTTGAACTTTGGATTTGACTCATGCCAACGATACCTACCTGACATAGAGGGGTGCACCGGATCAACGTTAAGCACTGCTGGGTGATAGCTGAAAAAAATTTGCATAAAAAGTTTTTGAACGTTAATATCACACTTCACTTATAATTATTTAAAAAACCACCTTCACACTAATATTCAAGATAATACATTATGGAATATAAAAATATAAGAACAATTAACCTAAAACTAAAAACCTTAAAAATATAATATAAAAACTAAAATATATTATTAAAAGGAGTCCCTTTAGGCAAGGTTCCGAAGATACTGGCAGCTGCCAGTTCTTCGGTCTCCTGTGATGTCGCCTAACCTTTTTGCCATTTCCTTAAAAAGTCTTATAGCGCTAGGACCCCACGGACCAAGGGTTTCGACACCGAATGGGACAAAATCATATTCGGAGCCTAGACCCCTGTATTTGCGTGCTTTAGCTTTTTCAGCCGCTTCACAAGCCACACCAGCTCTGTTGTTGGTTCCATGTAGATGGAAAGGGACCAGCGTGTCTGAACAAGTTGCATCCCATACCAGCACCCTGCCCATCTTCCATGGAATCAAACTCATACCGTCCGGTCTCTTGCCATCGTCTCTTGCAATACCAGTCGGCTCAAGTAGACTTGGCACGTTGACGGTTGCAAGGGACCGGCGTATGATATCGTTAAGTGCGGCATGTCTCGAGAAGCGACCTGCACTTTTTTGGCATGACAGTCCGTGATGTCCTAGCTTGTCGACATCACTGGCACAGGGACATTTATGAGGAACGCAGACCGGAACCCCTAGCCGTAGATAGGTTGCGATTCAGAGCGTGTCAGGCTCAAGAAATGTTCCTGTATTTGACGAAGGGTACGCGTGAAGCCAGTAGCCGGCCTCATGCGTACTCACGGCCAAAAGCCTAGCACGCGCCGAACCTGTACTACAGCTCAAAAGATTATCATTAGTCAATTTGCATTTTATGTCGTCCCAGCTCCTCTGTGAATTTGGAGAAACTGGAAAATTTTGACCTGGGCATGCAATTAAGAAAGCGTTTCTAGCTTCTTCCAAGCCAGCAATCTCAAAGTTTGAAGGGGATGCCCTTAAAATTTTACTTATGAGATTTGCTGAACTATGGACAGAAGATAGGAAGGCTGGTAAAGCGACACTGGAAATTTTGCGAATCCCTAAACCACCATAACGGATGGGTAGGGATGCTTGGGTCCAAGATTACTCGTTCAGCTGCATATTAAGAATCGATTCTAAGTTAATTTTGATTAGGTCGTCTACTTTTGTCAAAAGATCTGGGTGATTCCAAAAAGAGCAGCAACGGAGCACATACGTAAATTTTGGGACGAAAAGACAGAATTTTAAGATGCAAAGTGCATAATGTGGACTAATTTCAAGGAGACGGTCAGCAGAATTTTGAAATTTAGTAATTGAATTATTAAAATATTCAGAAATAGATTCATCAAAAATTGGAGAACCTAAAAGGTAAAGGGAATTACTGTTAACTATTTTAATATTTGGAGCAAAAATATTAAATTTTTGTTTTACGTCATTTAAATTTGAGACGCAGTTATTTATAAAAAGTTCGCATTTGCTAAAATTAAGCTCCAAACCGATGGCTTCAAATTTATTTTTGATTAGAAAAAGGTCAGAAAACACAGTATCCACATCACCTCCTAGGGTTCCGTCGTCCAAATACCAAACGTTGAATTTAAAATCTATCATGTCTATTTTAAAAGTTGTCTGGTGAGATCACTTTTGGTGACAAGGCCGCCCTTTGTACGTCTACCTTTCATTTTATTTTATTACAAATAAGCTTATGACCAATATCCAGTTAACAAGCTTCTTTGGCGATTAATTCAGTCTGGGAATACTAGTTTACGCATGTGTTCTACGAGTAGATTTTGATATTGATTCGAACACAAATCTTAATACGATCAGGGACTTTGTGTTAGGTTAGGTTGTTCTCATAACTTTAATTGATCAAAACCTTTATACCATGTGTGACACAAATAAAATGTATTCTATTCTATTCTATTCAAGTTTAACTTCATAAATTAAGTACTTGCTGTAACCTGGCAGAGTCATGTTTGTTTATTTTTCTATCTTTGTTTACATATCGTCGCTTATATAACAACACCGCCTAAGTCGATTCTGTCAACTTTTCAGGAGAGCCAAAAAACGTTAGTATTTATTATTTTCACGTGCAGTTAGATAATGTAGTGTTTTTAATTATTGTGATATAGTTAGGGAATAATATAAATATGTAACAAAGCCTGTTTTTTTACAGCATCCTAATTAAAAGACTTGTGCGGTATTTTGCAGCAGATAAATTGGACTTATGCGGTGTTACTAGTAATAAATAAAAAAAAGATAATTAATGAATCCCTTTTAATTGAAATCAAAGTTACAGATGTGGCAAATCATCACAAAATTGGTGACATGCAGCAGGTATAACAGTTTTTAAATCTTGTAAGTCCCTAATTTTGCGAGCAGAAATCGGCAATCTAGCTGTGTGTACAGTTTTGTTAGAGTACTTATTGGTTTTATGCGATTAAGAGGCACGGGTCGTTGTGGCAAAGGCTTTATATCATCCTGAAAGTGAAGTTTATACCATATCGTACCATCTGATCTGTACTCCAACATACGCAGATCAGTGACTACACCTCCTCCTGTAGTCACCGTGTCACCTGTCTTCTTGCCAGGACGAATAGATTTATACACCAAATCTTTGAAAAAATCAATGAAAAAGGTTTACTCTAGCAGCCTTGCATCATAAGGCGCATGGTTTGCTCTTGTTTTTTTGTATAGTCCACATATTGCTGCGGTAAGGTAAGTAAATCTCTTTATTTTTTAATTTATATTCGATGCACTGTGTACAGAATCGCACTCCGTCTGGGTGTGCCCATCCTACAGGTTCAAGCTCATCAGTAAATCGTGCAGGTAGGTAAGGCACAACCATAGCCTCAGGGACAGCAGACACCTGTGCGATCGGAGCAGTTCGTTCAGTATTACTTGAAGTAGTACTCGATGAAGAAGGTACAACAAATGGAGCAACAGTTTCAGGATTACTTAGGGTACTTGCAAATTGGTCATAATTACCAACTTCTGGAGCAGGGTGTAGCGGAGCAATCGTGACGGCAGATTCAGATTCTACAGAACTTTGTGTAAATTGATTAGCGATAATAATTTCTGGACCAGCAGGTACTAGGGCAATCAAAGCAGCGGTATCAAACCCAACAGAACGTCGTGTAGGTAGATTAGAGACAATGTCTTCTAGGGCAGCCTGTTTCAAAGTAGTTGGAGCAATAGGCAATAATTCAGGCTCATCAGTAAATCGTGCAGGTAGGTTAGGCACAAGCATAGTGTTAGGGACAGCAGATGACAATAACTTTAACGGCACAGAAACTGGAATACTCGGTTGACATTCGTTGGTATTGACTGAAGACACGAAGTGTTCTTTTAGTGATGATTGTGAATCCAGACAAATCAATTGATCACCTATTTGCTCTAAGAACGGAAGAGAGTTGATGTCAATATCCACTATCCCGGTCGTGGGCGAACCTGAAATATAATAATAAATATTAAATTATCTTCACACGTATGTAATTAATTAGGGAAATAGTAAATAAAGTCGTCAAGTAGTCAAGGGCCATTTTATATTACTTACCCAGTTTGTTCTTTTTAGATTCTTCTTTGCCCTTCTTTTGCTCGATAATTAAGTTTTGTTTTCAACAATCCTGGACGTAAAAGAATCTGTAATGTAATAACATTATTTAATTATGTTTACACAGTATGTAATTGTATAAGGAAATAAATAATAAAGTAGATACGAGCCATATGTAGGTAAGTATAATTACAACAAAGAACTTTGAACTTTGGATTTGACTCATGCCAACGATACCTACCTGACATAGAGGGGTGCACCGGATCAACGTTAAGCACTGCTGGGTGATAGCTGAAAAAAATTAGCATACAAAGTTTTTGAACGTTAATATCACACTTCACTTATAATTTAAAATCTATCATGTCCATTTTAAAAGTTGTCTGGTGAGATCACTTTTGGTGACAAGGCCGCCCTTTGTACGTCTACCTTTCATTTTATTTTATTTATTTTTAATATCCAGTTAACAAGCTTCTTTGGCGATTAATTCAGTCTGGGAATACTAGTTTACGCATGTGTTCTACGAGTAGATTTTGATATTGATTCGAACACAAATCTTAATACGATCAGGGACTTTGTGTTAGGAGATATAGGGGTGTAGTCACTACCGGATTACAAACGCTTAGACAACGCTGTTACGGGTCGGTACACTGCGATACAGATTTCACTAACCATCCCGTATTGGGCCAGTGTGTCCCAATCTTTCCATGTGGGGAGGCCTGATTCACGTATTTTTTTATAGTCAAAATGTCGCTTACGTTTAGAAGTCGTCCTATTGAAAAACATTCATAAATCCGTATTCACCTGACATTTCGATAGAACGATTACTCGATAGAATCACAACTAAGCGATTTGTAAACTATTTAAACTTAATGTTGCCATTACAATTTCAAATATTTTTGTAAACAAAACATGCAGAAATGTTTTTTTTTTTCAACGACTTGGTCATTGTTTCATTTGACGTTTAATCGCTGACATCCGATCAAACTAAACGTCAAAATAATAGGAGAATACCGCGGAGGTAACGATCAACTTCGGTAATGCACGTGAATACGCTTAGGTACCTATCATAAAGTTACTATACCTAGCGGAATAGAGAAACAAAGGGCTGAGCGAGCAGGATGTCACTAGCAACAACACTGTGGGATAAAAAGAGATGCGTGATGCGACGTCACAGAAATGTTTTTGGCTACTGTTTGTCAGCACTCATCAGCACGCTGAGAATTTTGGTTTTGTGAATTTTTCGGATTTTACGTGAAATCGTGGATATTTTCCCATCCCATCCTATTTTAGTTCTATTAATACTATTACTGTTAGTAATTAATATAATCGATATCGATGTTAATGTGAAAAGCGACATGACGTAAAATCACTAAACGCATTCTTTACACACACAAATGCCATCCTATTTCGGTTTCGTTTGACAGCTCATGTTTGTTGCTCTATTCTGCTAGGTATAGTAACTTTATGGTACCTATACAAAACTGACTTAAACAAAATCGTGCGATACGTGAAGTGACTTCAGCGATCAAATCCCAAGCATGTCGTTAAAGTTTTGTTACGTGAGTTAGGCTACTGCACTTCAATGGTGCACTTCGATGTGCAATGTGTAATCTATAAGTACCAAATTTTTTTAAACCGACTTCAAAGAGGAAGAACTGTTCAATTAGTCTCCATCATGTTAATTAAATAGCTCACAACCCCAGACGCTGCTAATTAAATAGCTCACAGCCTCATTTATCTTTTAAAATAATTATGTAAATTTTAATATTCGCGAATTAATCAAGGAGATATTTGCTTTTTGGTTTTCATACATTTTCTTGCAAATTATAGAAAAACTGTGGTAATTACGATACGATCTAAGCCTTAGATTAGAGTGTGAGCGATGTTGTCGCCGCGATTGCATTCAAATTATTTATGTCAAAAAAATATTATAGGTCGTGATCGTGACCCATATTTTTATTAGTGGCATCGATTCTCCTCTCGATTCTGAACAAACTTATTTCAAGTTTTCAGCTATTATTTCAGCTTTTGTTTCATTTTCAAACTAAGTTTTAGAGCATTCAACCAACAACTAAGTACATAGTGGTGAGTAGCTGTTTAGTGTGACGCGTCTCTACAGTATTCTTGTATATAAAACTCTGCCTTTTGTTTCTCAACGGATGGCCGTCATTGACTGACCAGCGTGCCAATCACCCCACCTTATTATAAATAAGAGTTGATACTTTACCTTTTTCGCTACAACTTATTTATTATTACCTACTTAAATAATTTATTATTACACCCGATTGTTATATAAATAAATACCATCGTTGAGTTTCGAACTTCCTTCATTACTTACCTGTTATTTTTACAAGACAAGACATCTGTCAATATTAAATTCTAAACCGTAGATATTTCAATAGTTTCACAACAATAGTGTGGGTATTTACAAAGGTACTTACCTATGTCAGCTATGCTTAGCAGTTTTCGTTAAACTTCTTCAAAATATTTTTTTAATGGAACGCGATAAGTAGTGTCTTTCATTATCTAGTCCAAAGTACAATGATGGGATGTCCAAAATTAAAGCATACTGCGCACGGAATCCTCTACTGACTATCTTATCTTATCATATCTGACAGGTCTATGAGCTATGGCTAATTTCTTTTATTTCGGCAAATCTTAATACAATCATTTCTTAGTAGGTACTAGATACGTTAGTGGTCTTTGCGTCACCATTACGAGAATAAAATGAACCAATGCTAGAAATTAAACACTATATTATTTTGGACTGAAACCGATAGCCTAATTCATACAATTGAAATATTAAGTAACTACGGCCGGCTCGCGGTTTCACCCGCGTAGTTCCCGTTCCCGTGGGAATATCGGGGTAAAAAATTCTATATGTTAATCCAGGTTATAAACTATCTGTATGCCGAATTTCATTCAAATCTGTTCAGTAGTTTTTACGTTAAAGAGTAACAAACATCAATCCATACTTACAAACTTTCGCCTTTATAATATTAGTAGGAATAGTAGGAAGTAGGATAAGACATTTATTGGCAAACTTATTTAAAGCTATTATAACCTAAACGAATGCTTTGATGACAAGTTTGATTAATATTCGTATATTTTATCTATCGGTATTGTGTTGCCTGGTAAAATTATACATTGATTCTATTATTAATTTTGGACGTAAATGTGCAAACCGCATTAGGAATAAAGCTGATTAAAAAAGCTAACATGACATTTTTATTGCTACACACGATACAAAGGTTTACATTCGAAGCAAAGGTACGGTACGGTCTGTGATGTTTTAATAAAAAAACTCAGTGTAGTGTGCGATTAAAACATTCAGAAGCTCACAATAGGAAGCAGGTGGAGTATTTGATCACAGGAAACTTTTCCAGATTCTCGTCGGGAACGCGAATGGAAGATTAAGCCGCGCCCTCATAACAATGGGCTCAATATTGAACCATGAATTAACTTGTCAGATACTGCTCACTTGACGAAGGGCTAATCTACCGCTGCAAAGTGTCTTATCGTTTTCAAAATTCTGTTGCCGACCACCATTTTGATCGCAGTATTAAAATAAAGTAAAGTTATAGCCTAGGTATGTACGTACTGTCCTGCTGTAATCTCTACTTTTGGCTTACGGGTAACTATTACTTAATTAAGCCCATGTCAATGACCTATAAATCTGTTGTTTTGCCTGCTAGTTTGAAATTTGACTTGAGCTCCATTCAAGTAAAGTCAATTTTTTTACTCTATTAGACAAAACAAAAGACAAGTCAATCACCACCCTTGAAACACGCGTGTTGGTGATCACAAAGTGATTGATTGAAGAGGTCACGTTATTTCCACTTAATTCTATAGACAAAAAACCAAAAATATAAATATTTTAGTCGATAATGATTTTCAAACTCATTTAGCCAAAAAAATATTTTAAAAGTGCTTTTGAATCGTCTTAACAATTTTTGCCTACTACCCATACAGGACGTCTTTGAACTCTGAAGTAGAATGGGCAAAAACATTCCACAGCTTTTTGTATGCGAGTTTTAGAAGTAGCTTCACTAAAATGTACCTACCTAAGTTTTAGAAAATACATTTACAGAATAATATGTCGTTCCCATTAAAATATAAATTAACAAATAAAAGTTATTAAACATGTATAAATACAACCAAAATCAGAAAAACGAGCACTTAGGTTTAATGAACTAACTAACTAAATAGAGTATCTCTAGAGACTTTAGGCCTCCACAAACACTTGTAACAGATTAAATTAGTTCCAAGTGACCGCTCCAGGGCCTCCAATACGATACATTAGTGGTATTAACATAAGGTGCGAGGAACCTGCATTAATCGGATGTTATGCTAACATAGTAAAGATAGCGTAGGTAAATCGTTAGCTTCCGTGTATACCTACGGATACATGTTACATTCTTATTGCATGCACATTACAAACACAAATATACCGGATAATTTTGATGATGATATAGATAAATTAGCTTCACTTGGTAGGGGCAATTAATTTTTATCTACTTATAGATTTTCATTTAAATTGAAAAGTTTTAAAGTTCATTTGAAGTTTATCAATTAAAAAAAAATAAAAGAGTTCACTGTTGCAAGGCTACATTTTATGTTTATTTTTAAGCAATTTTCTACAGTACCTAATATACTACTTGAGCATGAGTTAATTTTTTAATCGGGTTATTTTATCCTACTAATATTATAAACGCGAAAGTAAGAGTGTAAGTATGGATGGATATTTGTTACTCTTTTACGTATAAACTACTGAATGGATTTGGATGAAATTCAGCACACAGATAGTTTATAACCTGGATTAACACATAGGATACTTTTTATCCCGATATTCCCACGGGAAAGTAAGGATGGATGTTTGTTACTCTTTCACGTAAAAACTACTGAATGGATTTGGATGAAATTCGGAATACAAATAGTTTATAACATGGATTAAGACATAGGATACTTTTTATTACATATAGGACACGCGGATGAAACCGCGAGCGGCCGCTTGTACCAATCTAATTTCGCTCAAAATTCGTTTACACTTTACTCAGGGGTTATGTGAGTTTTTTGTGTAAGTAAATGGATATGATTGGCAGCCTATAAACGTCTAACTGCTGGGCTTATCCATGGGCTTGGCCTTCCCATATGAACAATATGAGGAGATAGAACCATAACTCACCACCCTTGCCCGCGTTTTTTTTTTACTACTGCTGGTCTATGACAATAAACAGGATCAACGGCCTACTATACAGGGTGTTTCGTAATGGGTATATAATCAGCTGTTCCATCCATTACACCGAAAAGTATTTGCAGTTCTGTATGGAACAGCATTTTTTTTTTGTTTTTAAGGTTGGCCCCGCACTTAATTAAATAGTTAATCTTTTTATTGTTATTATTACTTACTTTTTTTTTTTTATGCCGTTGGCGTTCTATGTTTTTATTATTGTAATGGAAAGTGCCCTTCTACGATATAGAGGGCATTTTTCAATTCCAATTGACGCTGCAGAAGAAAGGGAGAAAAGAAATGCCCTTGCTGAGTTTTCTGTTTTATGAGTACATGGCTCCCGCCCCATAGTTAGACTTACGAACTGATGGCATATAATTGTTTTATGATTATTGATTGTATAATTTTGGTAACGACATATTGTTTTATAAATGTCGTTACTTCTATAATGTGGAGATTTTTGCGCCCGTTCTTCTCCACAGCTAAAAGACGTCCTGAATGGGTGAAGTGGGTGGGTGGGTGTGCCCATCTCCATCCATATACTTAGTTAAGTAAATTTAAATTTAAACGATTTAAAATGATTATTTTAGGCTTACTGAATAAAGAAATTTTGATTTTGATTTTGTTTTTTAACGGCTGTGAAGAATTACGAATGTAGTAAACTGCAGTTTTGTGGAATCCATATTGTATGGGAATCGCGAATAGGAGGAATCGCGTTTGTGTAATCAATCGCATAATTCATAGCGAGGACTTGATTTTAATGATGGACGCCCTTTATGCCCTTCAGTGGGAACATACAGACTGTACTTTAAGTACGTTTGCGCAATAATATTCAAATAAAAAATATTAAAGTGAAAATAATGTCGCACTTCCTAAACTGTAGTCATTAATGGTCTCGTCTTGTGTAAAGTGTTAAATAATGTTTATTTTTGTTTTGTTTGAATTTGTTATATAATTGATTTTATAATATCTAATTTAAGTAATTGTTTCAATACCTTTATAGCTACATGTTATTTATTGTTTTATTTTTATTTTATGTTTTTTTTTAATTGTATCGTAGGCTTTAACTAGGTCGAAAGCGCTCATTATAAACCTCATAAAGGTTTTCGAAGTGCTTTTTTAATTATTATTTTTTTTCTTTTTGTTTAAAATTGGTAAATAAATGAAAAAAAGTGGGTAAACAATCATCACAGCGTCATTCAGCTCAAAAGGTTCACCACTGAAGATAATATTGGCGTGTCCCATAATAATTCCTGAAATGACCGATGGTATGATATGATAGCACCACACACTCGCCTCCACGCGTTTTTACCACGTCGTAAATCGACCTTAACGCCTAGTAGAGCCTTAAAAAGCCGGAGAGAAAATAGGGAAAATATAACATTGGGGTAATCTTTAAGGTGTACCTACCTACCTATAAGTACAAATATTTTTTGTTTGTTCCTCTCCAACATATTCGTGGAGCAGATATTGTTTTCTGAAGTTTGCGCAAACACCACACTTATTGAAACAACTAGAACGGATCTGCTCATATTTATTTTATAGTAGCGGTCCGCCCGCGACTTCGTCCGAGTAAATATCCTGTACCCCGTGACAAATTTCCGAATATTTTCGGTCATACAAACTTTTTCTTGACAATTACAAGCACAAAATAGAAGTAGCCAAATAAGTGCAGCCAAAACGGATAAAAAACATTAATAACACATCAATTGATAATGGATAAACATACATATTATGTAGATAGGTATTTATTACACATAGAAAACACCCAGACCCGAAATCTATTTTTGAAATACAGTAAGTTAACCATTTTAACAAGTTTCAAAAGAAGCTTAACTTGGCTAGATCATTAGTTTGAGCGTAGTAAAAAAATATAGTTTTAAGATCAGGTGACTACTTTAGAGATTACTTATCTGCATCTCCGACATCAGAAAAAGAGAAGACAATGAGAAATCGTGGCCAGAAAGACGCTTCCATATTGATTTAAGAGGGAGGTCTGCAAGCGTTAGAACTTATTTTAACTGCATAGCATTGTACCTACATTGTGCACATAACTGTAATAAAACCAACAAATATGTGGAGTGTGTAACAAATTATACCTCCAGTGCGCGGTCGCCGCTGAAGGATATGATAGCAAGTCGCAGAAAACGCGTAATGTATTATTAGCTTTTCACTCACCGCACGTGACCGCACGATAAGGCTCACGAGCTCATAGTCTAGGGATAGTTGTCTTAAATTTTGGGGTCACAGTGTTGCCGGTTGTACGCATAGAATAATAACTAAAGCATATTATTCTGATGTTTAACGTTTTGAATGTCATATTGATACGAATACGCGAGTAATAAATTCTTTATGGTCAATTCAATTCCTTTTGATGAATAATTACCCGACGATATTACTGCGTTACACATTAATCGTACTATTAATTAGGAAAGCTTATTAAAGGCTAAAGACTATGTTGCGGATAAGTGGCCAGCAACATAGTCTTCAGTCAAAAGGGGCAGCTCTACATTGGGGCTCATTGGTCTGTATAGTTAAATGCGTACAGAGTTATACTAAAACTGTTTTAACTACTTACATTGTAATTTGTATGAAAATATGAAGAAAAAAATCCCTAGTTACTTGTTTAGATTCTTTAGTTTACTTCATACAAATCTTTAGATGTTTTATTTTTATTTTAGTAGTTTTGAAGTAAATCCACCTTATTACAAAACGTCTACTGAAGATAGTTCTCCGCTTAGTTCCATCTTTAATCCCTAAACTAATGAAAACACTATTACAAAATCAAGTTTATTCCTAAGTCATAAACATTGGCAGATGGCACTAGGGACCAACGCGACCCCTACTGGCATTACTGAGATGAAACGACACAATGCTAAGTAGATGCTTTTTTCAATGTCACTAAATAGGTATCGTTAATTGTAATTTCATGTAGTCTTTTTTGATTCTGGATAAATTTATTTCTGTTTTATCCTATTCTATTTTATCGGTGGACTAACTTCTACAAATGTAAATTTCTTTGTCATTTATCAAAACTGGCTTGATTTTATTTGCATTTCTTAATATAACAATAACAACACTCATATTAATCGAAGTTAAGACGATTTAACTTAGACAAAATAGCAAAATACACGAAGAAAAATCACAATTGTTTTTTATACATCTGACAACTAAAAAAGACTGCGACTGAGTACTAGTACTACTTATTACTTAAATAATATAACAACGAATGTTTATTGGATTGAAATACAAATCATATATTTTATATTGTTGATTTGATTTGAAGTGTTTAAACTCGATAGAAAGTATCAACATCCAGTAAAAGCTAGTAACATTTAGTTTAGTGCGCCAAAGAGATTTAGAAACAGAATTTGCAGTGAACAAACGAAAATAACATTTGATTAAGAATCGCAGTACCACCACTCTGAAGAGTGGGCATGACATAGCTATTATGTACTTTCTGTTGTTTTTAGATGGTTGATAAGTTGTAAAATAGGTAGGTATTTGAGCCTGCAAAGTGACTTTTAAATACCCTTGTGGGAATCGAAACCACGACCTCCGGGTCTTGGCCACTAAATCATGGAAACATTCGTAGAAAATGTTTCACATAAACTTGTTTTGTGTAACAAGACTCTAGACGTTACGACGTTTAAAAAAATATGTAAATTACATATTTTCTTATTTTTTTATTTTTCTTTGACTTTTAGTGCCTCTGTTAGCAGATACCATAGATTTGTTGTTCCGTTTTTATTCTCGTTTATTAATTCCTCCATCACATAATTAGGCTCTTCTGTTTTCATTTTCCTTCTTCAATATTTGTCAATATTGAATCTATTATTTCAGAGCGCATACAATAAAGATACTTTAAACTTTTTTATTTCTCCAAAAGTCATCATCTTTTTTTTATTATTTTTATGACTTAATCTTCTTGTCCACGCTGGTCCTGACTCTGAAAATACATTAATTGTTTTGTGTAATTTGAAGCTATCTGGCCTTGAACCTGAGAAAAACTGTAATGGTTTATATTCATTATTAGACCCCTGAATGATAAGATTTAAAACAGCTAAATTTATCCATTTTAATTCCATCACATTTTATCTTTTGAACACGAATATGTACACTCGATATTATGATGTCTACCTTTTTATCATTAATTTACAATACCTAATCCTTCTGGACTAACTCCTAAATATTCAAACTCTGGCTCAGGCAGGCACCAAATAGCCACTTCGCAAAAGGTCTCTATCGGTCGTAAACTGTCTCCTTGTCCTATGTACCTATTATCTTTGTTGCGATAGTAACTAGAAATAAAATATTGATTTAGGAACTTATTTATTACTGTCGTAAGTAAAGAAACTAATAAATTTAGTTCTTAATTTTTTTTACTACAAATTCAAAAAATACTGAAATGAAAACTGTGATTACCAAACAAAAGTATCAAAATAAACGTCTGTATCGACAGTCGCAACCCACCCTGATCCCAATTTTTTTATTTGTGTGGACATTTTGCAAGCTCGGCACGGATCACAAACTGACGTGGTCTCACCTTGGACTCTGGGGCGGGGTTATGAAATTTTGACGGGCGCGTTTTCAAATAAAAGGAATTATGACAGCGCATTTCCCATACTAAAATGTATGGAAAATGGCGAACGCTTTGCGTCAAATAATTATTAATGTTTAGACTTAGATTCCTATCCTTTGGTTTAATTTTAAAAAATATATGAAAACGTTGTAGGTATTTTAATTTCATACTTTCGTGCTACGATTTAACCAAAAATATAATTACACATTTTTTTTCTCTGAAATTAAGGATTTTTTTGTAAATGTCTCTCGGTGAAACTGTAGTCACGTCTGTTTTGATTTTTAATATTTTTTAATGTTATTTAATGAACTGTCTGTTTAGAAATCTTACAAACCGTAAAGGCGTTTTTTAAGGACTCGCATCTTAAGAATATGTATTCAAGAAGTCAATGTGTAAATCCAAAGACTGACGCTCTTAACCAATTTATGTTAAGCTATGAACTATGACTTAAAACATTCCTGTAGCTATGGTAACCATTATCCGGACGGGCAACACAGCTCCACAGCCCACAATTTTCGATGCAATCTGTGCCCATTGAGCTATATTACTACGTATACATCGCTGTCTGTGCCAAGGAATGTCCTAATTGTATTGTCCTAACCTCTTCGTACAACCGGAGAGTATCTTCAGATAGAGATAAAGCCTATTGTTGGCGCTTAATTTACTTTCACTGTACAAGATGGTCAGTTAATAACTTGCTTGCTTTTGTATAGAACAGCTGAATTATTTCATCGCAATATAATGGACATTGGCCAATATTGTTTTCTGAGGTTTAAGCGAGCACTACACATTGAACTGAAACACTTTTTTACGGATTAACTCGCGTTTAATTTACTATTTACATAGTTTTTATATTATCCTGACGTTTCGAACCCTTTACAGGGTCCGTGGTCACAGGGAGACTGAGGTGTTAGTCGTCTCATAGTTAGAAGTTATTTGCCGACCGTCAATTATTTTTATATTTAACCGGGTGCGTTCAGTTCTGCAGTGTGTGAACATACTCTCGAGGGACGCCTCGTAAAAGGCGACTTACGGACTAAAGACTGCACATACATCCAACAGCATAGAGCGGTGATGGGTTCACCACATGTCACGCTGAGCACATGTGCAGGCGCTATTTGGTGAAAAGCGGACTATGATAGAGGACTGCTTTTGCTGTCTTCATTGCCTAGTCTCTGACTAACCCTTCGGGGATAATAGTCGTGATTATATGTATGTGTACGTACTTAACGAAACGGTTTTAAATAGTTTCTATTCCGACAAGACTGAATTCCGCCGGGACGTCTTGCCATTTGGCAAACGCTCGCGTCGGCGTCGTCGGAACTCATTATCACATTTAGAGCCTTTAATTAACTTTAAATTTATTACTAGATAGTCATACCATCTACCTGGTCAGGCCATAACTAGTTTACTATCATTATAATAATTAAACATTGTCTGAACTGTACTCACCTTATATATGGTGACTGCTAGAACCCGCAAGAAACTTCAAGGGCTGATCAGGTCAAGTGTTTTAAGTGTGACGAAAAAGGAATTCGTGTTTCTTCTGCGACAGCTGGGCGATAAATACCTACGTTGACGGGTCAACAGACGGCCGGCCGGCCGTTGCTGTTGTAAATAATCATTATTTTTAATTGTTTTCATTTTGTTTTCTTATGTTGCTGCTTTAAAATAAATTAGATAAGTACTCAAAGACTATCCAATAAAAAATCACATAATGAATTATTTACTTCAAAATGAAAAAAACACGAATTCCATTTTATCATTTTTGTCATGTTAATAACACTTGACCTGACCAGCCCTTGAAGTTTCTTGCGGTTTCTAGCAGTCGCCTTATATAGTTAAACAAAGAAAATTGTGAAATACAAAAAGATATGTATAAAGTTTAGTATGTGTTGTGTGGAGGCGGTTCATTGTTAAAACAATACTACCAACCCATCTCTTCTCTCGGGTATCATAAAAGGCGACTCATGGACTAAAAACTACTCATACTTACATCCAAGAGCATAATGTGGCGATGGGCTCACCACCACCACTTATCACGCTTAGCCAATGTGCAGTTTTTATTTGGTTAAGCGTGTACAGTGGCATGGCCTGCTTTTGCGGTTCTCATTGCCTAGTCTCTGACTAAAGGTACTGATAGACATGCTACTAAATAAGTATGCTTATTAGCATGCTTATTACAAGCGTATACGTAATAAGCATGCTAATTAGACAACCTCCTTGTCGATTGGTTTGTACACCGGTTTTCATAGTGTCGCCATCTCTGAGGTCCCCGGGTTCGATCCCCAGTCGGGTCAAATTATAATTTTTTTCTAAATTGTCTCGGGTCTGGGTGTTTTTTATGTTTAATGAGTATGTATTTAAGTATTTTAAGTATGTTTATCCGTTGTCTAGTAACCATCACAACGAAGCTTCTCTTGGGCTAGATAATTGGTGTGAGTATAAGAAAATTTAACTATTATTTATAATTACTAGCAATGCGCTTTGACACACATACTACCTACTAAGTAGCAAATGCTCAATAGTGGCATGTTTTCGTGCTAGTAATGAGCATGTCTATCTGTACCTTAACCCCTTGGGAATACAGTCGTGAGTGGATAAATGTATGGTATATCCATTAGAAAATTAAAAATGCATGCGGCCTACAAATAAAATTCCTGTTTAATCTGTATGTGTGCAGGTTTTTATCATGGAAACTCTTAGCTGAAATTACTTAACTTAATTTGAAGCGGGCCTTACCATATTACGAAAAGGCCACTACTGAGATATTTTTACAAAACGAAGTTGGTATAGAACGGGGCTATTTGGTAAAAAAGTAGGGATAAAATTTGAATATTTATATTTTCTTTAATTTTTAACAGACAAGGAGTATGTGTTTGCTTAATTTAAATATAACTCTATTAAAATACAAAAATAAAAACACAGAATCAACAAACAGTAAGGTTTATTTAAAAAAAGAGGTGCCTTTCCAAATAACTGGCAGGGTGACACCCCACCCTGGTATTTTGTATTTGGTATGAATAAAAAGTGACATGGAATAGTAGATTGTTATACAAGGGGCTAAAATTACCCATTATATACGAGGTAGTTTTACAGTTTTAGAGTAAATAGAAACCGAGTTTTAATGGGTTTTTAGCGCCGTGTGTTACACTCTGATTTTCACTACGGATGCGAGAAAATAAAACAATCCAATACAATTTGAATTGGTTTATTTTATTAAAAATTACCCGTTACTTGCTTTAACGACACCCAAGAGAAGAGAAATGAGCCCATCGCCGCTCTATGCTATTGGATAGTAGGTATGTGCAGTCTTTCCATCTCTTCCCTTGGGTGTCGTCAAAGGCGACTAACGGACTAATTACTGCACATACATCCTACAGCATAGAGCGGCGATGGGCTCATCAAAATAATACTATCAACCCCTTTATTTCCTTGGATGTCGTAAAAGGCGACTAACGGACTAAAAACTGCACATACATCCAACAGCATAGAGCGGCGATGGGCTCATCAAAATAATATTACCAACCCTTCACTTTTCTTCGATGTCGTAAAAGGGGACTAACGGACTAAAGACTGCACATACATCCAACAGCATAGAGCGATGATGGGCTCATCAAAATAATACTACCAACCTCTCTTCTCTTCGGTGTCGTAAAAGGCGACTAATGGACTAAAGACTGCACATACATCCAACAGCATAGAGCGGCGATAGGCTCATCAAAATAATACTACCAACCCCTCCCTTCCCTTGGGTCTCGTAAAAGGCGACTAATGGACCAAAGACTGCACATACATACAACAGCATAGAGCGGCGATAGGCTCATCAAAATAATACTACTAACCCCTCTCTTCCCTTGGGTGTCGTAAAAGCGACTAACGGGCTAAAGGCTCACCACCTAAGCACATGTGCAGATTGTGCAGTTTTTTCTTGCTGAAGCGTGGTCTGTGTTGTCCATAGATTCAAATGATTACTAATTTTACCATAAACTTTAATAATAACTATCTCAAAAAAGTTGTTGATCTAAGTAAACAGTAATAAGTCGAGTCTTTATTCATGATTATTCTACAGAAGACTTAATACTTTTTCGTTTTTTGTAGGCTCATTGTCATGTGACAGGCAATAATTTTTTTTAAAAATTACTTTTTCCCCTAGGGCAAGAAAAGCTATTTTAGCCCCGCTCTAGAACGCTACAATGACGGTATTTTTGAGCAAGAGGACTGAAAAATATCTTTATAAACCGTTTTTATTTTTAATATAAACACGGATGGCGATATTTGGTAACATACATTAAAAAATTTACAAATAATGCAACAGTCAACACTAAATAATTAACATTTTTTCTTAAAAATTATATTGGAACAAAACAAGAGCAACCATATGTCGTGGATTTGGAGTTCTGGTCCCCTATGCATGTCCAGATCTGGGTCGGCGCCAAGCGTCTTACGTCCACGCACAGGTTCCGGAGAGAATCCTCCAGGTCTGATAACCCCCCGTTTGGGGAGAAGTATACCCCTACGAGAGCTATTTCCCCCAGGCGCACGCCACAAATCCCGAACCCCTCTCATTAATTGAGAGGGGAAGGGAGTGGACAGCGTCCGTAGGGGTTCCAATGGCCACTGTATTGGTCGTGTTCACAGTCCAATTTGGGCTGGATGACATAGCGGCAACCATAGCGTGCAAACCCCACTCCATAATGTGCTGCACTAAGAGGTCTTGTGAAGCTCCGGAGTGGTTCAAATTAGTCTAAGAGGAAGTTGAGATCGGCCCTACTTAACCTTAAGTTTCTTGCAACTCAACCTCCTTGGGCAAATACCACGGCGCCCTCGAAGTAGCCCTTGTCCAAGGAAGTGGTGGGGGAGCAGATCCTTCCCCCCATGATAGGCCCAGAGGGCAATTTAGCAGCGGCGCAGACTGCGCATCTCATGTCTGCGACACTTCGTGGCTATTTTGACAGCATTTGTAGCACCTGTCAGTGCGGTCAACTTCGACTGGGCACCGCTGCCGAGTGTGCCCGAGGTTCATGCACTTAAAGCACCTCATTTCCAGCGGTTCCAAAGCCACGACACGGGCTCCACTTTGAAAGGGACCAACCAGGAGCCGGCCTGACTCCACAATACCCGTAGGGGCCACCACAAAACACCGGACCAGAACAGAGCCTATCTCGCCTGGCCCAAAACTGATTATCCAAGGCGGCGACGACCTCTTCGGCCCAGATGGAATCATCCAAGCCTGAAACCCTGATGTCCACGCACCGAGTGGGCCTCACTACTGTGGCGGTCGTGCTGAGGACCTTGGTCGCCAGAGCATCTGCTTTAGGTCCACTGGATGTTCCCGGAATCTCCATTATCCTGGAGCTAGTGGCAGTCTGTCTGATGCGGAGCCCTTCTATCCCTAGCTTCGTTTTTTTTTGTTCTTGCCACTTTGAAACTAATGTAGCATCTGTAAATAACGAATTAATGTAATATGAGGTGAAATAAAAACTAATACATACTCCTATGGTGCAAGGCAATTTGGATATGGGGCTGGTTAAAATTTAAAAATAACCCCATATCAGCTTCCAAAAAGCCCCATTTTAAAATAAATTGTATTATTTTAAATATATTGAAATAGTTTAATAAACTTTATTATAATCCTTTATTTGAATAGTTAAATAAACAATAAAATTTACCACAGTCTTAAAAATATGTTTGCAAATAATAATTCCAACCGAAAGTTTCAACACGAAAATTGTATTACCACTGACAGGCTCTCGCTAAATGAAGTTCATAATATCACATGCGCGGTGTTCTTCTCTCTGATTGGTCGAGATTGACAGATAACGGAGCTACCAACCAAAGGGTTAGAGAAAAAAAAGGTTGCGTTCACGTTTATTATTTTTAATTTGTTTGCGTTCGTTCAAAAATATTATTTTTTTCCAAAAAGCCCCACGGTTACCAAATAGCCCTTTCTACCGGTATCATAATTTATGGACTTCCTCGTATTAAAGCTATCGTTGCGGGTAAAAACGTTTTATTATTTACTAAAAAATAAAAGAGAAGTGAGTATAAAAATGCTTTTTTCACGTCAATAATTATATTACAACATGATTACAACAAGTAACAACGAAGACTGGATGCCTTGTCAGAAAAGTTTAAGATACGAACGAAAGGTAAGACATGTTCAATTGTTTGTTAAAAAATTTAATAAAGTAATATAACTATCTAAAAATTCAAAAGCAATATAACTATCTTAAAATGATAATTAATTATAATATAGTCATTGTAATAAAATTCTGACACAACAACAGCCAAATGATAAACGAATGTGATTTTCAACAAGTACCTATACCAGTACTGACTGGTATCAGATACTGATCGCACTGCAAAACGTGTTTATGGATGATGGTGTCTTGTCCTGTCTGTGTGCCATGTGTTGTGTCCCGTGAGAAAGTGTCTCCGTTTGCACCAGTGTTGCTGAACAATTGATAGTTTGGCTATCGATTGTCGATACTATCGATAGTATCGTCAAGTGTCAATATTATCGAAAACAGCTATACTATTTATAGTATTGCTTTAGATACTGAAAATGAATCAATACTATCGGTTGTACTAACTTGCTATGTCTATACGTATAGTCTATCGATACAGAATAGACAACACTAGTTTGTACAGCGCCTTGTAATACAAAACGTAGTACTGCTTTTCTCAAATGATTAATTCCAAATGAAAACCGTACACAAGGAAGTGTTCATCTGTGCACTCGACAGTATAATAAAAATTTTCAACTGCGTGTTTTTACGAGCTGAACATCTGCTTAAGTGCTGTCTAAGTCCGGGAAAATTTAGTGATATGCAATGCTTTCTGTGTTGTTTCACGATCTTCTGCTACTAACTCTCAGATATGTTTTACTGCTTTTTTATTTTAAGAAACAGAAATAGACATTTTTTTACCTTCAACATTTCGTTACCTTAAACAGAAGTAACAAGACAAATTAACAAGGCCTACCTATATCAAGACTTATTATAATAATTGGTTTACTATTACCGTGTCATTGATGACAGAATGTCAATGACCGTCATTTAAATAAGTTGAAGAGTTTCATAATGCTGTCCATGAGTCATTTTAAGGACATGGCCGGAATTTGTATGCTAGGTTAGGTTTAACAAGTTCAAGACTAGTTTAATAATAATGCGAAACCTTTAAAATGTTTATTGCGTTTTCTTTTATGAAACCAAGGACGATATACTTTCTTGTCTATGATAAAACTAACAAACCATATTTATTTTTAAAATTAAACAAGCGATAAAGATTCATTGACAAATACCATATTATTATAAGAAGGTAGCTTTCTTTACTGATGGATTTTATACAGGATGTTTTGGAAAATAGATATTCTAACTAGGCACATGTATTACCAGGTCAGTAGTTTTTTTATAGCAATTTTAGATTCGCTCCCATCTAAGTACATAAGTAGTTGTTATTTTCACTTAATAGGATGGTCCTGCTGTTGCTTGCGAGATATGTTATGTACATATTACAAAAAAACCTTTATATGTAGGTACTACTTACTAAGAACTTATATTATTATCATTATTATTTGAAGATACCCGGAACCACTAACTGCTTAGGCCGCTTATGGCCACCCGAACCTCAATTTACCAAATTGGATATGTGTCATTACAACATAGCTGTCGTAAAAGAAAAGCACTAAACACATACAATATGTGGCATTATGATTACACTGCTCGTTAGATAAAAGCAATAAAAATAATTACAAAATTTGTAAGTTTAAAATGTACGCTTCGGTTTATTGAGCTATGAGTAGAGCTGAGCGTTTTAATAGCTAAAAGGTAATGATTGTTTTTATTAAAGTAATGGGGCGTTTTCTTTAGAAAATTATAGATTAACAAGACTTTTATGGAGGAGTGGTAATCACAAAAATCAACACAAAAAATGTTATAAAAACGTTTTAATTCTAAGATAATATAAATAAACCAGATGATAAGATCTAAAGCTAGCTTATTTAAAAATGAAATACTACTAAATGCCAAAAGTTATAAAAAAGAAGAACCTACCCAATTTTTTTATTGACATAAAAGAACTAGTTATTAACAAATTTTAATGTTACTTTATACCTAAATAATTACTATTGCGCTCAGTCAAAATTAACTCGAAACTATAGCAATCTCACGCCGCCATCGGCCGTAATTGCGACAGCCTATAAACAGGGCCCATAAATGTAACAATTAAAGCATAACAGTAACAGCTAATTAACATATCATTATGGTTCTTAATAACTATTGTGTAATAGTAAATAATGTCCCACTTGTAATTAATTGTGAAGATATCTTTGCTATGGATCCAAGTGTACTTACTGTTCCTAGATGCTTCATTTGCTGCACCCATGATGCCCTTAATTTTTATAGTATGATATGAACTGTTTGAATTTTTGAACATTATGAAGTATCTCGTTCCGACAAATGCAAATGCAATGGCAGCGAAAGCAAAAGTGGTCCGTCCGACTCGATGTTGAAGGTCGGAGTAGCCGCTGGATGCGAGCAGCACAAGACCGGTCGTTGTGGATATTCTTGGGCTTGGGGGAGGCCTTTTCCCAATAGTGGACGTCCTTCGGATGATGATGATGATGACCTATATGATCACAGGATATGTACGGAAAGCGGTCGCGCTGCTGCTTAATTCATGTCTACCGGTCCTTTGCAATGGCATATGCTTTTCGCCTTTGACATTTCGCCTCCATTTCAAATATTCGAAAGTCATCTTAATACCCGAGGTACTTACCCGCGGTATAAACACTCTGGAGTAGACAGCAAACAGCACCGTGCATCTTCTCATTGTGAGAGTACCACACGGCGTCAATAGGTGTCTACTAAACAATATCGATTCCCTCCACAATTCCGCGCCTCGCAACTCAGATTGTAATCTCCTCATGCACAATGGATGCTCGAGTACTTGTCGTACATTTATTAGACGGCATAATAAAATGGGGGAAGATATTGTTCAGAGAGTTCTTATTGAAGTGTAGTATTTTAGTACAGATGTACGTGACGAAGAAGACTAATAAAAAGTGAAATAGTGTTAATAACTGATATGGTAAAATATTTGTGTGAAGGATTTTTTCCAACGGAACGTGCAGAATGGTGTTCGCATAATAATGCGAGAAACAATAGTTTAGCTTAAGTTATTCGCTCACATTATAACGAGAACGCGTACTTGAATGACAAAATGCAACTCTCCTCGTTTGTCACCATTCGCGGTTCAAATGACAATACAATTTTTTTTTTAATAATTATTAATAAATAACCATTGTTTGCAATTACCGCACTGCATCGACGAGGCATTGAGGCTATTAAAGTTTGGCAAGTTTTAATAGAAACGGCGTTCCACGATTCCACAAACACATCGTAAAGCTCATTTAGATTACTTGTTCTTTTAGCGGATACCTACGCTCCTCTTCACTTCACGCCACACATTTTCAATGGGCTTGAGATCTGGGCTATTTGCAGGTCTAGCATCGAAAGTAATTGCTCCCTAAGAAAATTTTTAACAGAATGGGCAGTTTGTAGGAGGTCATTATTGTGTTGAAATATCCAGGTTACTGGTAACGTCTCCTCAGCGTAAGAAAGCATCGTTTTTTCCAAAATGTTCTTGTATTTAAATTGATCTAGATTACCATCAAATTTTTTTACGGGGCCCACACTATTTCCAGAGAAAAATCCCCAAACTTTATGTTTCCTCCTCCATGCTTTACATACTTGTTTTGTGGTGTATTTATTATTTATCGCTTGCTTTGCACATGCAGTTTACCATTAGAACTCATCTGTGACTCATCAGAAAATAATAAATTTTTCCATTGATTATTCGTCCAGTTGCCATTCTTTCGAGCAAAATCCAGTCTCACTCGTCGTTGCTGCCTGTTGACGGTTGAGCGGTACTTTCCGTGCGATTCTTTCAAATCATTTTCCATCATTTAATCGTCTGCAAATTGTACGTGCGGAACTGCGGATACTCCTTGCCCGCTGCCAAAAACTTTCCTTCTTATCGTTTCTGAGCCCATGAAGGGATCAGCCTTTGCTGTCCGAACAATCATAGAATCCTCCCGAGATGTCGTTTTCCGAGATTTAGATTTCCGAGATACGTTATTGGTGGTGTGAAATTTCTTAAAGTGATTGACCGCCTTAAAAACTTTTTTTTTTACATTTTGTATGGTCAGCAATCTTTTTGAAAGACCAATCACGTTTATAAAGTGTAACTATAAATTGTTCTTGTAGAAGAATCGCAACTTTTTTGCTTTTCCATGTTTTGTAATAAATAATATTAAAAATTTAACAACCCGTAATTGTTGTAGACTTGATAAAATGTCGCCATAACACTCCCGAATTACAGCATAATTTTTATTATTTTTTAATTTTGAATTTGAAACCATTTTAAAACTTAATGATATTGCGTTCCTAATTATTTTTCCAGCGGCCAGTACATTGCGCAAACATGTCTTGGTTGTTTATTGTCTCGAAAGATGATAAAAGTTTATTTGATTTTTATAAAAAATTCTGAGTCGGAACTTTAGTCATGATAAGTGATCTTTCAGTGGTTAAAAGTAATTGATAATAAATCAGTGCATAGTTATTTGAACAAGATTTCATAAAATTGAATTGAATACTACCCGTTCCTTTATATGACCACAACTGTATAATGTGCTTATATAATGTGATGTGCACATTGTGCTCAGCGTGACAGGTGGTGAGCCCATCGCCGCTCTATGCAGTTGGATATATGTGCAGTCTTTGTCCGTTAGTAGCCGTTTACGAAACTCAAGGGAAGAGAGGGGGTGGTAGTATTATTTCACCGCTACGCTTATGTATGTATGTGTCATACATACATAATTAAACGCGAAAATATACATTCATATAATCACGACTGTTATCCCCGAAGGGTTAGTCAGAGACTAGGAAAATATGGTTCATGAAAACAGCTCACAAAGATGAACATAAAGAAATATAATAAAACTATTCAGCAAAGAAGAGACTGCCTTTTTTCCAGTGGAAAGTGAAAATGTGATCTTTGTAAAGAAAACGACGAACTTTAATGGCCAACTAGACGTGTTTAGGCCATTTACAATTAATTTAGCAATTATTTTAGAAATTACTCTATTCTCCGGTTTATTCCCATCAAGTTGAAGTAAAGACTGGAACTGTAGACTATATACATTTCATGATTTGGAGCTTTGAGAAGAAGACCTATGAAATTCTAAGGTAGACCCTAAATGTGAACGTGAATAGATCACGTTCACATTAATTGTACTTCGAAATGTGCATTTTAATATGTAAGTTCGCGTCGCGAAGGTTGGTACCTTGACGGGCCTGCGTTCCAAAATGGGCTCTATTTATTTGCAATTCAGCTTCAATTACAATCTACCGAAGATAGTAAGACTGGCTGTATGTTGGATGTTGGTACTTAGTTGGCAGAGTGCCGAAAAAAGCTAACAGCTAGCGATATCATTGGTGGTTGTTACTCGTTCGATACACATGGATTCATGTCTGGCCGTTATGTTACATAACTGTAATGTTGTTGTTAAAGAAATATTTTTAGTAGCAGAAATGGTTGTTTAATGGTGCATCAAAATAGTTCAGCCATTCGTAGATACCCTATTCTGACAATGTGACATTAGTTAGTCGTAACTCTTGAGTGGGGGAGCTTGTTCTAAAGAGAACGAGAAGAAAATCAGCAACGATTCTTCTTTTACGGTACATATAAAAAAAAATAGTGTGGTATATATTTATATTCGGAAGAAGGAAGAATTCGGATTCAGATGTTCGGAAGTATCTGGGTTCGATTCCCAAGACGGGCAAAGTGAGTTTCGATTTTTTTACTTCATAGCCCGGATTTGTGATCATCTACCCTCTTGTCGCAAGCGTGGTGATCAAATGCTAATACCATCAATTGTAGAAATGACTTGAATTCAATGATGGAGCAGTGCTCAGCAAAAAGATTGTGGACTGTAATTTATTTTTGTTCAGCTATCAGGAAGCCCAGTAAGTAGGATAAAAATATATTGAATCACATATCGAGGGGTCGGAATGTTCTATTTATTATGTTCAACATAAAAGGTGAATCGTGGACCGATTGTGCCAGCGGACCTATCTAAGCCGCGCACTAAAAAAACTCATTTCAATTTTATTACAAAAAAAAACGAAGAGTTAAAATGGTAATTTGGAAAGTTCTCCCCGTAAACATATTACGAACAGCCTTTTTGCAGACGCGGCCCGCCCTCGGCCTCGTTCACAAGTTTCACGAGTTGATTTTAGTTTGGATTTTATTGTTTTTACCTTTCCCTCTAAACGCCTCGGTGGCCGGTGCGAAACTATAGGTAACTAGGTAGCTTAGGTTTGATTCCCATGTGTGCTAAAAGTTTGTTCCGGAACTTTCGGTGCACAAACCAAGTAGGTAATAGGCCCGGATTAAAATAAATATAATGAAGCGATTCTTCAGTGTTTTCAATAATCTAATTACACTACGTAGGAGAATTCGCAATACCGGGATCTCGGTTTCTGGTCCCGGGGTGTTAACTCAAAAACATTGCGCAAATTCTTTTAAACTCCATGCGTCTTGTTTAGCGATTAGGTTTTGGGCACGGAGCAATTTGGCCTAGTTTGCCATTGCTTCGAATAACAATAGTTTCAGGACTGTAAGGATTTGCTCACAAAATGGGTGCCGTGTATTATTCGGTAGGTAACGATATGTTTTCAGGTAAAACAATCAACTAATCTTAAAAAACTGCCTTCCTGTCGCACCACTTATGCTCAGCATTCTCGTATGTGTTCAGCATATAACAAAATTTGTCATGATGTAGATATTTTTAGTGCATCTGTATCATCATTAATAAACCATATTGTTCAAATCAACGACATTGATCCTTTCTGAGAGTGTATAATTATTTTGTTTTTCTTATCTAAGTAGGTATAACATTTATGTAGAGCGTTAAATTAATTATTGCATGTTGTGTTCGCCTCAAGTAGGACATGCACTTATTGTTACTAAATATGTACCTATTCGTTATTTTTATCGCACTTGTGTATCGCCCTGTTTGGTAAACCTAATAAAAAAAGACTTCGATCCATTCTTCGATCATATAAACTAGATTGAAGTTAAAAGACTTATATTAGCGAAGCTAAAAGATAATAAAAAAATATTTGCTAAGTTAATAATTTTGAGTACTGTCTAAATAGGATGTTATTTGTAGAGGAGAAGTGAATAAATAAACAATTTTTTACTTTAATACTTTCGTTTTATTTGATTATTTGCGTTAATGACTCTCAAATAAACTCGAAGATAACGAAATATTGAAAAAATTACTTCCTCAGGTGAACATTTGGGTAGTCAACGTTAGGTATTTCAACGTTTCTTCGCCTTTAATACCTTGTCAGGGTAACTGAAACATGCAACAGGCGCATTGTTAACGTCTAGTAGGTAAAGTTATGACACGGTATAAAACTTTTCAGCTACTTTTGTTGCTAACGGTACACGCGAGTAGAAATCAATTCAATAAAATTTAATAATTTGTCTAACCATTTGTCTAACCCATATTCTCCCAAGGCACAGAATAAATAATAGTACTACGCCCAAGGTACTAAATTTAGAAAACTGTATTGTTTTTTCTATGCATATCAAGTAAAGGACTTTTAAAAAACATTGAAATTAGTTTTTATTTCATATGCATTTTAAATATTCTGAAATTCAAGACCACATCTTAAATGGGGCGCGTTGGGAGAATATGCCGACGGGTTTTGTATGGGAACATTATAAACACAGTCGTTGTTTGAAACCTTTTATAGTTGCATTAAATAAACAAAAAATACAAAATACGAACAAAATTATCAAATTGTAATAAAATATATTAGTCAATAGTCAATAGTCAAAATATATTTATTCAATAAACTCAATTAATAAGTACTTTGAAACGTCCAAATATTTTTTAACCTACCACCCATTCAGGACATCATTTTTTAACTGTGGCAAAGAACGGGCGCAAGAAACCACAGCGCACAGAAGCAACGACATTTACAAAAAATATATATAATATATGTCGTTACCAGGTCACAAAATACAAAATATGAATTTGAATGTAAATAGTTTAATTAAATATGGTGCTCTATATAAATTAATTATAGGCAATTAGAAATAGCTGTTGGAGTAGGTACTTGGAGCATTTCAGACCCAAGCTGTTTTGTCTTCTGTATAATCAGACACTTTATAATAAGCTTTTTTATAAAGCTTTTCTTTGATTTTGATTTTAAATTTATCAAGATCTAATTTCTGAATATCATTTGGTACTTTGTTGTATAATCGTACACGCAGACCCTTAAAAGAATTATTTATTTTATGGAGCCTAGTATAAGGCACTGCTAATTTGTTCTTACTTCTAGTATTTAATTTGTGAATATCACTGTTTTTTGAAAACATTTCAATATTTTTATAAACATACACAAGATTTTCATAAATATATTGTGATGCAACTGTCATTATACTTATATCCTTAAATCTCTCTCTGAGAGAGTCACCAGCCTGTAGGTTATATATTGCTCGAATAGCCCTCTTCTGCAACACAAAGATAGTTTGAATGTCGGCAGCATTTCCCCACAGTAAAATGGCGTACGACATTACACTATGAAAGTAACTGAAATAAACTAATCTAGCTATATCAACGACAGTTAACTGACGGATCTTCATTACTGCATAAGCCGTAGAGCTAAGTCTATTCGACAATTTAGCTATATGTGGGCCCCACTGAAGCTTGGCATCCAACGTGATGCCTAGAAACACAGTGGTGTCCACAGGATTCACATTCTTATCTTTAATTTGTACACTAGTTATTACCTGCTTAACATTAGGCAATACAAATCTTACACATTTCGTTTTTCCCTCGTTTAATAGCAAGTTATTAACACTAAACCAGTGAACAATCTTTGAGACCGCATTATTCACATCGTCATAATTTGGGTGTCGTCGTTTCACTTTGTTATAAAAGTGAAGTATCATCAGCAAACAATACTATCTCATGACTGTCTTTTACAAAATAAGGTAAGTCATTAATATAAACCAAAAACAAGAATGGACCAAGTATTGAACCCTGCGGAACTCCCATTGTAACCACTGATCCCGGAGATCTTTTACCGTTAATGTCGACCTTTTGAATCCTGTTACTCAAGTATGAGATTAGAAGACTCAAAGAAGCATCCCTAATTCCATAGTGGTTAAGCTTCCTGACCAAAGTTTCATGTAAAACACAATCAAAAGCCTTGGATAAATCACAAAATACCCCTAGGGCATCCTGTGATTCCTCCCAGGTATCAAATATTTGGATTAAAAGCTCAACACCGGCGTCAGTTGTAGAGCGACCCCTAGTAAAACCATATTGTTTACAATGTAAAAGTTTATTTTTATAAAAATGAATTTGCATTTGGTCTAGCATTAACTTTTCAAAAATTTTACTAAATGTGGGTAGCACAGAAATAGGTCTAAAATTAGAGGGGTCAGAAGTGCTACCTGATTTAAATAATGGAATTATTTTACTATATTTCATGAGGTCAGGAAAAACACCACAGTCAATGCATTCATTAAATATGCAAGCTAAAACTGGAGCTATTGTCATAATTACAGATTTAGCGACGTCCACGGAATTACCCCACAGATCAGCAGTTTTCTTTTTATTGAGAGTGTTAAATGTTTTTATTATATCTATAACACAAATTTTTTGAAAACTGAAATTACTTTTACAATCTTTAACATTCTCCTTCAAAACAGATTCAGCTACAGTGGGGTAGGAAATCAAGGCTTTTGTAGTTGAAACTGGAATGTCAGTAAAAAACCTCTCAAATGCTGCAGCAACATCAGCATCAGAAGTCAAGGTTTTATTATCACAATTTAAATTGTACTCATTATTACGACTTTTGACATTTCCTGTTTCACTATTTATAATATTCCATGTCATTTTTATTTTGTCATTACTATTCTTAATCTTAGAACTCAGATAGTTTGCCTTAGCTAATCGACATACTCTTTTGAATAACTTTGAATAATTTTTAACATATAATTTGAAGTCATCGCTGGTGTTATAGTTGCGTTCACCATAAAGTTCATAAAGGCGTTTCCTACTTCTGTGAATACCAATTGTAGCCCATTCATTAAAAGTTACAGTACCACTAACTGAGATCTTTTTTGGAATAAAAGTTTTATTAAATTCTGAACAATAAATGTTAAAAAATTTATTATAAAAGACATTAGGGATGTCATTGTATTCTAAATAATTTAATTTTGTATCTAGATTGCTTTTAAAGCGTTCCAGCCGACCTGCAGTTTTTGGTACAACAGTGATATTCTTTTTCGTCACTTGTTTACGCTGGTGTGGAAAGCTGACCATTTGGCCACAATGATCAGAGTCCAGGTTATTAATAATTTGCTTAGCCAGTGGTTTTACATTTGTATATATGTTATCAATACAGGTGGCCGAAGTGGCAGTTATTCTTGTCGGCTCCAAAAATAAATGATTTAAGTTGTATGATAGAAATAGGTTTTTAATTTTAGTTGACATTGTGGAATTTTCTAACAAATTAATATTAAAATCCCCGCGAACAATTATTGTTTTACCTACATTACGGACTTTATGTAATGCCTCATCCATAACTTTTTCGAAAAAATCATATGATGCTGAAGGAGGTCTGTACACACTTAATACAACAAACTGCTCCAACTCCACACAAGCTATTTTTATTGTTCGCTCAACCGAGAGGCTCACTATGTGTTTGCGTTCCTTTAATTTAAACTTTTTACTAACAATAATTAAGGAGCCACCATGTATTGCATTTCCTCGACTGAACGAACTTCCTACCAAATGATTCTTAAAATTGAACATGAACTGATGGTCTTTAAGCCAGTGTTCTGTTATGCAAAGAATATCAATTTTATTACAGTTCATGAACAATTCAATCTCCAAATCTTTGCCCATCATTCCTTGGATGTTCTGGTGGACAATGTTTAAAGACTGTACATTTTTTAAATTTAATGATTGACATGGGCTTTTGCTAAAGCTATTTTTACATTTATTTAATTTCATTTTATTAACAAACATTTCGCAAGAGTTTTCCTCTTTTGTCATATAATTTAATTTAAATAATTAATTGGAATGTCAATAGAAACACTACTGACGTTTATGTCAAATATACATTGCTCAATAGAAGCAACTTGTTTAGCCAAGTTTTTGGCTGACGTTTGAATACAATAGGATAGCGATAAAGCTATTTGTCGCTTAAAATAATTTGGCAGATAATAACTATCTCTTGTCAAATAAAAATTACTAACATAATTGTTAGTGTCAATTAAATGCATTATGTCATTTTTGCAAAATAAATGTAATGTCAGGTTAAGCTTATGTCTAATAGAATTTTCCTCCTGTGGCAAACTACTACAATAGGGTATTGTAAACAATATAATTTTCTTTACAATTAACTTATTCAAACATTCTAAACATTTTATAAGGCTTGTTTTGTTTAGATTACCTCTATTACCAACAAATAATAATAAGGTGCTATTGGGGTTATATTTATGCTCTACAGCTTTTTTCAAAATATGTTGATAAGAAGCACCCGGTATACAATAATTGATAACTGAATGTCCCAAGTCAAATAACAACCGACCCATGTTTTTACCAAATTCATCACTAAATATTACCAAGTCACTATTACAATCTGTCTTACTTGGAATCTGGTTGGTTGGTATAAGTTGTGGTACATTTTTAATTGTGCACTGAGTAAGGGAACCTTTGGAAGAAACATCAATCAATTCGACAGAGGAAGAATCACATGGGATTGATGAACGGCTTGGTAACTGTTTACATTTACAATTACTTGTGAGTGAATCAATCCCTTCATTGTTACCATTACACAGGACTACCAGTTCATCAATGGCCAACATGTGTTCTTTTATTTGACCTTGTGAAAGATCATATTGCTTAGTAATAGATATAAGCGAGTCCTCTAGGTGTGCGATTTTAGTTTGTAGAATTTGTGTATCATTTTTATATTTTAAATTTTTATTGTGTAGTTGTGACGAGAATATATCTAATTTGTCAATTAAGTACAATCTTTCTCTATTTAATTTAACATTTTTAATAAAAAATTTGTGCTTCTTAACTAATTTTTGCGTTTTCTTAATGTACTTATTTATCTTAATATATTTTTTTAGTTTATTTTTGCTACAGCCAGCAATCTTCACTGAGTGGTTGCTATTTTTAATTGTTGCTATTAACTTAAAAGATTTAAAAAATAACTATATCATTGTATAAAAGGGCTGAGAGCATTGTTGATGCAAACCAACACCACATTTAATACTGAACTTTGTATTCTTGTGATGGCGGCATCATATTTGAGTTTTATTTCTGACAATAATATATTATTATTTCCTTTTTTCATCTATAGGTATATGTATCTTTATTATTGAAATTTTTGCATTCACAATGCTATATAGATATAGGATAAAATGTTTAATAGAAAAAGAAAATCAACCAGTCTCAGGATCCTCATCCCACTCGAGCTTCCTGAGACTGGTTGATTTTGTCGAAACTGGCAATTTTTTTTCATGGGTGGCTTGGATCATTATGTCCATGCTAGAATTCATGGAGATACTATACGAGTATATTTACGTTATTAAAACGATGGATCTTGTGAAAGATAGAAAGATAGAAAAAAAATATTTCCTTTGTTTCTTCTACGCCTAGGTTTGGTTATGTATTACCAGTTTTAGCTCTTTGATATAGTTCACCATAAATGAGATAGCCCAATCCAGTACAGAGTGACCAAATTTTATACCCAAAACGTACCCATATTGTCGTCCGTTATGTATCGATGTTTGATCCAAAGGTCCAGATCCGTTGGACACCTTGGACCATAGCTCTGCCACCAGAGAATGTATGATTCAGAGGTCCAGATCCGCTGAACCTCCAGACCATAACATTCTCACTTACAATGTAACTTAAGTCTAGAATGAATATAAGATAACTTACATCTAAGGTTCCGTGAAGAACACCGATCCTTTGGCCTTGCGGGCCGTTCCTCGGCGTCGCGCCTCCTCGTGTGGTAGACTGCGCCCCTAATGGCGTCTCGTGGTTGCTGGTGGTGAATGATAAGGCCTACCTACAAATCTACCCTTGGCTATCCCTCAGTACTGATAACCCAGACAAATATGATGATCCTTCATGCACCTTAGTCTACTACCGCGTCCTAGCGCGGTTGCGGCATTGCGTAGCCCATTCCCCAGCAGTGAGACGGCACCGTAATAAACCGATGCACAATAACACTTAGTTCTATTAGCTGTTAATCCAAATGAGGCACGCCACGTGCGTCAGTGTCGACCCGTCGAACTAATAATACGGGCCGCTCGAACCAAAATCAAGTGCGTTCACATAACCCAAATTGCAAGTCAGTCTTGCGTCGCCGAGCGACGTCACCAAAATACACAACAAATCACTAACTGACAGCCGCTGTCATAGAAATTTAAAATACAATGAAAAGCGTTTGGTTATGCCGCGTTTAATTTTCTACAATTGATCCTAAAAGAATTTCCACATAAAATAAAGATTACCATCGATGGTTCAAATACGAATACTGAAGTTCTTTAGGGTACTTGCAACGAAGACTCAATGGAGCGTCTCGTAGTTCAAGTTCGGTTAGGCTGAATGGAGGGCAAGAGGTCCCGTGGTCGCTCTGACCCACCCATAAAAACAACTACTCTGTCAAGAGTGTCAGTGAAGAGTCAAAAGATATAACGTCAGCAGAAAGTATGGAGTTTTTATCTTCAAAGACCAAATAATATCGTAAGCACTTAACCTGCAAGCAATAAGTAGTTTAAAATAAGCAAAACTACTACAAAATGTAATTCATTGAGCTGGCAATAAGACTCTTATTGCCGGCTCAATGAATTACATTTTATTATAAGAGGCACCGTACGTAGTACTCTCACGGTGCCTCCTGCTCCCAGCGCACCTCTTTTTTTTATAGCAGAAGGAGGTAAACTAGCAAGTAGGTCACCTGATAGAGGAAGTAATAGGCTCGTTTCTTGAAGCTCCCTAATTCGTAACGGTCCGGGGCAAGAAATTTCGTGAAAAACGCACTGTAGTAGACCGCTATCCACAAATGGGGCGCCGCGAAAAACTTTGAAAAATCTATAAAATACACCAATTATTACGTAATTGATAATTTGAACTAATAAACTACTTTATAACTCTTAAAAGGCGACATTAGATAAATTATAATTTAACAAATTAAAAGTTATTCTTACGGTTTCAGTAAATTTAATGATTTTTTGTAATTATTGATAGCGTGTATCACTTTTCACTTTTACGATGGTACTAGAAAATTACGTCAAATATACAATAAAATTATAACATCTGCCTTCATTTGTCAAATAGTACTTTTTTTGCAATAAAATTCAAGCGCACCTTAAATGGGGCGTTAGGATAATATGATCTATTCCTTTCTAATACCAAAAACTAATACCAATGTTATTTTATCGAATTAATTCTCTATTCCAAACGAATACCAAATTTAAAATATTTCAATGAAGTACTTAATCTATTCCTAACGAATACCAAAACATAACTTTTGGTACAGTTACAGAAACAGTTTGATTTGCTTTTTAATATTATGATCGTAATGCAATCTTAAATCTAAACAAATTCACTTAATTCCGGCATTTTTACTTACGAGCAAACTTAGGTATGTGAATTTCTTGCTGATCTGGGGGCACGGTAGCGTGTAGACACGGTATAATGGGTAACTCCATACAAAGTATGTCTTTCTATCTCCAGGGGTAAGGCAAAAAACAGCCCCTGCTAGGAAATCTAGGCGCGTGTCTACAAATTCGCTTTACATACATACAAATAATCACGACTAAGTATTATCTATTATCCCCGAAGGGTTAGTCAAGAGACTAGACAATAAGGACCGCAAAAGCAGTCCTCTACCATAGTCCACTTTTCACCGAACACTTAGCGACAGGTAGTGAGTCCATCGTCGCACTACGCTGTTGGATGAATGTACAGTCTTTAGTCCGTTAGTCGCCTTTTACGACACCCAAGGGAAAAGATGGGGTTTATATACAATATCTCTACAATATCGCTATAACAGGGATATATATAACCCATACGTCACGAAGTTCAGTCTAGCAATACCTATAAATATATACTTAGTTTTCACAAAGAACATACCTTTTTAAATTATGAAATTAGGATTTTTATCTTATGATCATTGTAAGATAATAAACAACACAGAAAATATTTATTAATGATTTTAGTTACTTAGATATTACAGTTAATATTTGTCTATTATTAAATAGTTAAGTTAAGTTTAGTTTTATTATTATAATCACGCCTCGGTGACGGAGTGGCAAAGCGCTTTGGTTCGATTTCCAGGTCGGGCTTGAGACCATAATGTCATAGAAGTGCTGTCGGTCAGATTGTGCAATATCAATTGTCGTTGGTTATCCCAATGCTATGTCAACAACATTATCTGTACTAACGTCCTTTCAAAGAGAAGAGAGTAAGTAAAAAAAGTTACTTACCATCCATCTGTAATATACATTTTGTGTTTAAGTTAAAAGACCCTAGCTACAATAAGGAATAGACAAGTTTCATTATAAATGATTCTCCCACCTCCTATTAAAATTGCCTTAACTTTTAGGCATCACTCTAAAAAGATACTTAATCTTTAATTTGAACAATGCACCTATACAGAATTAAAAAAGTTGAAACTAAACACAAATGGAGTTACTCAGCGGGATGCTACAATCAACATTCATCAGCATTCAGGCATACGTGTGATGAGTGCGGTCGCGGTTATGCAACCAGCGGCGCGGCGTCTACAAAAATTATATGAAAGTGTAATTACACTTATGATCCATTAAGACGGGCATCAACGAGAGCGCTGAGTGCCGCGGTCGAGAACCGGACCGCCGAACCACTCGTCCCCACGACGCCGTTGCATAACCGCCACGCGTCCAATACGATTGTTAACAATTCCAATTTAACGTCCAAGCCAGTCCAAGCTAATCGACCGCTCCGGTGCGAGAAAGGAGACTGCCGCCCTCGCTCAGCAGGGCAGCCTTTCACGACCGCTTTCGGCCGTGACGCAATTGTCCAAACCACCCATTCGCCCGTTGCTTTGGTCGGTACAAAAACAACGAGTCAGCTATACATTTAAGTATATTTTTTATTTAAAAATAAAAAGCTACATATAATACATAACGTAACAGTCGCTGTAAATTACCTCCTTTAGGATAACATTAACACTTGTGCATTAATAACAAGTAGATGATGGATGAGAACGATGAGTCGTGTTGTGCGCGGGCGGGCACGGGGCAGGTGACTATATTTACAATGTGACCGTCCGCGCACGGCCGCCGTAGGTGGTAGAATGACTTAGAGATTTCATGATTATTCATATAACGAGCCGCTGATAGATTCTGCGCGCGCGTATCAATAAATTATACATTTCCTACCACTTAGCCGGCAAAGGGATATTGGATTTAGTGAAGGGGGCCCGCGACGTGTCCGGGAGGGCCGTACTGCGAGCTGGTGGCGCCACCGTGGCCGCCCTCAGCGCCACTGTCGTCACCGCCGCTGGTCCCAAAGTCAGCGCCGATGTCGTCGCCGCCGTGGCCGCCGGCGCCGCCGCCGATGCCTGACCCGCCAATGCCGGAGCCGCCGATGCCAGAGCCGCCGATGCCGGAGCCGCCGCCCAGCCCGATGCCGCCGAGGCCGCCCAAATCTCCACCGCCGATAGCACCACCACCAATACCGCCACCAGATTCCTTCTGTGTCTGGTATTTGATGAAGTAAACTTCGGGTTTGCTGGGCTGAGTGGGCGCGGGAGTTGGGATGACGATGTCGGGCTGATCTTCAGGTTTCTTGACGAGCACGTAGACGAGGGTCTTTTCTTCGTTCTGGGGCTGGACGGGGATGATGGGAACGACGGGGGTGGGAGGAGCCGGGGCCTTGATGAAGATGATCTTGTAGTGCTTCTGGGGAGGAGCGACCGATGGGATGTTCTGGATTCTGTGCTCAACGGGTTCTGGGGGAGGAACGTGGACGTAGATGTGCTTCTGCACGAGCGGAGCGCCCGAGTATCCGCCGGCGTATCCACCACCGAATCCGGAGTCACCGCCGAAGCTCAGTCCGCTACCGCCGCCGCCGCCGCCTCCTAGAGAGAATCCTCCGGACGAGTGTCCGCCTCCGAAAGAGAGACCGCCGGATGAGTGTCCGCCGCCGAGAGAAAATCCACCGGACGAATGTCCGCCTCCGAGGGAGAGTCCTCCAGATGAATGTCCGCCTCCGAGGGAGAGTCCCCCAGACGAGTGCCCACCGCCGAGGGAGAGGCCAGAGTGTCCAAAGGAGATGCCACCAGAGTGTCCTCCTACTGAGACGGTTCTATGTCCGCCGAGGGATGGGGCTCCATAGCTGCCAGAGGGAGCCGAATACTTAGGGCTCGGGGCAGAGTAGCTATACCCCACCGGGGGCTCAGGGCGGCCGTAGGCCATCGCCACACAGGCAAGTACCTGAAACAATAATAGGTTTTCATTAATTGATGACAATATATCGTACATATAGTACGAGAGATTTCCAACGCGGGAGCACCGTTTAATTGAATGGTACGGGAGCCGCGGCCGCCGGCGACAAGCTCCGATAAAGGCCGTGATTACGACACGACTGACGATTCTATTAATACGGCTCAAATCAGCGGTCGGGCAGAAGACGTTCATGGCGTAAACTTTACCAGTAATTGTTTTCGTTCGAGCCAACTCTGCCTAATTAGAATTGTTTTAAATAATTAAAAAGATAGTAATAAACATTATCATCCTCGAAGACCGCGAATTGGATTTATAAAGTTATAGCGGTTACATCACGTGTTAAAGCCGAATTAACTGACCAATTCAATTAGAATAAGTGAAAGATGTGTGAGTCGTATAAGCGTGGTACAAATGAAATGGAAGCATAGCCAAAGTTATAAATGAGCAATAAAATGGCGCAGCATTGTATTCGCTAAGCACAATAAGTATTATATTACAAAACAAATATTCTTTACAGTCCATCAAATTTTGCAAAGTTAACATCACTATCATTGGACAGTCGTAAACTACACACGTAGCTGTTATGAAACACGGCAATTTGAAATTGTACAACAGGGTTATTTGGTTATTGGAAGATGATTTGCACTTTTACGTACGATCCGGTAATCGTTATCGTAAAAACGCGACGTGCGGACGCGGCGGTGACACGTGCACGCTACTTGCCGTGAATAACGATCGAGTGCCTTTTGACTAAGAACTAACAATCCACGTATTGGACGTTTGCATTTAGAGCAAATTCTGCATTAATAGAAAAAAATAGGTAAAAGCTGTCACGTTGCTGATTGCCGTGGGCGTCGTCGGTTAATAGGAAACGCAATACGGTCAAGTGAAGCTTGCCCTTAAGAGGAAACACTACGTGGAAGTGTCATGCAAAATTCTCATACGAAACACAGGAAAACGGCATTCGTAGTCCCCTGTTTCCTCCTTCAGAATTGGATCAATTTTTATTACTTTTTCAGCATTGGTTATAGAAAGAGATTTTTCATGTCTGTATGTTTGATTTTTCTTTAAACCGTTTACTTAATGTTTTTGAAGACGTCATAAAACGGAGTGATTTCGCTAAATTTTGAAGGCTTTTTTTTTGTTAAATAAATGACTTAATGCAAAAAAATATAACATACAGACGTAGAAAATCTCTTTCTTTAACCGATTCTGAAAAAAACATAAAAATTGGTCTAGTTCTGAAGGAGGAAACAGGGGACTACGAAACATCGTTTTTCTGTGTTTCGTATGAGAATTTTGCATGCCACTTCCACGTAATGTTTCCTCTTAACACTTAGAACCCGGCGTCACTACACACAAATTGAAATTCTATTTACTGAGCACTGATCAGTGCACGGCCGCTATTGAAAGGTAAAGAGGTAAAGTATACATGTATACAGGGCCGTAATGTTTAACGTACTCCATGGCTGTTCTGTTCTGCTAAAAATTGCTCAAACTATTTACGGATAGGTAAAGAATGTTCATATTTGATTATAGTTGTATTTACTGTATAGTTAGATCTTGCGTTCCGATTGAGTTCTACTATCCTTAAGTACCTATTACGACAATGCTCCATCGCGAGAAATAAATCTCAAAATCAAGAAAGCACATCCCGAAAGTAAAATAGTTAAGTAATAGGTAAGATTCCAGATCATTAATCCTCATAACAGTTACAAGAGAAAGTAATAAATTCAAACCGAACCACACATAGAAGGCCAATTAGGTCTTGTAATTATTGAATAACAACATCACTTCAAAAATCACTGTCACTTTTCACAATCCACAAGGTGACACTATGAAAGTAAGATCAATATCTATTTGGCACACTTCAATTTAATAGAACCATATCACACTTCACTTTAAGATCCTGAGAAACTTGTACATATCATTTGCCAAATAGTTATTGATATTAAGTACCTACAAGCGCTTGCAATGCAACTTACCACGAAAACACGCATATTGTGTTTGGTGACAGCGGCTTCTATTTGTACGAAACCTTAGCAACAAATAGTATAGGACCCACTAGAACAGTTACGAATTTCTGGAGATGTTCCTATCACAGTGAGTTCGAGTCAACTGATGACATTCGCCACGCGACCCGCTCTTAAATAGTAATGTGCTCATCTCGTCCCAACACTCCATCCCTACGGACATTCCACTCGGTAACGTGCAACTATCGTCATTATTTAACAACTTTACAGTCCTTTCTTTTCGGATTGGTCCGTGGGGCGCATTCGATAGGCCGCCTTAGCGACCAGCGCGCGTATCGGAGTGCGCGCGGACCGCGTCGCCGGCCGTAAGGTCCAAATTCAAATGGGTTATTGTAATAATTGACTATCGAAAAAAAAACAATTTAATCTTTAGACTTTTCTACATAGTTTTAGCGTTTGCCGAAAGTACTGATAGACTAACGCAATTGGTCCTCATTATCAAGGATTTGGTAGGCTGTCGAACCATATTTTAGTTAGGCAAACAGTACGCCGCGCCGTGCATTATTATTAGATAAGTGGGTGCGGTCGGTGCGATGGCTCGCACGTCGGGTTCTTTGGGCTGTACTTACCATGATCGATTGTATATTAGAATTAGAGATAAGAAGATTTAGTCAGATTATTATTATTTTTTGGCGGGTATGCACGCTCCCTTCGTTCTTACAGCATTTCGAGCATAGAGCAGAACTTCTGTTCTGTCATTTCAACCGTCTCATTTTCATAGACGATCTTCGATCATAGTTTTTGTTTATGTGATCGAAGTAGACCTCAGAATAGTTTTTGTTTATGTGATCGAGGTAGACCTCAGAACAATAATTGTTATGAGAAGTAGACGATACAAAAAAAATGGGAAAACCCACAGACAAAAAATGTAAAGGAGTTTTAATTAAAATTGAAACTGTACAGGTGCGCTACAAACGTTTTAGCGACTGCACGTACAGTAAAGTAGGTGTTTTTCACATGGCGATAACATCAATGGCTGAAGCAATATCTCCCCGCAGCGGTTTTACATTGAATTTACCAGTGTGTCTGAAAAGGCTCAATAGAATAAAATAGAGAATATTGCTATTATGCTTTATTGTTAACAAAAATAATGTCAAAAGTCAAAAGTTAAATAGTTTATTCCATGTAAGCCTTTACAAGCTCTTATTGACATCAAAAACTAATTAAATAACAGTTTACTATAACATTAAGTTAAATCTTAACTACTGAATCTGCCACCAGTTTCGATTTTGGAGAGCCGCGTTAAAATTAATGAATACCTACTCAATACTCGATATTGATTGCAAACATATCCTATCTACAAATATTATAAACGCAAAAAATTGTAAGTATGGATGGATGTTTGTTACTCTTTCACGTAAAAACTACTGAATGGATTTGGATGAAATTCGGCATACAGACAGTTTATAACCTAGATTAACACATAGGATACTTTATATCCCGATATTCCCATGGAAACGGGAACCACGCGGGTGAAACCGCGAGTGGTTGCTAGTTGTTTAAAACTGGTGTTATCTTTTAAAAAGGAACTGACAAATTATGAACTATTTCTACTATTATTGTTTTCTGAGGTTTAAGCGAGCACTACACATTGAAATGAAACACTTTTTTACGGATTAACTCGCGTTTAATTTACTATTTACATAGTTTTTATATTATCCTGACGTTTCGAACCCTTTACAGGGTCCGTGGTCACAGGGAGTCCCTGTAAAGAATTCGAAACGTCAGGATAATAAAATATAATGCGTAAAAAAGTGTTTCATTTCAATATTTCTACTAATGCCAATTTTTTTTTAATTCCTTACAAATTTTTGCCACTTCCAGTAATTTTTGGATAGTGTTGAAAGAATATCACGAACAGGATCATAAGATTATACAAATCAGTTCTCTGCCATAGTCCACTTTTCACCAAGTCGCTATTTGGTCGCTATTTGCACATTGTGCTCAGCGTGACAGGATGTGAGCCCATCATCGCTCTATGCTGTTGGATGCATTGTGCAGTCTTTAGTCCGTTAGTCGCCGTTTACGACACTCAAGGGAAGAGAGACGGTGGTAGTATATTTCACAGCTACGCGACCCGGTTAAGATTATAACTTACACCTTTCTGATATTCCGGGTCAAGTGCATTGCCAGCTATTAATTACTTTTGTGGTGCACGAATAAACCTTTCTGGTTTTAAGTATATGTAAAGATTGTAAAGTTTGTTCAAATAATAAATAATAAAAAACCTTTTTAAAAAACAAACTTTTATTTAAATGCGCTAAAAATAAAAAAAACAACTTTTACTTTAAAACTTTTAATATCAACTTAAAAAACGTCATTACACGATTTATATTAAATGAAAGGTTAACGCGAATTTTAAGTACTCGTATTTTAATACTTAGTTAAAATCAACCACATCAAGTTATTTGATTTACTTGTAAATTTACACAAGTAGGTAAATCTTGTGACAACCTTTTATTCATATAAATTGTATAATGACGTTGCAAGTTGATAGTAAAAGTTTTAAAGTAAAAGTTTATTTTTTTTCTTTTTAGCGCATTTAAACAAAAGCTTGCTTTTAAAAAGGTTTTTTAAGTACTTTTAATTTATTTTTTACTTTTTAGTTATCTCTGGACACGTTTTTCAGTTTGCTAACCATATTGTAGACAAGCATTAAAAAAGGAAATTGGATTAAGAGTGACGTCACTTTATTTTTCAAGTTATTCTCAGCAAGCCCTTTCAATTGATAGTAACCCATATTGTAGGAATGCATTAAAAATAATTAATCAGATCTTGGGTGTGCTGCCAATTATTGGATTTACAATAAAGTCACAAACTTTCAGCTTAATCGATTGATTAAATGAAGAAATTTGCTTCAAAATTTAGTTTAAAGCATTAGAAGTCTGCCACATTAGATTTAGAGTGACGTCACATTATTTTACGAGTTATTCTCAGAAAGCCCTTTCATTTCATACCCATATTGTAGGAATGCATTAAAAATAATTAGTCCGCCATCTTGGGTATGCCGCCATCTTGGATTTAAAATGACGTCACACAATTAACCATGCATGAACGTGTATACAAAATTTCAGCTCAATCGGTTGAATATCTGCTTCAAAATTGACTTGCAAGATTTCACCCAAACCAAGATACATTGCAAGTTAAATAAAAGCTTGTAAAAATCAACGTTATTGTGGCTGTTTACTTACTTACTTCCAAATTTAAGCCCCCATAGACAAGTAGCAAACGCTCACCCCGTATCTATTCGTAATTCGTTGCGCGCGCTGCTATATTTATCACCAGCAATTGGCACAGCACACAGCAGTGTACGCCAAATTATGAATATATATGTGGCTTAGAGGTGGTAAGCGTATACGAAGCAGCGACGGATTTTCATTATAAGTTTAATCAATAAATTTTTATTACAAGTACTTACTATAATAAATTATCATACATAGCAGCATGAGAATGACCTGCCACCGCAACACATGCGAGCCGAACGGCCACACGGCCACACCGCACGCAAATAAGATGTTTCCCAACAACTTCAGAACTGAACTCCGCGAACGATATTGGAAAACTTGTCAACCTCCAGGATTTTAGAATCAATGGGGATCGCTTGCAACTCGTGCGGTAGCTTTATTGCGGCACCGCAGTGTAACAAAACATACATACATTATACAAATATTCACAAATATTATCCCTGAAGTAAGACAGAGACCAGGCAATGAGGACCGCAAAAGCAGTCCACTGCCACAGACCACGTTTCACCTTATGATAAGGGCTCTTACACACGAGCAGCAATTTGCTCTCGACCTATGTAACTGCAGTCGATGTTAGGAGTCGGCGGCTACCTGTCGACATGTTGTCGGCAAGCTGTCGACGTTTCAACTGCTTGCCGCATTCTGGTCGACAGCTAGCTGCCGACGTCTGCTAGCAGTCGACCTGCCTACGGCAAGCAGTTGAAACGTCGATAGCTTGTCGAAGACATGTCGACAGCTTATCGACATGTCGGCAGCTAGCCTCCGACTCCTAACGTCAACTTCAGTTACATACGTCGACAGCAAACTGCTGCTCGTGTGTTAGAGCGCTAACTGCTTATGTGATCGACAGGGGGTGATGCTCTGCTGCTATGCTGTTGAATGTATGTGCAGTCTTGAGTCCGTTAGTCGCCTTTTACGACACCCAAGGGAAGAGATTGGTTAGTAGTATTCTATTAACGAGCCGCTACCAGCACAGCAATGTAACGTGTAAATACCGCTCGATAATGGGATTGAGAGGTAATTACGCTCTAACGCGCTAGGCCAATTGTCACTAAGTTGCTTCAGGCACTTAAAATGTTTCTATTATCTAATGGGTTCGTTTAGTTACAATTCAATGCTAGATGCATTTTAAATTATCTACTTTGGTAAAACTCACAACAATACTAATAGGTGCATTATGATTAAAGTACTTATTTATTTTTGTTGCAACTTTAGCGACCTTGAGTATAAGTAGTGGTAAAAAAGTAATATCATTCTCGCCTGATGCCTAAGAACGTTAGCGACACCGAGGAGTAATGTCACTGGATCTAATAAATAAGACTTCTTGGCGGGAAAAAGAAGCGTCACATCTCTGCAGTTTTGTTTATTTTTCAAAAATGTATGTTTTTTCAGTGTTTTAAAATGTATGTTTTGCCGAATTTTAATGTGAATTATTTCACGTTATGGATTCATTAACCGTTAAGTGTTCATGAACGTGCATTATAGTCTAAGATCCGAGTATAGAACGACCTTCACCGGGCCGGTTAATGGATGAAAAATATTTTATGTCAAATATAATATATTAAAAAATATATCGCAAGTGGGTTGGCTGAGAAATTTCAGTCAGTTTCAGAAAACATTTTGCTATCATCTTTTTTTCTTGACACTATCTAAATGTGCAACCTGCATCAAACCATTATGTTAGGAAAGAAAACTCCAATATACCTACACAGCTGCTGTAAAGTCGAAGAAAGAGAGGAATCGATGTTCGTAGCCAACCAGCCGCATGCAGCGGGCGTTGCGTGTTAGAAATATTTATTACGCCCGAGAAAACTCCAGTAAGTGATAGAAAAGCTTTTTACCGTTCCCCCAATGGGTTCTAATGGTTCCGAAAGCCTATTAAGCTTTGATTTCGTTCCGTAGTTTTGTCGGAAAAGTATTGGAATAAATATGAATAAAAGTAAAATGGTATCAATAGTTAATGATACAATAATCGTTGTCTTTAGTTTATTTGTTATAATTCTAACCGCCTTTGTAGTCAAGTGGCTAAGCCACCGGTCTTAGACACGGGTCCCGGTTTCGATTCCCAGCAGGGAATACATCTGTGTACTTGGTTTGGTTGGTGGTAGGGCTGGTTAATTCCTCTTGACTAGCTAACACCATCTTATCTAAAGTCTGGCGCCATAAAACGAATAGCATTGTTTTTTTCCGAAAGTTCAGAGTAAAGATTGCCAGCTCCTCGGCGATTAATTCCGGATGAAGTGAACCTTATCAGGTGAGATCAACGCCAAGTGCTTTCTCGTAGTAGATTAAAAAAAATTAAAACGACAAGTCAGTGTCTAAAAAAAAAATATTAATTAAATATTTTAAAAAGCGCTCGGGCCCTTATAAGTAGGTTCTAGGTTTTATTCGTCGGTCGGGCGATGTCTGTTTTACATTATCCACTAATACGCATTTAAGAAGCGTAGTAATGAATTAAAAACCAATACACCCTGTCGTGTAGCGGTAAAAGAATACTACCACACCCTCTCTTCCCTTGGGTGTCGTAAAAGGCAACTAACGGACTTATATAAGACTGCACATACATCCAACTGTATAGAGAGGCGATGGGCTCACCACCTGTCACGCTGAGCACATGTGCAGTCGCTATTTATTGAAAAGTGGACAAAGGGCAAAGGGCTGCTTTTGCTGTCCTATTTTTTATAATAAATGGGCTTGCTCTTGGCCACATTCTTATCCATAGGATGAAGAAGTGGCCGACGATGGAGTGAGCTTGCCCAGAAGCAGCCTATTCACTCGGGCTTTAAAGATGTTGGGGCTATATGCACTCGGGAACACAGACGCCGGCAGGGAATTCCATAACTTGGCTGTACCCATTATGAATGAAGACGACTAGCGCTTGGTGCGTATATGAGTGGAATATCAACCAAGTAAGGTTGGTAACCCGCCGTACGTCTGAACTCCCGATGGTAGAAAGAGGACGGTGGAATAAGCTTGTGTAGCTGCACAGCAAGAAGCTGTCCCGGCGTTAAATTTCGCTTAACTTTCATAACATTGCCCTGAGACCAAGGTGGACACTTAAAGTTGACGACTCGAGCAGTGGCAACTGCGAGTTGTGCACTTCGTGCAACGAGAAGTGAGCGAGCTCGACAGATCCGGTTACCTATCTGGAAAATAGGCAGTGATCTACACGTGTTTACGGGGAAACTTTCCCGAGACGCTAGTCTTATGAGTAGGTACCGAATGAAGAGCGCGCTTCGGCGGCTACTGATTCGGCGTCAAGACCTAACGCAGATGGTTGGCGGTGGATGGTGGCGCAAGTTGGTTTACTGGCGCAGGTGCCTTTGACAGTGCCAGACTGGCACTTCTTGCATAACCTAACGGCTTGTCTCGAGGTGTCAGTACAAATAAATTTAGCGATGTAAAGATAGGGGATGTTCTCATAGTCTCTGGCTAACCCTTCAAGGATAATAGTCGTGATATGTATGTACATCAATTGTAGCGATGATTTGATTTCAGTTCGAGATTTTTGCCCCGCTGTGGGATATCGTACAGGCTTTTATACTTTACTTTAGTAATTAACTAGCGGCCGCTCGCGGTTTCACCCACGTAGTTCCCGTTCCCGTAGGAATATCGGGATAAAAAGTTAAGGTTATAAACTATCTGTATGCCGAATTTCATCCAAATCCATTTAGTAGTTTTTATGTAAAAGAGTAACAAACATCCATCCATATTTACAAACTTTCGCGTTTACAATATTAGTAGGATTATCAACAACAACCACCCTACCAAACCGGTCTCTTCCAACAAAGACTCAATAAAAATAATTTGAGGTAACGGCCCACACAAAACGGCTTAGCCTCAACATATATCAACTAATTACCACAAAGAAATTAAATAACACAAAGCATTCTAAGCAATTTTAACCGCTGTCGTTTAAAAGTGTCCGGTCAAACATTGCGTCAAATTCCATTGAGCGTTTCATGTTGTGTAGGCGAGTTTGCAGACGAAGGCCACTGAACGCTACCCATTTTTTACATTTTGAAACCTGTCTATTTATTATGCTCGCTTCTTACAGATCATTAATTTCATGTACACTGTACACTTTGACTAAGTGATAATCCAGCGTGTTATTGTAGCAGCTTCTATATTTGTTAAATATGTGTGCTTTGTGCTGGTGCCATGTTAATGACTACCCAAGGACCTCGGTGTCGACTTTGTAATTTTGTATTATGGTATTATAATATTTATTATAGGTAAAGATAAGATAAAATGTTCTTTATTTGTACACCAAATTAACAACAAAAGGACAAACACAAAGTAACATACAATTGGTGGCCTTATCGCTAAAAAGCAATTTCTTCCAGGCAACCGGTGTTGGACTGGACAGAAAGTGAAATTTTAAAGGGCAGTTATGGTGTTTTAACTTAGTATTATTATTATTTATTATATTATATTATATTATATTTAATTCATTAGCTAAACAAATATAAATAAATAAACATGCATAAGTTTATCAATATCATACATGGGTGTGTAATGTTTGATATAAGTAGGTACTCGTTAATACTTACGGTCTAACGTTCAAATAATATAATTTCATTTCATATAATTTCATTTGATTTAACAACTGACTTAATATAATAAACATTTAATATAATTTTAGATTCTATAAATTCATTTGATATCATGTACTTTTGATATAATATACATTTGTTATAATAATCTGTTCATATGGAACATTATTCATGTAATAAGCAAGCAACATGCAAGCAAGCAAGCAGCATGCAAGCAAACAAGCAAGCAAGCAGTGCAAGTGCAGCAAGTTGTGCTGGCCGGCTCCGCCGGCCAGCACCTGCTCCTCAGCTCGCGTGCCGCCTCGCCCCTCCGCGCCCACGCGGGCTTAAATTACACTCTAGCGAAGGGCAGACAAGTCTACGTGAAGTCGGTTTTGCCGCGATTCGTTTCTGTCACTGAATTTTTAGCACATCCTCAACGAAAACCCAACGTATTCACTTTTTAAGACAATATTTGATATTGATTTAGGGTTAAATGCTATTTTTATTTATTAGCAAAAATTATATCAAATGATGATTAAGAATATGATTATTCTACCAATAGGTATAGCTTCATAGAAAAAGTTATTAGAGAATATGAGTATTAGGTATATCAAATGAATAATATACGTAATGTTGTTATAGGAAGTGTATTTAGAACAAGTAAAAATTATATCCAATTAACGTTATGTCCTTTGAAATTAGTTCATTTGTCATTATATGAAATGATACGCACCCATATACATTTTTTTATTCTACAACGGGTAAGCGCTTGGCTTTCATCTCACCTGATGGTAAGTGACGATAAGGCCGAAGGTGGAAGCGCGCTTCACCCGGAATCCTCAACCACTGAGGAAGTGGCTATCTTATCTCAAACTGTCGGAACACAACAATGCTATAAACATCGTTGTTATGGCGACAGACTTAGATAAGATGGTGGTAGCTAGCCAGGCGGACTCAACAGCTCTACCACCAACCAAACCGAGCACACAAAGATGTAACCCCGCTGGAAATCGAACCCGGGACCTCTGGGCCTAAAAGCGGTGGCTTAGCCACTAGACCAAAGAGGCGATTTAAATGAATATATATGTATAGTTATTTAAATAAATATAAAGTAAATATAAAGGTAGGTAGGTAATGGATGAATAATAATTAAAAGTTAAAACATCTGGCGATACTCCGTCCGTACACATTATGTATATACATTATATTACATATACATTATAAAACACATTTGTTATATATTTTTAAAAAGTAAACCTAAAAGTATAATTGACCTAAGCTAATACAAAGATATTTATAGATTTAAATCAAATTGACAAAGCATAATCCTACTAATATTATAAACGCGAAAGATTGTAAGTATGGATGGATGTTTGTTACTCTTTTACGTAAAAACTACTGAAAAGATTTGGATGAAATTTGGCATACAGATAGTTTATAACCTGGATTAACACATAGAATACTTTTTATCCCGATATTGCTACGGAAACGGGAACCACGCGGGTGAAACCGCGAGCGGCCGCTAGTATGAGAATAAAGCTTACAAATAATTAGTAATATCAATATTGTTGCGATGACTTGATTTTGATGATTGCCCATCAGTGGAACAGGGGTATATTATGGGCTCTACTTCTTACATCACATTACCATATTGTTCTAATTTGAAACATATCACAAAATTTAATGGCAAATATCAATTGCCAATGAAATTATTTATGTACGCATCAGAATAAAATAAGTACAAACTGAGAAACATAACAAAGTCTTTAATTTCGGTGAAAGCTCGGATGGTCGGCTTAAAATTAATTATAGTTAAGTAATAGAAATTAAATATCATTGCACCGGTACTGCTACCTCGTGGAACTTAAACCTCAATGCTGACGGAATATTATTTGAAATACAAGGATTTCTGTATCGGGCGATAGCAGTCACGACCAGCGACTTAATACGCTTTCTGAAGCCAGACAAGCCGAATGCGGTGGGCCTTTGTGAAGCTGACCTGTACCTGAGGCATTTGCTCGGCTTAATTTTAGCTCGGAGTTGCAATCATTGTCAGGGTTCCGTAACACAAAACGAAAAACGGAACCGTTATAGTATCACTCTGTTGGCCGTCTGTCCATGCATCTGCATGTCAAGACTCTTTTTTTCGGGAAAGTGGGTATCTAGTTGAAATTATCATTTAATACTTGTCTGGGGTCCCATAAAGCTGTAAAAAAGATAAGCTTCTAAATCAACGCAATCGAAAGAAATTCCCATTTGAGTCTTATTTTCTTACATCTCGCAGAGGAATCCAAACCTATAGGGTACTTTTCACAAACATAGAATCATGAAATTTGTTAAGAAGGAAGGTAAAAGAAACAGCACAAGTAAAAAAAAAAATCCGATAAACGTTAATTTGTCGTTCCATCACAAAGAAAAATGTTTTTTTTGTAAAAAATCTTCAGACTCGATCACCGTGATGAACCAACTATTTACACATACAAGTATGTACGGAACCCTTGGTGCTCAAGTCGAGTCGGACTCGCACATGACCTGCTTTTTGGAATAGATTTTGATGTAAAGGCAATAAAAGATTTTTCAGATTTTCGGAAGAATTCTCAGTTTTGTTGAAAAGCTTGATAGGTATTACTAAAAGCGGCTTTCGTAATGCACGGATGGTTGACAAAGTAAAATAATTCGGAAGGCACGTTGAGCCCTGAGCCCTGGTGGTGGTTATAAGGTCCAAGATGTTAAACCTTTTTATAAGTTATTACATAAAGTTGAGGCGTAGCTGTTGCACAGACAAAGTAATGACCAATCAGTGATGAATACTTCTATATTTACTAATAGGTACTATCTTCTTAGAAAACTGTTCTATACCTCAATTTATTTAACTTATTGTAATTGGTATGTCCGCAATAAATAAAACAAAATTTGTCTCTTTTAAAAGTGACTATATCATTTTAACAGTATACCTTATAATTAACATCCAGTTACGCACATTTTTAATTGACCTCCACAAACTGCGTATAAAGATGATTTAGCGTAAGCCTACCGTATAATTATTCATTGCATCGTTCAATTGCGAACGGTACTGACGGCACCAGCCACAAAATGACATTCACACCTCAAATTGTTGTTTTAGATGGACTTGTTTGTAACAATGGCAATGGTGGGATTCTGGCCAGATCTAATACCTATTTCTGCTGTCAATCTGGATGGCTGGCGACCACCAGCATTGTTTTATATTGCTACGATCTGGTTTAATTAAAGCATGGTGTATGTACACACGGTGCAGATCAACCTTCCCAAAACTATCAAATTTCTACAATCAATTTTGAACTTTATAGTTAGGTTTTAAGGATTAATATTCATTGGAGAAATTTGACACTTTAGGGTAGGTTGATCTGACGCCTTGTGTACAGTCGAGCGATTTCCCGGTCGACCACTTTTCGGCGATATTCGCTTACGCGTCATTCTGATCGCGCATACATACAGTGAGGCCCGCTTTCCAATAAGGTCGGATCTGACTCCCGGTCGGATCCGACCGAGATTCGGAAATCTAGTGGCTTAATAATTTGCATGGAAACCAGGCCTATAAGCGTCTCACTGCTGGGCACAGGCCTCCCACGTATGGGCAACAGCACGTGAGGATATTGGGCCATAACCCACCACGCTGGCCCAATGCAAGTTGGTGGGTTTTAACGACTGTAATCTTACAACAACAACCGGGACCAACGGCTTAACGTGCCATCCGAAGCACGGAAGAGCTCGAGATGTTTTTAATGTGTTCACCCATCCAGCGACCCGACATTGCGAAAGTTGCTTAGCGGGCAAGATTGCAAGCTGCAGTGCGATTCTCTAAGCGCAAACATCGTTTAAGCCTTGGTAGCAGCGGCTGCAACAGCGGTGAGCGTAGGGGAAGTCCAGTGTTTCCATCTGTCCGATCTGATTAAAAAACCAGATCCGACTCTTTAATCGGAAGTTTTGTCAATGCGAAGTTCCGATCAGTGTCGGATCCGACACTCGATCGGATAGTGGAAACGAAACTCCCGGCGTATATTTTGCTGACGTCCCCTGCCCGCTCGCCCCCGCAACGGCCATTTTTTATCCATCTTGCGCAGTGAACCGTCGACTGACATCATCCGGACAGTCGGTAGAAGTGAACATCTACTTCCGACATCCGACTTTCGACCGAGAGTCGGATCCGACCTAATGGAAACCGGGCCTTATGTGCGCGTAGATCGTGTGCAAGCGAATATCGTCAAAAAGTGGTCGACCAGGAATTTCTTCGACTGCATACACGTTTGCCGGCTCAGTTGTTGTCTGCTCTCAGGCTGTTCACACGTCCAGGGTGTTCATTCTGCTATTCTAAAAGATCCTCATTATTTTCTCAGTGGCCTGATTGGCCCTTTGACTGACTTGATAAAGCTGTGCAGTTTCTTACGCCCATTCTGCTGCACATCTAAAAAAGACGTCCTGGATGTGTATTAGGTAAAAACGTTTTGGACGATGCTAAAGTGCTTCTTTTTAAGTTTATATGATAAAATATTGTAAATTTTATAATAACAAAAACAATAATACTTAATGAAATGTATTCACATAGGTATTTCAACAAATATGGTTACATTCAAAAACTATAGAAACGATGTTACCTGCTTAAGTTTAAAACTGTGTAGCGGATAAATTGGAAAATTTGGTATGAATAGAGGGACTCTTGCTCGACGAACGCTGAAGAGGCATACCTACCTGTATACTTCCTACTTCCCTCGTGCCGCTAGGGGGATCCGCGACCGCTATAGAAATCACCGGAGTTGTGGTATAGATACGGTTTCACCAGCATATACATTGTGATAAGGGTGGTACTTCTAACCTGTTAAGGCTAAGTACTACATCTAATTTCATCGACAAAAAAATAAAATGGACATAAAAAAAGTGATTTTAAATCACAAAATAATTAAGTAATTATTTTTTTTCTCACCAAAATAATCTCAAACATACAAAAAGTAATGTATTATTTAGCCAGTGTCATTAGCTACCGTTTGTCATTTTTTCATGTTTCTCCGACGTATGAAACCTTTGATAACGTCCCCAAAGGGTTGGTCAGAGACTAAGCAATGAGGACCGCAAAAACAGTGCACTGCCACAGTCCACATTTCACGAAATAACTACTGAACATGTGCTCAGAGTGATAGGCTGAGTATATCGCCGCTCTATGCTGTTGGATGTACTATGTGCAGTCTTCAGTCAGTTAGTCGCCTTTTACAACACCCAAAGGAAGGGATGGGTTGGTAGTATATAATATACTAGCTGCCGCTCGGGGTTTCACCCGCGTTTCCTGTTTCCGTAAGAATATCTGGATAAAAGTATGCTATGTGTTTATCCAGGTTATAAACTATCTGTATGCTGAATTTCATCCAAATCCATTCAGTAGTTTTTACGTGAAAGAGTAACAAACATCCATCCATAGGTACTTATAAACTTACGCGTTTATAATATTAGTAGGATTTAACTTGGGGTAGGCGCAAAATGTTATTTTCAGTCAGGTTCCCTATTTAATCCCGAAAGCCGTTTTACCGATTATCACTTCACGGAAAACTATTAACCGATCACTCAATTGAACGATGCCTTTTTGTACGAAGGATTTGTAAGAAGCTTTAATTTACCGATGTAACGATTCACCGAAAAAGCAATTACCGAAGTTCGTTTTAGCGACCCTACATATAACCGATACATTATTTAAACCGATGTAACATTTCATCGAATTTTAAGAGTAAATGTAGGTCAACGCCTCGGTGGCTGAGTGGTCAAGTGCTTGGCTCGATATCCCAGTTTCAATTCCCATGTCGGACAAAGTGCGTTTCGAATTTGTCGATTCATAGCCCGGGTTTGTGATCACTAACCCGCATTTGGCAAGGGTGGTGATTGTATGATTTACAATCACCACCATAAACAAAACAACAAAAATATAAATATATATTTTTTATTAAAATGTTATAAATTGCTTAAATTTTTCTTTATAAAAATAAATAGTAACATTTAATTTAAAAAGCATTTGATTTTATTAATTTATTATAATTATCGAACTTTTGACATAAAAAAGAAAGTTAGGTACGTATACTGTCTTTCTGCAGGGTAAAAGCCTCCATCTTTGAAATCATGTCTTTGTTACAATTGATGGGTTGGCTTGGCTTAATCACCACCCTTGCCAAATGCAGGTTAGTGATCACAAACCCGGGCTATGAATCGACAATTTCGAAACGCACTTTGACATGGGAATTGAAACCAGGACCTCCGGATATCGAGCCAAGCACTTGACCACTCAGCCACCGAGACGTTGACCTGGGAAACGTTACATCGGTTAAATAATGTGCCGGTTATATACGAGTATATTGCTGTAATCGTATCTGTATCGCTGTAATGAACTTCGGTAATTGATTTTTCGGTTTATCGTTACATCGGTAAATTAAAGCTTCGTACAAATAAGACATCGTTTAATTGAGTGATCGGTTAATAGTTTTCGTTGAAATGATAATCGGTAAAACGGCTTTCGGGAACCCTTTCAAAGGGTCACTCCTTTCCCATTCATATCATCATTTACAAGGTCCATAATTTTTTTTTGTATTAGTTGATAGCTTATCTGCTTTTATTATAAGTACTTAATACTCGTATTCCACCGCCATACAGCTCCACCATCACATTCCTAAAATAAAGCTTCATAAAGGTTCGTTCAGTCAGTTTCGACACCGTGGATATCGTATAATTACACCTCTTTGGGAACTCGCCTCATTTACAGATTTAATTATTAGACAATTATAAAGTTGGTCTTACGTAACTGATACAACGCCGCCCGCTATGCGTACGGTATAGTGAGCGTCATTATTATCTGAACTTTTTAGGTATTACTTTCAAGAAATAACTGAAAATATTGTAGTCTTCTATGTCAAGTTTTAATGTTAAAGTTTTTTGTCGAAAATTTTTATGTAAGTAGGTACTTAACTTACATAAACTGTCCGACCATTTTTTTTAAAACGTAATTTTATTTATTCCTTAATTTGGTCTTTCCTTATTTGTAAATTGCCGCTAATGTGAAACTCCATATGGCTACTACGTATATAACTATCATCATCATGTCTTTAACTCTCCCACTGCTTTACATGCAAGATCGCCAGTGGAACCCTCTAAAACTGAATGTACATTAACAAATATTATGTAAATAATGTGAAAAAAAAATAGGAATTAAATAAGACACGAAGATAAGGCTTAGCAGATTTGAATAAATCTATAAGAAAAAATTTAAATTACTTCTAAATATCATAAATATTTTTTTCCGACTGTACGCTTTGATGAGTGATGTCTCGCAGGAGATAGATTCTGACAAGGTCAAGTTGTCACAAATATAATATTTCATTTGATTCACGCACAAACGACGACTGACACTGGCTCTGTTGCCACATCTTTTAAGTTTAAATAATATTTAATTGGTGATTTCAACGCGTCCATCTTTATTTCATATCGATCTTCTCTACCCCTAGGTTGCCTGGAAGATATCGTTGTTTGTGATGAGGCCGCCTTTGTACAACTTGTAAAATTTTGTGGAACTAAGTACTTATCTACTATATTCTATTCTAAACTATAAAATGAGAAGATTTAGTGCAAATGAGAATACTGCAATCAACTTTAAGCTCCTACAGGCCACAACTTTCCCGCAAGAACCGCTGGGACAATTTTTTTTATATTATAAAGCAATGATTGCTCGCCTGATCGTACGCGTTTAAAATCGATAAAATCCGTAACAAACTTACCCTAACCTGGGAATTGAACGTTGAGCCTATGGTTACTTAGTAATTTAAGATACGTTTCGATTTGAAACATCACAATTTTAACCACAGACAACACCGCATTACCATAGAGAAATTTTATATCGTCCTTGTCATTACATAAAAACCTACAAGTATCTTACAGAAGCACATAAAAATATAATTAGCTCTTTTTTTAAAAGCATTGAACCGCTATCCGCAAATAAGTGTGTGACCTTTCAATTTATTGTTCGGTTAAAAATACAGGCAATTAATTGCAGATCCGAAATCTCAATGGAACTCACCTTGCGTAGTTCACTCGATCAAGGGCACCGACTGGCCCGTAATAAGTAATACCACAAAATGTCGGCCATATCGACATACATACAGACATACATATAATCAAGACTATTATACCGAATTCCCGAAGGGTTTGCCTAGTATAGTCCACTTTTCACCAGACTGGACATGTGCTTAACGTGACAGGTGGGAAGCATAAGCGCTCTATGCAGTTGGATGTATGTGCAATCTTTAGTCCGTTAGTCGCCTTTACGACACCCAAGGGAAGAGAGGGGGTGGTAGTATTCTTTCACCGCTCTACGCGACACGGTTACAAATTATTACGACACAATATCGACATGCAGGCATACGTGGGACACTCAGAAAGTTTTGAGAAACTAAAAAAGTAACTTCTATGGATAAAATATTTTAATTAAACCTTTTCAAAGAACTCTATACAAAGTTTCATGCGTCTGAAACAATTTTCAAAACAGCTTTTTCAGTCCGCCGCAGACACCTCTTCTACGGCCTTCTCGAACGCTGCTATCGCGTCTTCCGGCGATAATATCTGTATCCCTTTCAGCTAATTTTTTATTTCAGGGAATAAAAAGAAGTCACACGGTGCCAGATCAGGACTGTAAGGAGGGTGACCCAATACTCTGGCCGGTGTGGTTTCCAGGATATCCCTCTGTTTGAGCGCTGAGATCGTGTTGCCGGCCTTAAGGAAGGAGTAGGCTCGTCTATTTTGAAGATCCCTAAGTCGTAACATCCCCTCTCCTTACTTCACTAAGTTTATTTGTACTGGCACCTCGAGACCAATCGTTAGGTTATGCAAGAAGTGCCAGACGTCCCTGCGCCAGTAGAACACTCGCGCAGGACACCACCAACGTTAGGTCTTGACTTACTAGGCTTTTAAATAGTTTATTATATCATTGTCTATACGTATATAAATCATCATCATTACATATTATAAAGTAAAGTCGCCGTTTTCCTCTTTCTGTGGCACCACACTATTCTCCTAAACCACGCAATGGATTTTAATGCGGTTTTCACTAAAAGATAGAGCGTTAACTGAGGGTGGTTTTTGTTTATATTTTGTAGATATATTTTTTTAAATGGCTGAAATATGACGATTTTTCTAAGTTAGCGTGGACGAAGGCGCGGGCGGGACGTTAATATAACTTTATACTATATAATATATATATTACATAGTATAAACTTGTGGAGTAGAGCCATGTGGTATAGCGGTCCACTAAAAGAATAATACTAACCCCTCTCTTCCCTTCGGTGTCGTAAAAGGTTACTAAGGGATTAAAGACTGCACATACATCCAACAGCATAGAGCGGCGAACGGCTCACCACCTATCACGCTGAGCACATGTGCAGTTGTAGTTTTGTGAAAAGTGAACTATCGCAGAGGACTGCTTCTGCGGATAACCCTTTGGGGATAATAGTCGTGTTTCTATGTATGAATGTAAACTTGTGACGCTAAAAGAACCTTGCTTGTTGTAATAGTTTACAATCTATACTTATAGATGGCTTTTTATCGTAATAACTTTTGTATATTATACAAAACTTATGATGATAAAAAAACCGACTCCATAAAATATAGTAAAAAAGATGCACAATAAAGTAAAAAAAATATGAACGCTAATGCTTGACTTATTGCTGAAAATACCAAAATCGCTATAGGTATGCCTACAATATTTGAGGAGTTCCCACAATTCCTTGAGGATTCCATCATCAGAACAGGATTTTAATAAAAATGGGACCAATCTGGAAGTACGAGTATATCCTTTCAAATAAAAAAGAATTTTCCAAATCGGTGTATAACTTTCTGAGGTAACAAACATAAAAAAATACAACCGAATTGAGAATCTCCTCATTTTTTTGAAGTCGGTTAAAAACTATTTAAAGGACCTCGATGGAGCTTGCGCAATGCCGCGTCACTAGATGGGTCACTGTTCTAACCTAACCTAACATAACAGACTTCCTATGTTACACTTATTGCATTTACCAAAACTGGTGTAATTAGTAATGATAACCGGTAAGAGTGAATCATTCATTACTTGTACCGTCGATCTTGGTAAATATTAGTAATTAGGTACTGGTGATCTAAATAGATAAAAATCAATTGCCACGGATGTATGTTCATGCATCACTTCAGTATGGCTATACGTATTTGGCTAATTCTCCTGGGACCAAAGTCCCGGTCATTGCGGTTTATTTCTTTTCAAATCTCGTAACTTGGACAATAAATATATTTGCACTTTTAGTAATATAGGTAAGCAGTAAGAAGCACGTGTGACCTGAATTAAACAGCTCATTTAACTGGTAAATCTGGAAATTGTGGCATTGATAGCAAAGGCGATAACAATTTATACTCTTTGTAATTATATGAAGGCTTCAAGATAGCGTAACCATAACCCACTTGCATTTAAGGGCGTGCGAAAGAAACGTTTTGCTTTTCTACTTCTTGTTGACATTGACGACAATTATAACCATTCTCGCGTTTATAATTAGCCATTATCTGTTCACTAGTAAAATGTAGCTGAAATCGTATCATCATGATTCATAGAATAATTACCATGTTTCGTAAGCATTGGTAGGTAATATTTTGTTTTGTACCTTGTTTAATTTACCTTTCCTAGTCCATTTTTTTTTTTTTTTTTCTCTCATGTCCATTGTGCTAACATTAAATTACACTAGATCTAAAAGTATTTTTAGGAGGAGCCTGTATCTCATAACACGGGGTAAAACCTTATATGGGATCAGTTCATGCATTGTTTGTGTAAAGTGTTATTTAATAAAGAATTATTATTATTATTATTATTATTATCAATCACATACCCGGGTTATGCATCGAAAAATCATATACTTTGCCTGACCTGAGATTTGAACCGAAGACATCCCCGGATTTCAGACCGGGAGGCGCGGTAATCTATATAGTAAATAGGAATCAATTGCCCCGTATGTATGTTAATTATATTTTTGTTGTGTTTTTTTTCTTGAAATTCGTCACGAGATACGAGGAGTTTGTACGCGGACGGAGTAGCGGCGGGCAGCTAGTCACCAGTATAATGTAAACCCAGTAATCACGTTACATGTGCGCCAGCGCCAGCTCCTGCAGACACGGACGAGTAAAGGACAGGCCCTGAGACATGGCCCATTAACGTCACACTCTTCGTAAATTTTTTTTTGCTAGACTATACTGTCCTACTGCTGGGCAAAGTCCTCCTCCAAGTCCCTACATCCGTCTCTATCCTGAGCCACCTCATGCCAGTCAGTCTGGTGTGCGTCCAGATCGTCACGCCATCTCCTTCTAGGCCGGCCTCGGCGTATATATATGTTTTTTTGTTCTCTTGTTTTTATTATTCTTCTAATTGTTTTTTTTTTATTTTTCTCTTTTATTTTATTTTGTATATTAATCTTGTAAGTGTGTGTTCGTTAATAAATGTCTTTCTATTTCTATAAAAAAAGGACTCCGCGTCGCGACACACATGCTTAGGTACAAATAAAAAACATTTACGTAAATAACATGTTGTTTTGGTAGCGCTTGCCGCAGCGATGCTTAAGGGCAAAAGCTCAGTGATACCTTTGCTCAAAGAGTAAAGCACTAGTTTTCAGTTTTTTGCCCAGAGTACCCGCTATTAGGCCGCGGATACGGACTTTTCTTTTAATGAACATTAAAATAACAATAAAAAACGAAATAAAATTAGAACTTTTGAATGGACATTAATATAAATAAATTCTAATTGATTTAAGTAAGTACTTATAAAAATGAATAAATAAAATATTACAATAAAATAAAATAAAATGTCAAATTGATTAAGATAAATTGAATTGATTGATTTAAATAAATCTTTATGCTGGTGTTTTGCCGCACGGGAACGGTTGATTTCACAATGGCGGCCTCTCGGCTTACCTTAGTGTAAGGGTGTGCCGTATTTACATAATAATACTGGCTTACTTTATGCGCTTCAATTTTTAAGTAAGTAACGCGGAGTCCTTTTTTTTACTCCTCCGCGCCTGCAGAGAACAAAATTAAAAATAATATTTATGTGTATTATAAACACTTTAAAAACTATTTAGATTATACCAAGAGATTATAGATATTAGAAATCGATACAATAATGTGTACATTCCCCGCGTCAGCTCTTCTCCTAATGCGCTCTAAAACATTATCGGAACTCGTTTTAAAAAGTAAAAATACAAAAAAACCAGTCGTGATCGAGTGAGTGTGAGCGCCGACGCATTACGTTTTATTAGCAACGCGCGGTTATTAAATAATTAAGCGCGCGTACTAACACCGGCACCGCTCCACATTAAACATTCATGACGAAAGTCTTTTTAGTAAACAGAATAACGGGACGTTTTTAAGAGCCTCCATTTCATGCGTTTCGGTCTACCTTCATTTTCTGTTTTACCTGATCCTCTCGTGACATTCTATTAGAGGTATTAGAATGTCACGAGAGGATGAGGATGTCTTAGAGGTTAGAGCATGGTTTAAAGCTCACCAGTAAACCTAGACATTTGGATACGTTGACTAAAATGCTATATTGATAAACGGTAGATAAAATAGGATAAAATGTTTACTAGAAAAAAATTAACCAGACTCAGGAAGCTCGAGTAGGATTCGAACCTAACGTCACGAAATTACGTCTTTATCGATTGTTAAATACTTGCAATAGTATTTCTTTCGACTGTGAGGGTAGGCTTCACAGTGACGTAATACCGCTGGCTTGCAGCGTAAATCAAACTACTAGGAAAAATTCAACGAGTCTTGTGGGGTCTCGGTAGCTCAGCGGTTAGAGCAGTGGACCGGCAATCCAAAGGTCGTGGGTTCGAATCCCACTCGAGCTTCCTGAGACTGGTTGATTTTTTTCTAGTAAACATTTTATCCTATATCTATATAGCATTGTGAATGCAAAATTTCAATAATAAAGGTAGATAAAATATTTCAAACAAATTACAACTGCACATGTGCTCAGCGTGATAGGCAGTAATCTCATCGCCGCTGTACGCTGTTGGATTTATGTGCAGTCTTTAGTCCGTTAGTCGCCTTTTACGCGACACGGGTAAATTTAATTATTATTTATATAAAACAAATATGTCAGGCATTGGAGAAAAAAGTTATTGAGAAGAAGAAAATTAAAATAATAAATGATAATATAAAATTGAAGTCAAGATTTTTTCTTGAATTTGAACACGATCATTTTTTATTTTTTTTCATTCCTTCATTCGCTCGTTTATATTTGCTGTCCTTACAACAAAATACACTATTTGTTTGGAAACTTACCATGTAGGTGGTGGGACGGGTTTCATACAAAAAGCCCATTCTTTTTTTCGCAATCTTGGGTCACTGAATGGGTGACCAAAATTACAGTATTGTTTTAAACTGACTTACTTATTACGTAACTTACCTGAAAATATAAAAAAACGACATTTAAAGTTTTTAACTTCTCGATTCGTTTGTTAATTTGTGCTGTACATATCTACTTTTTAGTAATTTATTATTTGGTTTGTCGAATAAATATTTGCCATACCTACTGCAATATTGTTGATTAGACAAAATACAAGTCTTATTACACCATCCATTAACTACTTCATTCAACGTGATATTGTAATACCATTTTATCGCTTTTAAGATACCACGCACATAATAAAATAAATAAATAAGTAAAACATAAATGTAATATAAATATGTTGATATTCGTCCAAAACCAAGTGGCTCTCATAAAGATAATGGGTGTATTCCAACCTCAATATGGAAATGCAACTGTAGGCGGTATTTACAATTGCCCTGTACACAATTACCCTAGTTGACCCTATTACTTGTGCGCCGTTGACCCTGTAAAAAACGCCATTTACGCCCTTTATGGAGGCCGTCCTCGCGTGTCGTATGAGTAATATTTTATGAACGCTTCCGTAGGAGGCTGAGTGTACGAGTGTCACTTCGAGACTATAGAGTTACGAAGATACAAGAGTTTCCAATTTAACTTTTTATGATTTTGGAATCATAGAGTTTATTATATTTAAATTATACTAAAATAATTATTTATGTAACAACTGTAAATCGTACACTAGTACTTACCTACTATATTTGACAAATCTTTTCTAAAGCTTTTGTCACGTTTTGGTGCCTTTTTATTCTAACACGGTACCTACTCATTGCAATCTCCTTTCCAACTACTGGGGTGCGCTAGGACTTTTTCTCACCAGATGTTTAGTGACAAATAATACTGTTGGAACCCTTAACTAGTTGCAAACTGGTTTCCCTTTCTCTAACTGTCGTAACAAAACAACGATACTAACATAGTTGTCAAAGGCGACAGACTTACGGTCGAAATTTACAATTAATCAATCTCTCTGTGGTTTTACGTCTTAGATGTTTGACTTGAGCTCCATACAAGTTTTACCAAAATCTGGCTCTAGTTGGCAAAACAGTTAGATTGGTTAATAATTTCGGCCGTTTGATAACACGGTTAACTTGCCAGGCTATTACTACTACTATCAATTACAGAACGAGCCCAACTATCAATCAAGCCTAATACAATATACTCTCCACTGGGAATGGAACCTAAGTCTAACCCCTAGACCGGGAAGTTGGTTGAACTACTTTATTGCATCAAGACGCGGCGATTAAACTTTGAACTGAACCTGACAAGGTAATAGGATGCCTGTATGTACATGAGTGGCAGTTTCTATAATCTAACCCAGAGTTTGGAGGGATACGTCGCATATTAAACGGATAACCATTAGAAGATGCTTTGCTTAGTGCAGAGAAGAGATCGATTGCCTTTTGCTAGCGTATAGATCATACATACATACAAACATACAGATCATACATATATACAAACATACATCACGGTCGTTTTCTAAAGGGGAAAAAATTGGAAATTAGTCACGGGGGATACGATACGGGGTGTTCACGCAGGCGAACGAAGTCGCGTGCGGGCCGCTAGTATAAAATAACAGTACTTACCCGTGGTACTACTAGCCTGTCTGGTAGTACCACGGGAGATTTTACATTACCCGTGGTACTACTAATCAATTTAATATTCCGTACAAACGTACAAATATGTAGATACTGGTTAGCTGTGAAAGTATAAAACAAAAAAAAACAAAACAAAAAAACAAAACAAAAACAAAAACTAAAGAAAAACAAAAAAAAGGTTCTACAACACTCGATTTTTTAAGCTTATACATACCTACCTCTAATACGTTTGTAGGGAATATTAAATTTATTAGTTAGTAGTTAGTACCACGGGTAATGTAAAATCTCCCGTGGTACTACCAGACAGGCTAGTAGTACCAGGGGCAAAAAAAAAGTAAGTACTGTAAAATAAATACCTGGTACATATATTACGTTACTGACTCTTTCTTTTTATGTGCTTACGTGTACTCTTGTCTTTTTGACAATTTGTCTTTTTGAGAATCTGTCCATAAGAGTATCTGTCTATATGAGATAAAAGGTACCTAACTAACAATTTATTTGGAAAGGTAGTGCTCTTTCAATTGATGTTTCAATGATGCTACCGTTGGACTCTCGAACGTTGGCCGGCAGTATATTATGATAACGTTAGTACGTACATACACATACATATTATCACGACTATTATCCCCGAAGGGTTAGTCAGAGACTAGGCAATGAGGACAGCAAAGTCCTTTGCCAAAGTCCACTTTTCACCAAATAGCGACTGCACATGTGCTCAGCGTGACAGGTGGTGAGCCCATCGCTGCTCTGTGCTGTTGGATGTTTGAGCAGTCTTTAGTCCGTTAGTCACCTTTTACGAAACCCAAGGGAAGAGAGGGGGTGGTAGTATTCTTTCACCGCTACGCGACATGGTTGTATACCGTAAGTAACGTTTGTTGAAATTCCCGAAATAAATAGGAACACGTTCTATATTTGATTATGTGCTCACCACCTGTCACGCTGAGCACATGTGCAGTCGCAATTTGGTGATAAGTGAACTATGGTAGAGGACTGCTTTTGCTGTCCTCATTGCCTAGTCTCTGACTAATTAATAATATAATTTTATATTTCTTAATGCTATGTTTGTTTATTTAATGTAATTTCTTTTTGGAATTCTTTGTAGTACTGATTCAATTAAGTAAGGTTCATATCATTTTACCGAAATTACTTCTGATTATTTTTCATTATTGTCATGTTGTGTTTGTCTATAATGTAATGTAATGCATTGATTTGTAACTATTATTATTCACATTGCCATTTTAGATATAAGCTGTAATGTAAAAATGTTGGTAGACCTAATAGTTAAAATAAAAAAAATATGGTAAAAATACCTTTTTAAAAAAGGAGCTTTTATTTAAATGCGCTAAAAAGAAAAAAATAAACTTTTACTTTAAAACTTTTACTAACAACTTAAAACGTCATTACACAACAAAATTTATAATGATATAAAAGGTTGTCGCGAGATTTATGTACTCGTATTTTCTTAGATTGAAAATTTTAATAGTTAAAAACTATCGCATCAAGTTATTTAATTTACTTGTTTATCATATAAATTGTTTAATGACGATATAATTTGTTATTATAGTAAAAGTTTTAAAGTAAAAGTTTATTTTTTTCTATTTGGCGCATTTAAATAAAAGGTATTTTACTTTTAAATTATTTTTTACTTTTTAGGTATCCTTGGAAACGTGTCCAGGGATAACTAATTTTCATCTGTTTATCTTACTGAACGTATAGGTATACTACATAATTGATTCACGTCTTCCAAACCACCACCACTCACTACCCATCAAAAACGGTCTATCCATTAAGACGAATCAAACTCGACGCGATTGTGTGCTTAATTACTGAGTTCCTATGGCCACCTTCCAGCTCCATCATCATCATGTGGTGAGCCCATCGCTGCTCTGTGCTGTTGGATGTTTGAGCAGTCTTTAGTCCGTTAGTCACCTTTTACGAAACCCAAGGGAAGAGAGGGGGTGGTAGTATTCTTTCACCGCTACGCGACATGGTTGTATACCGTAAGTAACGTTTGTTGAAATTCCCGAAATAAATAGGAACACGTTCTATATTTGATGACTTTTAAACTTAAACGCACGCAAACTTAGCAAGCCATTCTTGTAATAGCTCTCCCATTAAAAGAATGGCCTGCTAAACTAAGTGCAGGAAGGGAGTCATTTGCCCCTGCCAGCGCACAGATCACAGGACCTGGAATAGGTGAGTTCATTTGGAAAGCTCGTTGGGTGGTTGGGAATATAAAACAGCTAAAGAAATAAAAAAGATACCTACCTCCCTTTCCTTTTTATCTGCTTTCCAGTGCGATAAGTACTTGATGGACTTTAATGAAATTTGGTGTACAGCTTTAACGTTCTGGATACTTTTTTATTACGGGAAGGGTAAAGATTTCCATGGGAAAAGGCAACTTTACAATTGAACACGATTGTGAAAGTTTTAGTTTATTCTTTCTTCTTTAGTGAAATTAAGGGCGTAATGGCAGACCTACCGTCGACCTAAATACACCAAAATTCCGACAATCATACGGAAATCTTTTTGTTCTTAACAGGCCTTCCGAAGCGACATATTATATCGAAATATTCGGTCACCCATACGATGATCCGGAATTTTAAAAGTTGCTTTACTCGCACGATTACAACTGGAATGCATTGGTATCTGCCACGAGTTACTTGTAACCTCCACCACTTTTCTATTTCGTTTCAGCGACAGTTAATTCTACTTGACCAGAAAGCTTCAGCGTCAGCAACTCAGCAACCTCAATAATGAATCCTCCATCGTGTATGAAGTACCTACTCAAGTACACCAAGATTCAAAATAAATCAACACTGATTTTGCTCATCGATTCTTGTTGAGTGGTGCTCGCCGCATACATTTCCATATAAAGTCAATTACCTATTGCTTTTGTAGAAACAAAGGTTTAATGTACGTGGTATCCATTGAAATAATATTCAGATAACAGTAAAGTAATTAAACGCCAATCAATCTATGCATCGGCGTTTTGGCGCAGCAGCGAACAATCGGTTTATCATTGCTCATTTATATGTGTGCACAGCCCGTGTCCTGCTATGCGATTCTCTAAGCGACACATAGGCTGCGCGCATGGCTGTGATCATAGATGTTACGAATCGTAATTACAGGCGCGTCCTCACTGAGAGCATTCGCGTGTAATGTGCATTCGGCATCGAATATTCGAGTGGTGTGGACGTTGAGCCGAGCGTTACAAAGTGTACACGCGAGCACGAACTTTGGCCGGTACGTCGCAACGCTGTTCGCGGATATGGCTCGCATTCGAATGTTCACGAAAACAAAACGGAAATGAAAGAGTATGTATGTAGTAATATTACTGGCTACTTGTAAGCAAGGAACAGTACCTTGATCGTGTCCTTCTTGATCAAGTATTATCAATTCGGAACAATAAAAATGCTGCAGCCACGCTACGACCGCTCCATCCGTCACTTTGAAATTAATGACATTTAGCATCCGAATACTCCAAGCTTGGATGTTCGACTCAAACGTTCATGGTTTTGCACGAAAGTGAATGTTTTGTTCACTGGGCAGAACTTGTTGCTCGCTGGCGATTGCTCATTTACAAATACTCGGGTAAGAATGCTCTCAGTGAGGACGCTCCTGTACGTACAATGCATGCGCGCTACCGTATTTTTTACTAACAATTGGCACAGTACACAGCGGTGTACTACGAATTACGAATAGACCAGAGTGAATGTTTGCCTGTTGTCTAGGCCCTCAGAGCTGCGAGATATATATCATGTAGTGGCGGATATGGATATTATTGAGCAGCTTTGCGACTTTAGCACATTGGGGCGGCTTTCGCGCAACTAAAACGCCTAACTATGTGAAAGCACGTGTATAATCTTTTCTTATATTAAGATGCTTAGCTTGTAGCACTTTTTCTTTGGACATCAAGTTATTTCTTGAAAATGTGGAAATGTTTTGCTTGCTCTGAAGGTTATGCTCAATTGCTCAGGGACTTTAGCGAAGATGTCAGTTTGACAAGTCTCTTTGACGTTTTACCCGTTCCAAAACGAACACTAACACTATTCGATGTTTTGGTAGAAAGTTATTTAACAAAGCATTGTTATTATTAACAACCTTCGTTTATTAATTTTTTAGAAATAAAATCAATTTAATAAAAATATTATCTGTAAAATTGTAAGTTTGATATCAAACTTACAATTTTACAGAAAATATTTTAAAACGATTCCTAATCGATCAAACGATGAGAAGGAATTGAATAAGAAATCGATTACTTAACGATATCTAGGACCTAGTGCTTCGTTCCGTTTCATGCTTTTCAATAAATATACTGGAAATCTAATGAGGTTTAATTTACCTATTAAATTGATTTTATTTCTAAAAAATGAATAAACGAAGGTTGTTAATAAAAACAATGCTTTGTTAAATAACTTTCTACCAAAACATCGAAAAGTGTTAGTGTTCGTTTTGCAACGGGTAAAACGTCAAAGAGACTTGTCAAACTGACATCTTCGCTAAAGTCCCTGAGCATAACCTTCAGAGCAAGCAAAACATTTCCACATTTTCAAGAAATAACTTGATATCCGAAGAAAAAGTGCTACAAGCTGACAAACGCGAAATATTAGTGGCGGATATGGATATTACTATGAGAGCCGCTAGCAGCAGCTTCGCGACTTAGCCACGCTGCAGCCGCTGCTTAAAGCGCCTGTAGGTGTGTGAAAGCTTTTTTATGTTACTTAGCCGACAGTTGAGCTTATGTAGATGTCTTACGGCCACGGCACTCTATGGAGGCTCAGGACAGCATCAACGCGAGGGCTGCCCTGCCAATCCTGAAACTTCAGTTCATGTCTCTATGCCTTGCAATTTCACTGAACAAATATGAGACAATGACAAATTATTTGGAATGTTAAATCTCGAATGTAAATATAGTTTCCTTCATTCGGAAGCCCCGCCATCGAGACCTTTAGCCAGGGTAGGTAATCTCTCCGCAAATCCTTAGATTATTAGGGTAAAGCTGGAGTGTGATACTTCGACCTACCACAAAATAACAAATTTCTTTAATACATTTTGAACTTTGTCACTAGTATATTAGGATCAATATCGATGGAAATTTGACAGTTTTGGATAGGTTGAACTGCGGGCGTGTGTACCTTACATTCGCGGCGGCGGGCGACTATAGGGATGATGCTTACCTGAATGAAAGAAATATTACAGCGACTTAAACTAAAAGATATTGATCCGTGTGGAATACTTTTTCTTCCAATGCAGATGCTTTTGTATGTGGAATAAGCGTTAACATACATACATACATACATACATACATTATAATAACGACTATTATCCCCGAAAGGTTAGTCAGAGACTAGGCAATGAGGAGAGCAAAGCAGTCCTCTACCTATAGTTCACTTTTAACCAAATAGCGACTATACATGTGCTCAGCATGACAAGTGGTGAGTTCTATGCCGCTTTATGCGGTTGGATGTATGTGCAGTATTTAGTCCGTTAGTCGCTTTTTACGACACCCAAGGGAAGAGAGGTGGTAAGTAGTATTCTTTCACCGCTACGCGAAACTGTTATAGGTTTATAATAAGCCTTAAACTCTTCAACAACTTCCCTGTCATGCATACGCCACTTATGTAGATTTAATCGATGATTGTTATGTTTTATTTACAGAAATCTTTTTTTAAACAACACTGTTAAATAGTGTGCCAGGTTTAATTAGGATAATATGCGAATTGACTAACGACAGTCCCATAATAGAGTATTAAAACTTTAAACTGCTATGGTAGAGTGCAGTATACGCGGATCAACAACAAAAATAGTTTCAGTAACTAAAATAGCCGTTGGTAAAGGGCAGTATGGATCAAAATACTGATGAAAACAATAAAAAACATATAAAGTATCAACATTATGCGTATGCACTACTTAAGAGGGTTTACGCATTTCGGTTTCCTATACAATTTTTCAAGTCGAAATTTTTAAAGACCAATAACCCAATTGTTATGAAACTTTGCATGCTAAATTAAAATACAGGGATCTAAATTGTTTGTTGATGACATTTTTAAAAAAGGTTTATTTGGCTGAGTTATTGCGATTTAAAGTCCACTATAGAAAGTTTAAAATCGCAGTAACTCAGTTAAATAGGTAAACGTTTTTTGGAAATGTTTTCAACAAACTATTTAGATATCTATAATTTACATCAGCATGCCGAGTTTCATCAAAATTGGCGTACTGGTTTATGGGAATCCGAAATGCGTAAACCCTCTTAATTCTCTTGGTGCTTGCTTTCGATATACACGTGTTCCTACTTCGGCAAGAGAAACAACTGAAGATGTAGGGCCTTACTTGATTATTGTTGACACGTATTGTATTTATTCACTTGCTCGCATTCCAGTCGTGTGGACTTTGCCCTTTTTACCTTGGTTGGCTGGCATGCGGATTCAATTCAGCGCATGCTAAATTTCATAAAAAAATTGGACCCCGAAGTTTATTGCGGTGCAACCTCTACGAAGTGGAACACTTTTGACAGGTTCTAAGAAGTTACGAATATTATACGATTTCATTTCTTATCACAAGATTACACAGCTAAATGCACGAAGCATTATAATAATGTAGTGCGAAGAAAATAACTTCACTTTTTAAAACGTATTTTTTCTTTCGAATAAATTACTAATCACAAATAACCATTTTTTTTATTTTATTCCTTATTTTTCAGGCCTCTGATAGGGTTTTATTAATGTTTTTCAAGGATAAATTTTCTATTCAGGAATGCTTTGCGTAGTTGCAGCATCATACTCTTCCGTGATTTTATTTATCCTATAAACCAAAATATATCGTTTGTAATTATTTTGTTTTTTATATGCAACAATGCTGTATACTTACTTGATAAGCGAAATCAAACTAAATATCTGATTAAAAGTAGACTTTGATGAATTAGAACACGCTCAAAGTTTTAACAAAAAATAAAATTATATTAAGGCAACAACAATACTAACACGCATACAAAACATAATGCTTCAAAATTAGTCATTTTCTTTGCCCCCCAAATCACTAGCTAAAAATAAGTTCTGGCGGCGTAACCAATTAACGAAACGACCAACCTTGAACCATATAGTAGGGGTCATGATAATCAGCGGTGATTTAGTTAAGTTTCCTTAGACCCTGATTGCGGCCCGGAGGTCAGCGTTACACAAGCCCGGCCGTTTGAAAGCCTTGGTGAAGCCTTTCTAATACCTTCTAGTGTGCAGATTCATCTCGACTTAATACATAATTATTACCTAAGTATGATTAAATGGTGTTTGATTACCAATAATTAAGTAAATCGTCATAATTATTAGCTCATATCCACGCATAGGCAGGCCTCCGCTATACTAAGGCCAAATTCGATAAAAGAAGTTTTGTCAATAAATTATTGACAATAATTTTTGCAAATGTCTAGTGTCACTCGTATATTAACTTTTTTTTGAGAGAGGATCATGAGAATACACCTAACAATTGGTATCTTTCTCCTAAAAAGACAGTAAAAAAAATCAAAGTGACTGCACATAATCATTACATATAATATTATAAAGTAAGACGCCGTTTTCCTCTGTCTGTGGCACCGCACTATTCTCCTAAACCACGCAATGGATTTTATGCGGTTTTCACTAAAAGATAGAGCGATAACTGAGGATGGTTTTTGTTTATATTTTGTAGATATTATATCTTTTTTTATGGCTGAAGTATGACAGTTTTTCTAAGTTAGCGTGGACGAAGGCGCGGGCGGGCCGGACGTTGCACATAGTGGTAAATAAATAATTTGTAAATATTCTATATCAAATTTGGCTCTTGTACTCGTATGTTATGACATTCTCTTCTCTCATTTACAAAATATTTCTTATTTTATATTATAATATTAGCAAAGAGACTCATCGCCGATAAATTCTATCAGATTTAGCATTGACCCTAATAAAGTCGTATTTATTTTTATACTTCACTTTCAAGAAACAAGATAAATTATAAGTATGTTAAACTCACTAAGGTAAATGTGTGTCCTTGTAAATATTTCAACAGATCTCTTAATTATAACTTACTCTACTTTCTAGGCCAGTCAGTATCTTATAATCAAACAAAAAAAATTATAAATGCAATGGAACGTATCACGTAGTAAGAGATAAAAGTACCTAGTGTAAGAAATATATTGTGTACTCGTGCTTTCTGTTCGTGCTCCCAAGCCATTCCCATGGCAGAGAAGGGATAGGACACAGCATTTTTAAGAGCTCATCTGTCGTAATAACAGGCAGTAGAAAATCAATTGTTAGCAACCTATATAGGAGTCTTCGTGACAGACAAGGGGTTAGCATAGTATATTATAGGCCGGTTGTCATCACGCACTATTTCTTACGTATAGGTATCGGCCTCAGATGTAACTTAGCACTCTAGTACCACGTCATATTACTGCGTCCTTACATAATGGTTGCACTTGCACGATTGTTCCGAGCGAGTTGGTGTGACATGGTCCATTACTAGATTCACAGGGGCGTTGGAGTCGAATAACAAGAGCAGCCTAATCAGCATAACAAAGCCGTCACGTACTGGCACTGCACCAGCGCGTCACATTAAAAATGGCGGAACGCTCAAATTCAGTTTCGATTTCGTATTCGGTCCGGCGGCGGGCGTTATGTATAGTAATGCAATCCTCGCCATAAAGCCTATTTTGACGAGTAGATGTGCTTTTACATCGTAACAGGATTTCTAGGGGCGGCGTAAAACTTACAGATTCCCCATGCCGTGTGTGACCGAACTTTCCTGGAGGGTTTCTGTTTGATTTCTGAAAAGATTTAATTATATCCTTACTTGACAATTAATGTCTTATGTGCAATTCGCACCAAGCCATTACGGCCCGGCCACAACTGCAGGCGTTTTGGGCGTTGCAAGTCACGGCAACAGAAATAACGTAACGTACGGAGCGGTGGCAACTGCGGAGCAGCAGGCGGGCGCGGCGCGCGGCGAGACGAACGGGCGGTCTAATGCATAAAATTTCAAGTGACGCGCACCAACGTTGTGATAAGAAATAAAAACGTATGTAAGTAATAGTGCATACATATGGCTTACAATAGCTGCTATCCGCCTCTAAAAAAACCTCTTTCAACACAAGCGAACGCTGCTCACTCCGTGACTTGAATTGCAATTTATTTTTTCATTGATTAAGTAACTGTTTTAGAAATCTCACTTCGACTTAGCATTCAATTATCAATTGTTTATATGTCGTTCCCGCTTCTTTGACTATGAAATGAACCTTTTATTTCATCATTAACCTATCGTCGTCCTGCGGTCAAGCAACAGACAAAGACAACTAGTGTAAACGGCTTATTATGCCTTTCATCCAGTGCCCCAGCATTGCGATAGCTGCCTAACCTGCAAGATTGCAATTTGACGCGTAAATTCGGGGAAGCTGCTTCTGGGCAAGCTAAAAAGGCCTCTTAAAAAGAGGCCGGCGATGAAGCGAGCTGTAATTTTTGCGTAAAATGGCCAATTTTGGCGTTCTCGATCTCAGAAACAAGAATACATTAACAATTTTTACTTATTGAATAGTGTAGAATAGCTATTGACTTAGTTCCTAGCGGCCGCTTTTTGTAAATTTTGCTTAAGTTTTTAATTAAACCCAAAATTGCAGAGAAAGGTTTAAAAAAAAAAGCGAAAGCACTTTTTTGAGCTCATCGAATGAACTACTGCTCTAAACAAATAAAATAAAAAAATTAGAATGTTATCTCTTATATAGTCGTATAGTGCGTAGCGGCCTCGGAATTTTTAGATATCATTGATTTTTATAGAAAAAAAAATCATAATCTAAACAAAAAAACTTTGAAAATCGCTTTAAGTTATCTGTGAATTTCTCCTATCTACGATAATATTATTGAGCAAAATTTATACCAAAATAATTGTTACTTCATGAGGAATAAAGATTTTATAATGAATTTATTATCCTATTTCGATAAAAACGATAAATACAACTGCAAAATTACTACAAAATGCGATGCGCCGGCCGTCCGAACTCAGCTTATCCTCGCAGAATGGAGATTTGTAATATTAAGCAAGTTATTTATTATCCTATTGCGATACAAACGATAAATACAACTGCAAAATTCGAGATGTAATAGGCCTCTTAATCCTAGGGGTAACAATGTGGCCAAGAGCAAGCCCATTTATAATAAAAAGAAACTTGTAAAGTAGGAAAAGTAATAAAGGTATTATGTAAGTAATTCACTCTCAGTAGCATTTTAAATAGCCGCGATTATACCACTAACCAGTCAATAAACTAGATAGTTGCAGCTTATAACATTTATTTTTATTTTTGACACTCTCGAGCTCATAAAAATATACAATGGTAGTTTTATAGTACGGTTTTACTAATAGTATTCTGTGGACCGATAGGTGCGGGTCATCATCATCAGCCCATAACCGTCCCACTGGTGGGCACAGGCCTTCCACATGCACAACCGCACGTGGGAAAGCTGGGCCATAATTCACCACGCTGGTAATGCCGGTTGGTTGGTGGGTTAGACATTTTTTTCTAATAGGTGAGGGTATTTTTTTTGCTAATCGTAACAAAAATAAAAAGATGGCATTATAAATCTCTATATGTCACTAACATTAATATAAAACCAAGAGTGTTTTAAAAAGGTTTACGCATTTCAGTTTCCGATTCAAACTTCCAAGTCGAAATTTTTACAAACCGATAAGCCAATTTTAATGAAACTTTGCATGCTAAAGTAAAGTACAGGGATCTAAATAGCATGTTAAAAACATTTTTAAAAAACGTTTATCTATCTGAGTTATTGCGATTTTAAACTTTCTGTAGTGGGCTTTAAAGCGCAATAACTCAGCTGAATAAACGTATTTTAAAAATGTTTTCAACAAACTATTTAGATCCCTGTATTTTACTCTAGCATGCAAAGTTTCATTAAAATTAGCTTATTGATTTTTAAAAATTACGACTTTACATACGAGTACTTACCTATGTTAATAACTTGGATTCAAATTATAACATTATTACAAAGTAACAAGGGTTTCAATATTTTTTTTATTCTTGTTAATATTATGGATAATTGGCTATTTGACAGTTGTAACAATAAAATATGAAATATGTCGGAAATGGTAGTTTATGATTTAACGATAAATATCCATTAGTTTTTTTAGAAAGATGATTTGGAAATATTTTATTTTTACAAATAAATTTGCGATTTTCTATCTGTGGATTACAAGACCCGAAACACGGGCGGCAAGGGGCGGCCATGATTGAGCTTCATGTGACGTCACATTTCACAAAATTATCAAAAACTATCTGTCAGGTTTCAAGACAAGTTTCTATATTTATTGAAGTGTGACGTCACAGAACAAAATTTCACGTGACCAACCGTTTTCGCACGAAATTTGAAATCAATACAGAAAAATATGTTTTTTTTTCTGTTAAATAAAGGTTTTTTCGAGAAAGAAGATATTGTAGGGGGTATAAAATAAGCGTTTGTAATTTTTTAAATACTTTTTCAAATACTGTCAGGTAGCCAATTGTGTAGAATAAATAGCATAGCATTGTTCCTTTCAAACATTCTTTAGTCAACAACTTTGACTTTCCAATACGTATGACATAAACAGATATAATATTACTTTCCGTTGTACTGCAACAGAATTATGTCTGCAAGCTAATGTTACAAACCAACACGACATGCATCAGTGCAATATATCAAATGTGAAACACCAATCATACCTCATCAGCAAGACAGCTAAAGCCCTTGATCCCGGTTGTTCTTGTAAGAAAACAGTCGCTGAAACCCACCAACTTGCATTGGGCCAGCAATGCAGGTTTATGCAGCATTGTCAGCTTGTCTGCCCATGCTCTGTTGTCCACGTAGAGGCCTGTGCCCAGCAGTGGGACGCTTATAGGCTGATGACGATGAATAAGTATTCATTAAAATTTACTTCAATAAAAATATATTATTAGAAAAAATTATTAGACAAAAACAATTGAATTTTATTTTTAATTTAGATATATACCTACACTTTACATTTAATTAATTGATTAAATATAAATAAACTGTATACAAACAAACCTAAAATGAAACAAGTGAATGCAAATGTGAACATGAAATGTAGTGAATGCACAAAGCTTCATGTTTAGAGAGCCTCCTAAACATGAAGCTTTGTAAATCTGCGAGCAGAATAATAACAACGACAAACTTCAGTATTTATGATTTTGGGTGCGTGCAGTCCGCTTGCACCTTCATCCATAAGTGTCACTTACCATCATGTGAGATAAGGCCAGACGACTTCTTAATATGAATTTAGATAGTAAAAACAAATATCTAGAAGACTTTCGCATTCACGTGATTCAAGCATAGGGGCCGTCTGTTAATCACGTCATGTATATTTAGCATTTTTTAAGCCTCTCCTCCCCCTTGGTGATACGTGGTGAGGTTTAAGACTAACCCCAACCCCCCACTCAACATCACATGTATTTTTTAATACCTACAAAAATCTTATTTTTTGTAATATTATCTTTAAATACAGGTTTAAAGTAGGTATAGTCTATTATTTATTTATTATTATTATTATTTTTTTATTATATTATTTTTTAATTATATACCTACCTATTAATTTTTTATTATATTAATTTATTATTATATATTTATTCTAGAACTAGGCAACGGCGCCACAGAATAAATAATAGTAGGTACTTACATAGCGCGGCGAGTCAAGGTCACGCTATACGACGCTTTTGGTTTAGAAATCGCGCGTTTGACGAAAAATAAATACACGTGATATCTTACTACACCCCCCTCCCCCCTTGTGATATTTCGTGATTTTTGCTGAACCCCTCCCCCCCTTTCGAGCCTCACGTGATTAATGGACGGCCCCATAGCACTTGTATGTCACGAGGACTCCTATAGAAGTTACTATTAAATTGAATTTTTATTGTTTATGGTTTTACGGCAGCTGAGCTCTAAACGCAACCAAATGTAAACATGACTGCTACCACAGAATAACTAATAGTACTATGTACAGAAGGTTCACTCTGTAACGACTTTCACGCGAAATTGAAACTTGTCTTGTGACCCGAGCGTTCATATTCCGTTAAGCAACGCTGACTCGATATCGATTTGACGTCATGACGTCACAGAGCGGCGCTCGGTGTTCGGTGCGTTGGCTCGCGGCAACCTTTACTGCCATACGCCTAGGCGGCCTGCCTGGGAGGCGCGCCGGCCGAACATACCTAAACTGCGGAGTGACACCCCCCTGCTGCTACTTGTGAAATCATCTTCAGTTAACAGATGGCTATCAGCAACACCCTTATTAGGAAAATTGTAACAATTTCAAGTGCGGTAACGAGAGATTATGGCCTACACGAGCGAAATGCCCGTCCGTGCGGCCCCCACTTATCCGAAATAGCTTCGGACCCTCCAAACGCCGCCGCCGCCGCCGCCGTTAGCGTGCACTGTACAACCTTTTACTACCAGTACTCAACAAAGATCAAGATACGGTCATCTCGACCTTGCATTATCGAAGACTTCTGAAGGACGTATACTAACGTCGGTCGTTCGCCCTCTATCACTCGTCTTTTACACTGTGAACGTGAAGTGTACGCAACGAAAATCTCTTCATGGAGATCGAGATACTCAACCTTCATACTATCGGTGACCTCATGGAGAAAGTCACTTCGTCCTCCATCACCCACTTAGGCTGCGTATCCACAAGAGCGGATAAGAATTACTTGCATAAAAAAAAATGTTGCGTCGCTCAGGCGGTGTCAAAGAAGTTAACCCATTAGCAGATTTCCTCATCGCTCACTGACTACCTACCTCACACAGCTCTGGTGAAAGAGCGCCCTCAAAGAGGCAACTAACAACTAACTATGATGTCAGCACTTCACACTCTAAAACGGTATAAAAGCGTGGACGGATTCGTTTCCTCGGTGGCCCCGATGATCTCATTACACGTGCGAGTGCGCCTCTACCGGTTGCAAGAGTCAACACACACGCAGACACAATAAATACAAACATATACATATAATCACGACTATTATTCCCGAACGGTTAGTCAAGGACCAGGCAATGAGGACGCACAAACAGTCCTCCGTCATAGTCCACTTTTCACCAAATAGGTGCTCAGCGTGACAGGTGGTGAGCCCATCGTCGCTCTATGATGTTGGATGTACGTGCAGTCTTTAATCCGTTAGTCGCCTTTCCGACACCCAAAGAAAAGAGAGGGGGTGGTATTACGCGACATGGTTATTTACACAAAAAATGCACACTAGTATGGTGCCAAGTCACATAATACACTAAGGCTCGTATTCCAAAACCAAACTCACACTTAAATCTATGCTTGAGTACAGTTAGAAAGGGATGGTGCTATTTATCGCATATATCGCCATCCCTTTCGACCTGTATTCAAGCATGGATTTGAGTGTGAGTTTGGTTTTAGAATACGAGCCTAAGACTTGACTTACACGTGCGCCACAACATGTAACTTGCAGATATTTACCGTGCATATAGGAGCCGTGTTGTATGGCGGCTAAAAGAATACTACCAACCTCTTCCCTTGGGTGTTGTAAAAGGCGACTAACGAAAAGGCTGCAGAGACATATCCAACAGCAAAGAGCGGCGATAGGCTCATCACTTATCACGCTGAGCACATATGTTGGGAGTTAAAGTTACTCGCGTCCGTAGGTTTACCCTTGAGACCCTACACGTGACCCCTGGGTGGTGCTAAATGAGGGACACCCTCCCCCCCTTCCCTCTCCGTATTTCTATTCCTTCCTTAACCCTACCTATTCCTTCCTTAAACTACGGCAACGCGCCTATGTGATTCCTGTGGTTTTGCAGGTGTCCATGGGCGGCGGTGATTACTCTCCATCAGGTGACCCGCCTGCTCGTTTGCCTCCTTCATTTATATAACAAAAAAAATGTAGATGTAATTTGTTGAAACGAGGACTATATAATAATATGGCAGTGGACTGCTTCTGCGGTCCTCATTGCCTAGTCTGACTAACCCTTTGGGGATAATAGTCGTAGATCTATGTACCGTAGAACGGGGCTATTTGGTAAAAAAGTAGGGATAAAATTTGAATAATTATTTTTCCTTTAATTTTTAACAGATAAAGAAGTATGTTTTGCATAATACAGATATAACTCTATAAAATACAAAAATAATAACATAGAATGAACAAACAGTAAGGTATATATTAAAAAAGAAGGTGCCTTTCTTAATAGCCCCCAGGGTGGGGTTATTTGGCAAATTCATACAAAATGACATAGAAAATATATTTATAAACTGTTTTTATTTCAATATAAACACTGACGGCGATATTTGGTAACATACATTTAAAAATTTACAAATAATGCAAAAGTTAACACTAAATAATTTAACATTTTTACTTAAAAACTAATTTGGAACAAAACTGACAGACTCGCTAAATGTAGTTCTTTACATCACACGCGCGGTGTTTTTTTCTCTGATTGGTCGAGATTGACAGATAACGGAGTTGCCAAATGTTAGAGAATAAAAAGGATTCGTTCACGTTAATATGTTTGCGTTCATTCAAAAATATATTTTTTTTCCAAAAAGCCCCACGGATACCAAATAGCCCCGTTCTACCGGTATGTGTTTATCCTTCACTCTTAGAATTTAGCTCGACGCCCCGAGGAATCTAGAAAACTATGGAGAACCTACTGTGAAGGCGCGTAGACCCATGGGAAATCTCCAAGTTGTTTACCGCACACAACATATAGTTTGCTGTGAACGCGACATGAGTCCAACAATAGCAAAGATCTCTTTTTAAAAATAAGCATTGCATACGCGTAAAGGCCAGTACTGACGAGGGCCAAACGCCAAACCTTTGTCAGTACTTTTGTCCGTCACAATTACTATATATCACTTAGAAGCTCTCTTACGGACAAACGCGAAATTTTAGATCGTCGAAACAGTTCTGTGTGATATGCTTGGACCGACAAAAAGTACGTTAGTCTGCGCCGGCCTTAAAGGAGACATCGAAATCAGATACCTACTTGTATTGTTTTTTTTAAGATGTTGTATACACGTACTTACATTGGCGCGTGCAGTAAACCCCCACACCCGAGCCATTTATCTTGGAGATAATCTAAGTGGAAGAAGCCATCGTTAAGGCGAACACGTCCCGCCAGCCGGCTCTTTATAATTTAGTCGCAAGATTAATGTGATGTGGAGATACGTAAAAAGTCATGCGTTTCGGCGTAGGGCCATTTTGAGGTTAGCGTGTTACTTGATTTGAGGAGTCCCGTAAAGAAATGATGTACACACAAAAATGTGAGTGAACATTAATCTCGGTTGCCGTTTTATACTGTATGACATTCTTGAGTTGTGGTTATCCCTCGGCATTTCACAATGTATACTTCCTTGTACCTTACAAGCATTATAGTTAATTGGTTACTTACATTTTAACAATACGAGTATTATGCGACTGATTAAAAATGTGCTAGTCACCGATTAAGATTAAACGAGGACAGTATTTTGATCCACAATATCTGTTGTTTTTTTTTGCTTTATTTTTAACCCAAATGAATTTATAAAATTTTAGGATCCCGTAGTAAACGGCAAATTCTTAATGGTGTCTCCGTGTGATCAGTCTAAGTATAAGTATTGCAAATAAAATAAAAATATAATTTAGTTAAATAATCGGTCACTTATATAGATATGGTCATGACACGATTGTAGATATATTATACAACCAATATCCACCTTATTGAGAAGGTCTATTCTAAATACTGGTGAAAGATCAGTACTTTCGTACTTGCTCGTACTCTAATTAGTACTTTCATCCAAACTTACAAACATTAACTCCCGCCAAGAAAAAAATAGAAAAAACAAAGAATGGGAGAGTAGTCGCCTTAAGCGAGCTGTCAATCGCAATGCCGCCGCGCAGTAAAGCGGACCAAAAACTGGGCAGCATGTAGCAAATCCACTTTCGCTCTCTTCGACCGCTAACCTTATTCCGAGTTTTGGCTCCGCTCTACTCGCGGTATTAAGTAATGACGAAATAGCGCGTTAGTTGCAATGCAAACGGACCATCGTCGGCGCCGTTCCGGCTGATATTGTTGGTAACGATCGCTCCTTACATTACACAGTCATTGTAATTTTGACTTGCTAACTTACGACGACTTCACTAGGTCTGTTAATAGTCATTAACTTTATAGTGTGTTTAATGACACTGCTTCTATTAATATTGATACATCGAACTTGTCTATTCAACGTAGTTGCAACGTTTTAAACAAGCAATTAATTATTTATTCCTAAGACAGCCAGTTCCTCGACGGTTGAGGATTCCGGGTGAAGTGCGATTACAGCTTTGGCCTTATCTCACTACCATCAGGTGAAATATAGTAAAAGTCCGGTATATCTACTTTTTAAACTGTGGCCAAGTGGGTATCTGTTTTTGATAAAAAAAAATATTTTCACATAAGTACTTTTACCTTTTTTGAAAACGGTAAAAAAGGGCATTTTTAACCGCCTCTGTGGTCTAGTGGCTAAGCCACCGGTTTCAGACCCAGAGGTCCCGGGTTCGATTCCCTGTGGAGGGTACATCTTTGTGTGCTCTGGTTGGTAGTAGGGCTGTTAAGTCCGCCTGGTTAGCTACCACCATCTTATCTAAGTCTATCGCCATAACAACGATGTTTATAGCATTGTTGTGTTCCGGCAGTTTGAGATAAGATAGCCAGTTCCTCAGTGGTTGGGGATTCCGGGTAAAGCGCGCTTCCACCTTCGGCCTTATCGTCACCTACCATCAGATGAGATGAAAGCCAAGCGCTTACCCGTTGCCGAATAAAAAAAATCCAGTAAAATAAAATTATGGAACCCGCGCCCCCGATGTCTGAGACCAATGACCATAAACATTATGTCATTATCCTCAATGTTTCAACCGTGGTTTCACCAAATACCAACCGCACGTGTGCTCACTGCTCAGCGTGACAGGAGGTGAGCCCATTGCTGCTCCATGACGTTGGATGTATTTGCAGGATTTAGTCCGTTAGTCGCCTTTTACAACACACAAGAGAAATGATGGGTTAGTAGTTTTCTTTTAACCTTTCTTATACGAGGTGACCAAATCTACCATCCCCTACTAGGTGGGGTATGACATACCCAGAAAATAAATCTAAGTAAAATCTGCGAATAATTGAAAGGAAATATATTGTAATAGACAAACATTAATAAGTTTAATTTAAAACATGTGTACTTAATATTACTTGATAAGTAATAAACTTTTAAGTAATTAAAAAAAACTAAAACACACTTTTTTTAGAACTTGGATCAGCTACTTCCTTTTGATTTAAGGTCTAATATCAAATAACGCATGTTACAATCACAATTTTAATTCAATTTAGGACACTACAATCACATCTGCTTATAAACTAATAAGAAAATTATATACATAGCAATCAAATATTTTAGTTGAGAACATCAATGTCAAAGTTAACGCAATTTAAAATAAAAAATGTGGTTCGAAAATATCGGACAATATGTTACATTTTTTACAGCTGGAAAAGTATCCGAATCGAAAGATGGCATGTCAGCATTAGTAGATTATAAGATGCCATCAGGCACAAGCAGCGGCTCGTGTCTCTTTGTATGTATGATCAGAATTATTATCAGAAACCCGTTTCATATACTACAAAGCTTCAAACTAACATTTGCTTCGAATTAAAATGTCAGATTCCTTTAACTAAGACAATTTTAATAAAGTGACTATCTGAAAATAAATAAATTAATAAATCTGAAATTGATACATATATAATTATTCAAAAATAAAAAGAGTAACGTAACTTTTGAGCAACGCGCCGTACAAGGGGGTTAGGCCTTCATAGATAAGCTTTAAATATACTTTACGCATTTTTTAGCAGTTGGGGTATATCATACCCCACCTGGTGCACGGAAGGTTTAATGAGCAGCCACCACAATTAAATGAAGACATTAAGTTACCAAAAAGAAGGTTTCATCACTCAACCTTAGGTTTGCGAACGTCCATTAAAAGATGGAAAATGGAATATTTTTCGTGGAAAATTCAGTTCGTTCTCTCGTTTACATCAATACCAGAGTTTTATCTGGCGTTTGTCCAGACCACCGTTAAAATTCTCTATCATATTTTGATTGGTTTTACATCGAAAAGCTTTTGAAATTTTAATAAACTACAGTTCTGCATATTTATACCGGATATTTTTGTTTTAATGAAAATAATAATATGATAAAAGAAACACTAGTGATAGTAAATTGAATTTGATAAAGTTTTATACAACATTGTATAAAACTTTATCAAATACAGCACAAATACAGTGCATGCCAATACACATGTATCTATTGGCATGCACTGTACTAAATTTAGGGGGGCAACTAGAAAATTATACATTAATAATTCTTAACTCAATAGTTTAGAAATAGCAGCCTTTTTTATTTAGTTATCTCCGGTATTTGCGTGTGTTAAAAAACAATATTACGAAAAGTTGAAATCATATTTAGGTAATCATTCATATAGGGTGAAACTAGTCGCAAGTAAATAACAATAGTAAAGTAGCCAAAAGTTTGAACGTCAGTAGAAAAAAAAACAATATATATTGGTTTTCAACACCAAAAATTACGAAAAAACACATAGTAACCAATTTACCACGTAAATTCCACTATTTTATAAAAAATTTAAAATGTTTTTTATGATATATATTTGAGCTTAGAATCCACCATTAAAGTTTGTACAGTGCATGCCATTACACATTGTTTATCTCACCTCGGTGGGCGAGAGGTCCAGCGCTCGGATTGATATCCGATGGTCCCGGGTTCAATTCCCAGGTTGGCAAAAGTGTGTTTTACATCGTGCGATGCGTTACCTGGCTTTTTTAATAATAAGTAATGTAACTTTGATAAATTTGTTATCTAACTACATATTTTAGAATACTTAAATTAATAACTTATCTAGGATAAAATGTTTGCTGGAAAAAAACAACCAGTCTCGGTAAAGCTCGAACGGGATTCGAACCCGTGACCTTTGGATTGCCGGTCCACTGCTCTAACCGCTAAGCTACCGAGACCCCAGAAGACTCGTTGATTTTTTTCTAGTAGTTGATACGCTGCATGCCAGCGGTTTTTTTCTAGTAAACATTTTATCCTATATCTATATAGCATTGTGAATGCAAAATTTCAATAATAAAAATAACTAATATTTTTGAAAATATGCTTAGTAACTAAGAAGTGTGTAACGGTAGACTAATTTCATTAATTGTATAAATAAACCATTCTTGTAGTAAAGAAGCATTTACAGAAACACCTGAATTTCCCCTTCTTATTCAAATTCTTTCCATAGAAAAAGGCATCCAATATTATAACACAATTCAGATTATAGGAATTACCTAACTTTCACAACAACGGTCTAGGTGAACGTACTAAGTTAGATAAGTAAGGACAGCCAAACAAAACACATAAATCATACAGTAGCGCGGGTAACTTAGGCGCTGCGCAAACGTAGACAATGTCTGTTGACGATACGAAACATGCCAGCGTACAATTAAACGTGTGTCTTAAATTCTCTTGTTGTTGCGATTAGATGATTTAGGATTAAAAGAGACCCAAAGTTCCCAATAATACATATAATCACGCCTTTCCCCGAAGGGTTTGTCAGAGACTAAGCAATGGGAAACAGCATGAGCAGTCCATAGTCCACTTTTCACCAAATAGGACTGCAACAATAGTGACAGGTGGTGAGCCCATCGCCGATCTATGCTGATGGATGTATGTGCAGTCTTTAGTCCATTAGTCGCCTTGCGACACCCAAGGGAAGATAGGGGGTGGTAGTATTCTTTCACCGCCATACGCAATACGGTTAAAAATAAATTAGCTACAACCAGCTCCTCAGTAGTTAAAGGATCCGGGTGAAGTGCGCTTCCACCAGCGTCAACATCAAGTAAAATGAAGACTACGGCTAAGTGCTTACCCGTTGAAAAAATAAAGAATTTAAAAAGATTTATAGATTATTATCTTTCTCGAAGCTTGTGAGTTGTGATTAGCTAGTTATTGTTAATTTTGCTGTTTTCTTTACCTCTCTTTGTTCATTTGTTCAGTATTTTTATTTATTCACTTTCATAAATGCTAGGAAAGGTTTTACAATATTCATATATTTTTTAATTATTACGATTTTAGTTTAGTTATTACTTATGTAATTTTTTGACGATTATCGTCTTGTCTAATTAGTGGCTCAAGAGGAACTACGATCATGTTAACTAAGTTATAGGCACTGTAGGTCTTATTTATACTTACTATGTAATATTTACTACTATGTATACCTGTGTGACTGTTTGTTGAAATAAATCATCATCATTATCAATACTCATTATAAAGTAACGTCGCCTTTTCCCTGTGTCTAACTATAGAGTTAGACACAGGAAAAAGGCGACTTTACTTTGAGCCATAGGGCTCAGCTTCCTTCTTCGAAACAACGCAATGAACTTTTATGCGGTTTTCACTGATAGAGAGAGCGATAAATATGGAAAGAAAAGAATAGAATTTTTTTATTGCTTAGACTGTGTAACAAGTTCTTAAAAAAACTTAATAATATCAACAGTTTGCCCATGATCGGGCGCGCAATATACACAAATAGATATTATTAACATTAATATCAATAAAATTCATGGATGGTTTTTATACATTATCATTTGTAGATATTTTGTACAAAATGGCTGAAGTATGGCGGTGTTTCTAACTTAGTGTGGAAGTAGCGCGGACGTTCCGCTAGGAAATGAATAAAAAAATTAAGTTGAGTCCTACGTTTGCGCGGCGCCTTACTCGCGCCAAAATAAAGTGCCGCTTCATTAGGAGTGTTGCGCCACACACAGGTTTATGTGACGAGTCAATTAAGCCTAAATAGGCAGATGTAGGTAAGAAAATTTGTGTGTGTGTGATTTGATACACATTCATACGCTCACGTCCATTAGGTATCCCCGAAGGGTTAGTCAGAGACCAGGCAATGAGGATGGCATAAGTAGTCCCCTGCCACAGTCCACCAAATAAAGACTGCACATGTGCGTGATTCGTGGTGAGTCCATTGTTGCTCTATGCTGTTGGATGCTAAGTATGTGAAGTCTTTAGTCCGTTAGCCGCCTTTACGACACCCAAGTTAAGAGATAAGTTGGTGTACTCTAATATATAAATATACAGACCCACCACATAGCTTACACACACATTACGTACATACCTACAGTCTATAAGACGAAACAACAGAACCAATATAGGGTCTTGATCATCAGCATCAGCCTATAAACGGAAGGGCACACCTTCCCACACGGGCATCAGCCCATAGGGAGAGTATTGGCCTAATGCGAGTTGGTGGGTTAATGTTAAGCGCTATATCCCGAATGATAAGACAATTTTGTACCAATAATTCTTATACTTAGGTGTTTTTGACTCTCTCTCCACATTAAAAGTAATCAAAATCATAATGCACAAAAATAAAATAAAAAGATAAGGTGCAAAATGCATAATACTGATAAGTACCTAATTAAGTATAGTTGATGTCGTGTCGATGAGATTATTAATCTTTTCCATTTAATGATGTACATTAAACTCATAAGTAGCAAATTTATTAGATCTACGCAAGTGCACTTATATTTCTGTGTTTAAAGAAGTTGGTTTTTCAATAATTATCCTACTAATATTAAAAACGCGAAAGTTTTTAAGTATGGATGGATCTTTGTTACTCTTTCACGTAAAAACTACTAAATGGATTTGGATGAAATTCTGCATACAGATAGTTTATAACCTGGATTAACACATAGGATACTTTTTATTCCGATATTCCTGCGGGAACGGGAACCACGCGGGTGAAACCGCGAGCGGCCGCTAGTATATTATAAAGTAAAGCCGCCATTTGATGTGTCCGTGGCTCCGTTGTCTCCTTCTAAACCACGCAATGGATTTTTACGCGGTCTTCATTGATAAAAAGATCGATAAAGGACGATGGTTTAAGAGGCCTATTACATCTCGACTGTGGTTTCTGAGCAATATGCCCTATTTACATTTTGTAGTAAAGTATTTATAGTTTTTTATCGAAATAGGATAATAAATCATGCTTAATATTACAAATCTCCACTCTGCGAGAATAAGCTGAGTTCGGACGGCCGGCGCATCGCATTTTGTAGTAATTTTGCAGTTGTATTTTTCGTTTTTATCGAAATAGGATAATAAATTCATTATAAAATCTTTATTTCTTTATAAAATTTACAAAAAAGCGTAGCAGTTACGATTACGAACTATGCCAATAGCTATTCTACACTATTAAATATGTCGAAATTGTTAATGTAGGTACCTATTTTTGTTTATGAGATCAAGAACGCCAAAATTGGCCATTTTACGCAAAAATCACAGTCGAGATGTAATAGGGCTCATAACTAAATGGCTGTAGTTAGTATGACGGTGTTTCTAAGTTAGCGTGGACGAAGGCGTGGGCGGCGTGCCGCTAGTGAATAAATAAAATACATGCGTATTTGTAGGACAAGAATGTAGACTTATTGTACACGCGCTATATCATAGGTGCCTACAAACATGTGCCAGGGCGCTTATCCCAACCACCACGAAACGGTTCACGTGGTTCGTGCCTTTAGAGGCGCCCCCGGGTTTTCCGCTCTAGTCAACCGACTCCTAAGAAACAGTAGGGGACGAAAACTCCGACCAACAAAAAAAAAATATCAACAAAATCAACTTAACACAACAAACATTTAAAACATTTTTGCCATAATAAACACAGAACCACTAAACTTGCAGCCATAACCTGCGGCCTTATCTGTTTAAACGACAAAGGGTGTTTTTAAAGTACTTTTTCATGCGAATATTTTAAATACATACTTATATATTATCACGACTATTATCCCCGAAGGGTTAGTCAGAGACTAGGCAATGAGGACCGCAAGACCATCCTCTGTGATAGTAAACTTATCACTAAATAGCGACTGCACATGTGTTCAGCGTGACAGGTGGTGAGCCCATCGCCGCTCTATGCTGTTGGATGTATGTGCAGTCTTTAGTCCGTTAGTCGCCTTTTACGACACCCAAGGGAAGAGAGAGGGTGGTAGTATTCTTTCACCGCTACGCACCACAGTTTATATACTCCGTTAAGCTTCTTAGCTCCTGAGATTTCGTGATTAGTCAGACGGTACTTACGTGAGACGGACCTATTTCGCTTTTACGAGTAGGTATGTCTATACACGATTTACGTCACGTGAATATTTATTTTAATGTAGTACCTACGCCGACGTCCCTAAATCGCGTAAAAGCCGCATTACATAATGTATCTCATGTGTAAAATTCATCACGTAAGTTCTAGTGGGTTATTCCCACTGGACCTAATTCTGTTGTATGACGCCTGGTTGTAAGTTCGTCGATTCCATATTCCTTTGCAAAAGTAAGTATTATTTACCGGCCCATATTGGCTCACATAAAACTATTATTCCTATTTTTTTGTTTTACTACCGATTTGTATTCACTCTTCCTAATTTTTATCCTCATACCTTTTTTGTTCATAAAATTTTATTACTACTTTCAGAACTCATATCAGACAGTTATCATATTTTTTTATTGATACTGCCATTACTAAGAACAAGTTTAAACTATAATCTTTTTTTTAATTGTGTCCTTCATAACAGACATTATCATAATTTTCTTTTTAATAATGTCATTACTAAGTAAATATTTAAACTCATAATATTGTTTTAATACACACACTTATGATTAAAAAATAGGGGGGGGGGGGGGGGTCGGGGGGCCTGCGGCCTCCCTCCGTTATTTGTCAAAAGTCTAACCTAACCAAACCGACAGAACTATAGTTTTGCATACTTAACTTTTTCTTTATCGCGGGGGGCCCACCTGCACCCCCCGGCATGCAAGCAAGCATTGAGCTTGAAGCATGCAAGCAAACATGCAGCATGCATACAAGCATGCAGCATGCAGCATGCATACAGGCATGCAGCATGCAGCATGCAAGCAAGCATGCAGCAAGCAAGCATTCAGCGTGCAGCAGGCAAGCAAGAATGCAGCAAGCATGCAGCATGCAAGCAGGCATGCATACAAACATGCGTATTAAAAAAAACATGGTACACGCATTCAACTTGCATGCAAGCACACTTATTAAAATTACAAAGTTGTTTGTCACAAGTGTAACCTAACCTAACCAACGAAACTATGGTTTTGCATGCTTAACTTTTTCTTTGCGGTGGCTCATAAAAACATTTTTGATCAAGAAATATATGAAAACAAACATTAGTATGAAACAATTTATGAATATTGGCGTTATGTATTAGAATGATTACGAGTTTCGAACGTTATTACCTATAAGAAAATATATGAAAAAAAATATTAATAAGAAGATTAGAAGCACAATTAGAAGATTAGAGATATTATGAGTTCTGATGATTATTGGTTTCGATCGTTAGTATTAAATATTTTTATGAAGAGTGATCATTATGATGTAAAATGGTTATAAGAAATATTTTCGGACTTCAGATAATAGGACTTAAAAAGTTATGTGAAAAAATGCGCACCCATTATTTACAAACTAATGATACTAGACATCAGTAATAACTATACATATTTGCGCGTATTTTTTGTATTTTCAGAATAAAATCAATTTAATATTTAGCAAAGTTGTTATATATTTCACGCTAAAATTGGCATTAATATAGTTCGTTGTTAATTTAAGATATTTCGTATATAGCCTGAAATCTCATGACACATCCTTTCTTCTTAGGTATAACTTTAGGTATTGTTACATACATACAATACATATAATCACGACTATTATCCCCAAAGGGTTAGTCAGAGACTAGGCAATGAGGACCACAAAAGCAGTCCTCTGCCCTAGGCAACTTTTCACCAAATAGCGACTGCACATGTGCTCAAAATGGCAGGTGGTGAGCCCATCGCAGCTCTATGCTGTTGGATATATAGAGGGAAGAGTGGGGGTGGTAGTATTCTTTTAATGAGCCGCTACGCGACTTGGCTAGGAAAGAAAGAAGAAAGAAAGAAAAAACATTTATTGACCGTCACAAATAAAAATAGAAAAAAAACAAATGTAGAAACAGAAAACAACAAAAGGACTAGGTAATATTACTGTTCTATACATAAGCAAATGTATCTATATCGAATTTTATTCCAATTCATTCAATAGTTTTCACGTTTTGCTGGGAACTGGACAACCAGATACTTAAAGGTTAAAAATAATGAAATATAATACACTCATAAATAAAAAGTTAAAGAGAGTTTAACGCTAACTGCTTAATATGAGGTATTCTTCGAAGCGCACCCATTTTGAAGCGCAAGTGCACCTTAACTATTCCTCCAAGTGCACCTGTTGGGTGCGCTTTAGAATAGGTAATCAAAATATTATATTTTTAATCTCCGCAGCGCACCAGCAGATAAAATGGGGGTATTCCTCGAAGCGCACCCAATATGAAGCGCACCCAGACCAAGCGCACCTTAACTATTCCTCCGAGCGCACCCGTTGGGTGCGCTTCAGAATAGATAATTAAAATATTAGTTTTTCATTCCTCGAAGCGCACCCACGGAAAAAATGTACTTCTCTAAAAACTATCAGAAAATATCGATAATGAAACGTAAGTTATTTTTATTGATTAATGGCAACTAACTACTACTACTCGTTCAATTCTTTTTTCCTGATAGTTAAATGTAAGTGAGATCACTAACGCGCCTCTCTACCTCTTTTCATTTATATCTCCCTGAAACTTTTAGATCAAAATGACTGTTATGATTCAATTTATTATTGAAGTAGTAAGTTGCATAAGCACCTAGTCTTAGTCTCTATCGACATCAATATTACGAATCTTTTAAGCTCCTCTCTATTTTTGTCCGTGGGTGCGCTTCGAGGAATACCCCATAAAATGAGGAAAGAGTTGTAGTAACTAACAGAAAATATCGATAACGAATAACGTACGTTTATTTTTACAGTTTCTACCTCTTTTCATTTATGTCATCCTGGTACTTTTAACACAGAATAAGTAATAGTACTACCGTACTTTTAGTTCAAAATAACTGTCATGATTCAATTTATTATTGACATAATTAGTAAGTTGCAGCACCTAGTCCTACTCGTTTTTTTCTTTTTTCCTGATAGTTAAGGGTAAGTAAGATCGCTATGCGCCTATCTACCTCTTTTCATTTATGTCTCCCTGGTACTTTTAGATCAATATGACTGTCATGATTCAACTTATTATTGACGTAGTAAGCTGCACGCACCTAGTCCTGTTTCTATCGACATCAATATTACGAATATTTTAAGCTCCTCTCTATTTTTTACCAGGTGCGCTTCGAGGAATAAAAATATAATATTTTAATTACCTATTCTGAAGCGCACCCAACGGGTGCGCTTGGAGGAATAGTTTAGGTGCGCTTGGTCTGGTGGGCTTCAAAATGGGTGCGCTTCGATATTCCTCGATTAATTCGACTTACCCTGGCACTAAAGCCGTATTCTTTAAGCTGCCTGTTAATCATCGTATAACGGTTGAGACATCTATTTTCTTTGACATAATTTTGACGCTAACATTCATTATAAAAAGTATAAATTAAAATAATACATAGAGTAGACAATTAACATAATGAATGTTATGTAAAGACACGCTGATTTTGAAAATAACATGTAACATAAATCACAACTGCGAATCACCTTAACCTACACCCACTTACATTAACATTATAAAATGTGCAAAACATTATATTCATGAGCTCGCCTCGAGAATATAATATTATAAGAGTCAGTCAGAAATATAACTTTATGGGTTTCCTGGGAGTAACCCGTTTTAGTTACGACACGTAGGGAGACATTATTTCATTCTCGGGTGGCCCTCCGTCCCACCACATCCTATTACGTCAGCACACACCATGACACAGGGAAAGAGACAAATCAAATGGCCTACATTTTGGCCATGGACCAAGGTTTTAGCATCGAAATTGCTCTTTTTATACCTACTTGGTTTGCGGGGCGCGACAACGACGGCGCGGAAGGCGGATTTCGGATCGACATGTAATCCCTACTTGGTTATTCTAAGCGGTTTACGTTACGTTATAGTGACGCATGGAAATAAACTGAATGGAAATAATTAGTTGGCACCTTCCCACGGGGTTACAGACAGGTTGTTCCGATATCTTTAGGGAAATTAACGGTGTTTAGTTGAAAGTTAACGAACGCATAATTTATAAAAAAATGGCAGTTCGTCTACGTGAGCATCTTGTGTGCTTTGACTTTAACAAATAAATATTTCATTCATAACTTGTTCTGCCAATTACAAACACAACAAAAAAGGAATTAGCCAAAGAGGTGAAGCTTTTGTGAAGTGATGCCTGAACTAATAACGTCACTTTTTTATTGTGTTTCAAGAAAAATTGCTCTATACTTACTCTCTATTCGCCCTATCTCTAGCTCTATCTTTATCGCCCGTTATCTAGACGGCCCTGGATCCAATTTTCAGGTAGGCCAAAGTGTGTTTCAAATTGTTCGATACACAGCCCGGGCTGGTGATCACCAAGCCGAATTTGCGTAGTGATGAAGCCATTATCCATCAGTCGGCTACTTGACAGTTTTCGAAAAAGTATTTAAAAAGTTACAAACGCTTATTTTATACCGCTCGAGGAGTTCGATGGCGCAGCGGCTAGCGCGTTCGGCTTGCGATCTTGCCCGCTAAGCAACTTTTGCAAAGCCGGGTCGCCTGATGGGTGACCATGACCAATTAAAAAAAAACATCTCGAGTTCCAACGGCGAAAGCACGGAGGACCGTGCTTCGGAAGGCACGTTAAGCCGTTGGTCCCGGTTGATGTCGTAAGATGGCAGTCGTTAAAACCCACCAACCCGCATTGGGCCACCGTGGTGGGTTATGGCCTAATATCCCCACATGCTATTGTCCACGTGGAAGGCCTGTGCCCAGCGGTGGGACGTTTATAGGCTGATGATGATGATGATGATTTTATGCCCCGTACAATATTTTCTTTCTCGAAACAGAAAAAAAAAATTCTTTATTGATTTCAAATTTCGTGGGTTTTAAATAATGGTAGGTTACGTGCATTTTACTCTGTGACGTCACATTTCAATGAATATAAAAAACTATCTTGAAACCTGACAGATAGTTTTTGAAAATTTTGTGAAATGTGACGTCACGTGAAGCTCAATCATGGCCGCCCCTTGCCGCACGTGTTTCGGGTCTTGTAATCCACAGTTAAAAAATCGCAAATTTTATTTTGTAAAAATAAAATATTTACAAGTTAATTTAAAAAACGATTGGATAATTATCGTTAAATTATAAACTACCATTTCCGACATATTTCATATTTTTATTGTTACAACTGTCAAATAGCCGTACGGGTACGTACCCTGGCGGTCGGTGCACTTCATACGAAAATCGCTGCAAAGTGGTAAAGCGAAGGTGGCCCCCGACCGTACATAGTTAACAATTTTCCTTAAAACCACATGAATATCTGGCACACATAATGCAGCATACAACATACAAAAAGCGTAAGTACCTTTGTTATTTTTTTTCTCTTAAATAATGGCTTCGTGCGATTAGCACATTTAGCCAGTGTCAAGTTTTTAATAGTAATTATTATTTTCTTTACATTAAATGGATGATAATGAGTGACAAGGAATGTTTTTAATGGTAAATGATTTCCCCCCAAACCCCTCGAGACTCAATAAAGCTGTGGGACTTTATTGAGGTCTCACACGGACTTCTTGAGAGAATTTGAAAAGTGATGTTGCACTGTTTTGTTATATTTGCTAACACTCATGCACGTTCACAAACACTTAACTGTAAATAATCCACCATTATTTCACATTATTATTCGACAAAACACAAAAAATACAAAACGGCAGACATGACTTTTGACTTTCCCGCCAAGAAGTCCTCTGACCTTTGTTGGGAGAAGTTCTTTTAAAATAATGTCACCCCCACTGATTTCGGCCATGTCTAATGTTCTTCTATTTTCGCTAGTGTGCTCTAATGTCTGATTTAAGTCCACTTAATCTTAAAAGTGACTTATCAAAGTATTTCATTAGATATCGGCTGTTACACTTATAACTTATTCTTACAGACGTATATAAGCAAACTTTATTATAATGTTTATTATGTTTATTAGAGCAATAGTATTATACACGCCCTTTATAAGCCTAATTGCCCTTGAGTCTTAATTAACACTTATACATGCACTTTGTAAGACCACTCAATCTTAGAAGTGACTTTACTAAGTGTTTTGTTAGATATCGTCTGTTACTTATAACTTATTCTTAAAGATGTATATAAGCTTACTTTATAAAACATTTGTAAGAACAGTAGTATTATATGCGCACTTTATAAGCCTAATTACCCTTGATTCTTAATAAACTATTATGAATGCATTTTGTAATATCACTCGATCTTAGAAGTGACTATTGTAAAAGATAGTAAAGAGTACTAGCACGTCAAATGTCTTAGAAACTAAATAATTGCAATTGGAATTCTAATGCATTGCAAAAAAGTCAAAAGGTGGTCGACCAGGAACTTATCCCTGTTTGTCTTTTAGCCTACTTTTACTTTGATAAGGAACCCTAAAGGTTATGAGCAATGGCCGCGTGGATTAAAAAATGTGGTTGAATTTGATTTTAGAAGTGCGGTGTAAACCTTAAACAATGGTAATGCACTTTTATTGGTTCTGTTATAGCCACTATAAGGCATGATTGGTGATAATGGCGACATTTCCATATTTTTCATTTTTAATATAATATTTTTTATTATTAAAGATACATTGTTGAAATGGCCTGTAAAAATATTGTGATTGTTATTTCAAAATACTCGATAAAATCGACTTCGCAATTAAATAACAGTAAGTAATACGTAATAAACATGAAATTATACTTACACATTTTGTAGGAAAGTGAATTAAACAGGACAGTACATAATACTTACGTTTTTAATACTCTTCTTATTATTCAGAAAAGTTTCACGAGTACTTGGCAATCCTTTCGGCGGACTGTGATTACATCTGATTACATGTCTTACTAAAAGGTCGCAAAGAGCACTACGAGTAATATCACACTTAGAACAGCATTAGTAAGTGCATCATAAGGGTAAATGCCCAAAAAGAATGCCTTTGTAAATCGTTTGTAAGTCTGTTTGGTATTATTAAAGCATCAACAAGAATTTTGTAAGATTGGAAATACACTTCTCGAGACCATTTTAAGATATATTTAAGGGTAAATAGACTTATTAGGTGCGCCCAAATCCACTCTTATAGCAGTCTATCGGAGTACCATAAGACTGGTAAAATTATACTCTTGGGATGTGTGTAAGAGGAAATTTTGCTAGTTGGGTAGTAGTTGCGCGTTTGAACTGCGTGATGACTATGAAACGCAACTACAATCTAGTGTAATTGAAAGCGCGCGCGTGTGGCCGGCGCTGGTCAAACGAGTGACTGTGAAACCAGCCTAAAATTCTGCTTACGTGATCCTAGTCAACGTATTTAAAATCGAGATATATGTTTTATAAAATTTACATCATATAATGAAAACATTATTAATGCAAAAATAACAGTTAACATTGTATAAAACTGTTGTATTATTTGCGCAGATGCAATACAATTTTTACCTAAATACGGTTCGATAAATTGTAACAGGTTCATTAAAACAACGGAGGCAACCATTGCCATAATATGCTTTCATGAAACTTCAATAACAATAAAGCTTAGGAAGTAGTGGTAGGTCAAGGCAAATGCGCTTTATAGGCAATGCCGTTCCAAAGGCCCATAATACTTAATAGTGCATGGGCAATCACGAGCATGGTTAAAGTATAGAGACTTTGCGAGTCTCTATAAAATAAAAAAACCGGCCAAATGCGAGTCAGACTCGCCCATGAAGGGTTCCGTAGCAGCAAGTAACATCATATAAAAGTTCTTGTAGTTCGTTGTAACTTTGATCGATGTTTTATTAATAGTGTATTTTTTTGAAAATTAATTAATTTATGACGTATTAAAAAAACTACTTACTAGATTTCTTTCAAACCAATTTTCGGTGGAAGTTTGCATGTTAATGTACATCATATATTTTTTTTTTAGATTTATCATTATCTTATTTTAGAAGTTACAGGGGGGGACACGCATTTTACCACATTGGAAGTGTCTCTCGCGCAAACTATTCAGTTTAGAAAAAAAGGATTTTAGAAACCTCAATATCATTTTTGAAGACCTATCCATAGATACCCCACACGTATGGGTTTGATTCAAAAAATATTTTTGAGTTTCAGTTATAACCCCGAATTTTTTTTTCCATTTTTGTGTGAAAATCTTAGTGCGGTTCACAGAATACATCTACTTACCAAGTTTCAACAGTATAGTTTTATAGTTTCGGAAAAAAGTGGCTGTGACATACAGACGAAACGATTCCATAAGGGTTCCGTTTTTTGCCATTTGGCTACGGAACCCAGAAAGTGTATAGTAACATGTCATGGCGTCTTCTATTCATTCTGCCGTACAAAGGTGTGTGTAAATCAATTGGTTAACTGTCATGGCTTTTGGCGACCGGCAATGCGTCAGCCTTTATTACTAAGTATATCTTAATTAATGGCTTTGCGGGTTACACATTAAGCCAATTTCAAGTGGTATAAATTTTGTACATTAAGATTGTACGGTATAGTTAATTAAAAATGGCGTATTAAGACAACACGACGACGTGTTGTTGTGAAAAGAACACGGAAGAAACTTCGCGTCAGTTTATTGGATCTGTCTTCAAAGTGTGACTTGTTAATATTTGAACTAGGTACCTTTGTGTTTCAATTTAAAAAAGATTTAAAATAATAGTCATCGTCATCCTATAAACGTCCCACAGCTGGGCATAGATTGGACTAATAAAAAAGGGTATAATCGTAATTTTCTACATTTTCTTGTGAGCCAGAAATGTTGCTTAAAATAATACCAAATTTGGAACATATTTTTTGTATTATTTTTATATCACGGTCCCGGTAAATGAGCACACACTTCGCATGACGGTATTACGCCACCACAACTAGGTGTTTGCAACACCTTAGGCATTATGAGCGCGTGGCCCATCCAGATTTCAGGTTTTATGCCTCTATGCCATGTTCACTAGATCCAGTAGCGCCGCCCTTCAAAACAAAACACATTAATGCATAACAATGCTTCTAGGCGGCATGTCAATCTATGTATTTTCATAGAATTATTACAAATATTATAAAAAGTAAAATTATAATAACAATGTGTTGTCATGTCATGCCGATAAGGCTGATACTAAGAAGGTATCCAACAATAATGGGCTCAACTTAATTTTTAGAGAGCTACGCTACGCTAAGATGAGAGTGAAACAGAGATACTTTTTTATAGACGCCCGGAACAACACAATCGATGGCATGTTGGCACTTGCCAAGTTCCGAACGTACACAATGCTGTTCTAGCATATTTGTTCCGATAGCAAGAAGGTCAAATAAAAGGCGAAGTAGTAAGAACTCGTAACGTTGGCATATTTTATGTAACAGAGATAGCGTAAGACGGCAGACGGGCATGCACCTGCAGAGCTAGACAAGTGGCAAGCGCTCCATGTCGATTCTATTGCATTAATAATAATAAAATAATAAAACTTTCCTACAATCACACCAATTATCTAGCCCAAGAGAAGCTTCGAAGGAACTCATTAAATGGTTACTAGACAACGGATAAACATACTTAAAATACTTAAATACATACTTATTATACATAGAAAACACCCAGACCCGAGACAATTTAGAAAAACAATAATTTCTAAATTGACCCGACCGGGGATCGAACCCGGGACCTCAGACATGGCGACACCATGAAAACCGGTGTACAAACCACTCGACCAAGGAGGAGGTCGTTATACTTTTAACAATAGTCAATAGTCAAAACATATTTATTCAATAAACTCAATTAATAAGTACTTTGAAAAGTCCAAATATTTTTTAACCTACCACCCATTCAGGACATCATTTTTTAACTGTGGCATAGAACGGGCGCAAGAAACCACAGCGCACAGAAGCAACGACATTTACAAAAAATATATATAATATATGTCGTTACCAGGTCACAAAATACAAAATATGAATTTGAATGTAAATAGTTTAATTAAATATGGTGCTCTATATAAATTAATTATAGGCAATTAGAAATAGCTGTTGGAGTAGGTACTTGGAGCATTTCAGACCCAAGCTGTTTTGTCTTCTGACAATCCGACACTTTATAATAAGCTTTTTTATAAAGCTTTTCTTTGATTTTGATTTTGATTTTTTACGAAAACGTATTGTCGTTGTTGTAACATATAATTCGCTATAAATGCTAAATGATTTTCAAAAATTATCTAGCTTTTTACAACTTTGTAATTACCAATTGCCATCATGCTACTACGGTGGCCGCGCAGCAGACCAAAATATAGAATTGTTTAGCGACTCATTAACAAAAAAAATTAGTAAACATTGAAAGAAACAAAGAAGATGAACATTATAAATAGGTACACACAGGGACAGATTATGCAATACAGACCTGGATTACAGTTGCTAATGCAATTTGTAACAGACTTATCATTCGCCCAACGTTTACAAATTTATTTGAGACTTTTAAAGATCCCAACAGAAGATACATGTTTCGACAGCATTTTGTTAGCCATTGTTGTTAACAGAGCGGTAAGATTAGCCGGTAACATTTCTATATTCGTCCGTTCACTTTCTGATGTGATAATAATACACGTTTATATTTCTATTTGGTATTAACATTCGTTAATAACTATACATTTTACGTATCACAATTTGTGACGAAAAGACGTTGTCGACAATGTTTTTAGTATAAATATTTTTTTATTACCTTAAAATTGCTTGGACACCATTTGAAAGTTTTTGTAACTATTCAGAGTTTTATTTTTTTTTCACTAAAATTTTAAACTTGAAAAATCGATTGAAACACTGTATTTGAGTACTTAATCAATCAGGGCTATATCCGACTAGCAATTTTGACTTGCTAATTTCAACTGCACTTCAACACTCTTTACCCTGCTCTCGTAATGCAGAGAAACAAACTTCAACGTATAAATCAACAAATCGATTCAAAAAGCACCAACCGTGATCAATGAGAATTTGAGGAGTGTACCCAAATAAGCCTCGGCCTCTGATAATAAGAGCGTCCACCTGGGTCTGTCCTGCGACCCGTCCTCGGGCAAGTCCTTCCCGACCTCAACCCCATAGCAGTACCTTGAGTCCACTCAACCCATAGGGGTTGAGTGGAATATACTTACTTCTAATTTGAACTCACTCTGACTCCTAGTGTGAGTTTTATTTGCGATGATGTCATGAAATTTCTAACTCACCTTTTTCTCAACTTCAGCATTACCTATTCTGTGCCTCAGCACACGGTGTCATTGTGGTGAAAACCATAATTATTGTTGACATTAATATCAACCTTCTTCATCAAGGCATGCCTGAACAATTTAACATCTCGCAAAGTGGTTGCGTAACCCGCGGCCGTATCCACATCTGCGAGAGTATATTGCGAAATAGTGTTTAATACGTTTTTTGACTATCTAAATTGGTGCAACATTGTTTGTGGCAGTTACGCAACCGGCGAAATACAGAAATGCACTGCAGTTTGTTCGTTAGCTGTCCATTTTCATGACACATCCGAATTACATAAACATTTGTATTTCATACATTGTTACATCTTACGCATATTTGAGTCGGTAATTAAAGTGGTAGGGTAACATGCCCAGTGTGCCGGCCCCCTCCAGTGCCCGGCCATGCGACGTGATATTTAAATAAAATAAGAATAGTTAAATTAATTTGAACCCAAAATCAATCCTCCTTAAAATATGTTGAACTAGCAGCCGCTTGCGGTTTCACCCGCGTGGTTCCAGTTCCCGTGAGAATATCGGGATAAAGAGTATCCTATGTGTTAATCCAGGTAATAAACTGTCTGTATGCCGAATTTTATCCAAATCCATTCAGTAGTTTTTACGTGAAAGAGTAACAAATATCCATCCATACTTACAAACTTTCGCGTATATAATATTAGACAACTTAGATACAGCGACATCTACGGTAAGCTATTTTTTCTACATTTAGTTGTCATCTGAAAGTGGAGGTCAGTGCACGCGTGACGATTTGACCACAACAGATAAAAAAAATTGTGCAGAGGTGTTTTCAACTGATGAGTACATGTATATTTTGTCATTAAACCAATAAAGTTTTATATTTTAAAACGCGTAGGTATGTCTATTTACACGATTTAGTTGTTTAATATGACTTTTCAACGCCCGTTATTTAAAAAAAAAGTGGGGGCCGGTGGTCTGGAACAGAAAAGTGTCCAGCCCACCCCGGACACTAGCAATAACGATAGCATGATTTTTATGTATTTAATAATACCTAGGGTGTTGTGAAGTGTAAGTAATGATAGTAGTGACCGGCCTTAACATTAAACCTAAGTTATGGCCTGTATCCGGCCGCCGATATCAGCAGAGAAAAAAAATATAGGTAAAATTACTTGTATGAGAAAATGATGGCCGTAATACTGGTAGCTATCATCGGTTAGCCGGCCCTTAAAATTACTGAGCGGCCGGATCACTGGCTATGGTACCAGTGTTCGGTCATTATCTACTAATAAAAAATGTCTATTTTTATTGTCTAAATGTCTGTTTTTATTGTCTAAATGTCTGTGTTAATTTAGTAACACCCAACAGTAGGTAAAATAAGATATAGGTATGAAAGGAACACGATTTTGTATAGTACTCACCTACATAATAATTATAGTTTTAATTTATTATTAGTGTAGGTAGGTATTAACCTTACCTAAAAATTATAAACTTTGTTTAATTTTTTCTGTGTCTGTTCTGTAAATTTTAATTACTTAATTAAAAATCAAACCAGATAGCGATAGTTCTATTAAACTGTATTAGATATTGTTCATTGTTGATTTTTAGTAAGAGTTTTATTGTTCTATTTGCATTTTAAAAGTATTACGTTTTGCTATTTGCAATTAATATTTAGAAAAAAAAGGATTTTATTTAATGATTATGTGCCTGGTTGACGTAGAAAGTAACGATAAAAATAAATAGTTTAACTAAAATTATTATTACGTTACGTTTACTAAAGAAAGTTTTTTTTATTTCAATATATACTTTTATTTTTTATACGTCTTTATAAAAAAAGATTTGCGGTTCACAAAAACCGCATGTAAATTCATAGCACATTATAGTTGTCAAAAATCCTTAGATTGTGGGAACATTAAAATATAATCCTTATTCAATTACTCTGAGAGTTTACCATTTAATAGCTGTAGGTTTTCATTCAGGTGGCCGTACACTGGGTAGCTAGTGGTTGGACACTGGATTAGTGTGGCCGAACATTGGCAAAAACGTACTTTTCTGAAAATCTTTTATTTATATAAAAACTGGCAGTCTTTGTCTATAATATCAGTTTTAAATTTAATTGTGAATATATTTCTGGCATTAAAAATATATTTCTATACTGAATCCTCTAAACCAGATAAATATAAGTGAGTTAAGTCAGCTCAGCGCTTAAGAGGCCGGACACGTGGCATGTTACCCTATAGCCGTGAGGTATAGCGTAGCGGTTTTAGGAGCGGCGATAGGCTCAGCACCTATCACGCTGAGCACATGTGCAGTTATAATTTTGGTGAAACGTGGAGGATGGCATATATCTGCTTACTCGCCTGTTTCTTAAAGCCTGGAAATCTCCATGCATACCGGACGCGTGGAGAATAAGTACCATAATACCTCTCTATAAAGGCAAAGGCAGTAGGTACGAGTGCAACAACTACCGTGCACTCAAGTTAATGTGCCATACGAATAAGTTGTATGAAAGAGATATCGATACCCGGTTAAGATCGGAGAGCTCATTAACTTTCAACCAATACGGTTTCGTCCCTGGCTTATCTACGATCGAACCGATGTTTGCCTTATACGTGATTGCTGAGGAATACAGGGCTAAAAACACGCCGCTTTACATTGCTTTTCTTGATATGGAAAAAAAATTGGCTTTTGATCGCGTACCGCGTCCTACAATCTGGTAGTGTCTTCGTAAGAAAAATATCCCAGAAAAGTACGTGGATATCATTGCTGACATGTACAGGAATTTAAAGTCGGCAATTATAACTACGGTGGTGCAAGCCATAGCGGTCAGGGAGGGGGTACATCATGACTCTGTACTAAGTCCGTACAGAGTAATTGAACTGCTTGGTTGTGGATGCTCTAACTGAACATGCTCAAACTCCGGCACCATGGGCCTTCATATATGCAAATGATGTAGCCATCTGTACCTCATCCCGTGAAGAGCTGGAAGAAACCATGGGCCAATGGAAGCGACAGTTACAGGTTGGAGGCTTGAAGCTCAGCATAGAGATAACCCAGTACATGGTGTGTAACGGACTAGATTTACATGAAGACCCTCTCATGATCGGCGGACAACAAGTTACTAAATGTGACGAATATAAATATCTAGGGACCATGTTGCATACCGCTGGAGATATAGAGGCTAACATACAACACCGAATCGCTGCCGCCTTGCTCAAATAGCGAGAAGTGACTGGCGTTACCTGTGACCCGCACATGTCCGTGAAATTAATGGGCCTGGTGAATAAAACCATTATCAGGCCTGTGCACACTTACGGGAGTAAAACTGGGCCACGACTCAGCGCCACGTTTATGCTATCCAAGTCGCTGAGATGAATATGCATCGGTGGATGTGTGGAGTAACGAGACTCGACAACATACGCAACGAATACATTCGCGGCAGTCTCGGGGTACGTGATATCGCCGATAAGCTACAAGAAAGCAAACTAAGGTGGTATGGACATGTGAAGAGGAGACCTCCCGACCACATGAGTAATAATGGTAATAAGTCTGAAGTTACCTGCGCCCTTAAAAAGAGGAAGGCCAAAATAAAGATGGACAGACATTATTGCCAAAGACCTAAGAAGCTGCAACGTATCTGACACCGATGCGTCGAACAGAGCAAAGTGGAAGAAACTCACAAGAAAAGCAGACCCCACCATCAGATGGGGTTAATGAATGCTATGAAGAGAGAGAGTGGACTATGGCAGTGGACTGCTTCTGTAACCTTGTTGCCTATGTCTCTGATTAACCTCTTGGGGATAATAGTCGTGTCGTGAATCTATATATTTGTATTTGTTATCTATATATTTATTTGTATTATATGTATGTATGCAATTAAAGTACCTGTACTTACATTTTAGTAATTAATTTAATGCTCAGGGCGAAGTTATAATTGCCCTGAAAATCTTATTTTGATAATGTACCTACTGTCATACCCTGGTATTTTAAAAAAAAAGAAGGAGGTCTCATTTCGTCGGGAGCTTTTTCTTACATGTGATATTTTAGGTAGATCGAGTAATAAATATTTCATCAGATGGATGCGTTTCATTCGAGGATTGAAATATCACAATACCAGCTAATACAAACACATAACACAGTGAAACATCATATCAGACATTACTTACACAGAATTATCATCATCATCATCCTGTAAAGGTCCCCTTAAAGCTTGGTCACCCATTCAGTGACCCGCCATTGCAACAGTTGCTTAACTGGCAATATTGCAACCCGCCTTATTCGCTGCGCTATAAACCTCTATGATGTTTACGTACACCAAGAAGAAATGTTTCCGTTTTCGTGCAACTTTTCCCATCATTAACATTTGCAAGAACTTGTATCTGTCGTGTCTGAAGCACATGGCCCAGATATGCAACTTTTCTTTGCTTGATAATTAATTTCCGTATATTTATCATGCAATTTTAAACATTAAGCTACATTTTCGTATAATTTCATTATTTGCGTTAATAACGCTCAAATAATCTCTAAGATAACGAAACGTAGAAAAAATGTCTACTTTCCATCAGAGGTAGTCATTTTTTTCAACGTTTCGTATTAAGCTGCATGCCCCAGTTTCAATGCTTTTAGTTTAAAGGACGTTCTTTAGTTATTGAACTGTTGAGATAAGAAATTGTATTTGCTTGGCGGCTAACTCTTAACTTGACTAGCTCCTTTTACAAGGAGCAATCGGAGCAATGGACCGACTCTGAGTATGCCCCGTTCCTGAAGTCTCTTCATCTGCTAATAGTAATAACTGTTATCCTGCTTGGTTCGCGAAGCACGTCGTTGCTTTTAACAACAAGATCTAAGCATAATTTCTTTGAAAACTTGACATTTGAAACACATAGTAAAGAGTTCATAAACTGATAGTCACAGACGAAGGCATTATCTGTGTTGGACATAGGTACTGATGTAGGTAAGAATCGGCTTTTGTATCCGTAATTTTTGATTTTTTAGAATAGTATCGCCTAAATATACTTGTTTACTTATAGATAGTGAAACTTAACTTTAATAATATTAGTTAGAGCTAAGGTAGGTTCTAATCTACTACACTGTGTATCCGTTATAAAATACCCTTAAATAGAATTATTTTCTTAAATTTTGATTTAAATATTTTTTACCTTATTTTTATTATCAATTATTACAATTATTATTTATTACCGTTAAAATGCAAACATTTAATAATTATAAACAATTCTGTTAATTATTTTTTCGTTTCCTGCCGGTACTTAGAACTTGCAGCCGCGCGTGATTATCGTATTCGCAATTGGTTAGATAGAAATAAATAAATAATTTATTACAAATAATTAATTTTTGTTTTTTATTTAAACCTTAATAATAATAAGCTTTTACTCTATGAGCATTTTACGGCTCCCGTCCTATTCATACTTGACCCGTTTAAACTGTTTAAATATTCAACCACTTGGTTCTTAGCGGGAATGTGAGGGAAGAAGTTGTATTCCTCTTTGCGTAGTTTCTGACTAACCCTTTCTGTCATGAATGGGTGCGCTCGTTATCGTGCTTATTCCACGGTGGGGAGCGCTCTCATTATTTTGGACTGCATCGGCTGCTTACCATCAGGCAGGATGCAGTCACTATGACGAGTCATAATAGCTAATGTGGATAACGCAGCACGACACGACTATTATCCTCAAGGGGTTAGTCAGAGACTAGGCAACAAGGACCACAGAAGCAGTCACCTGCCATAGTCCACTCTCTGTCTTCATAGCATTTACTAACCCCATCTGATGGTGGGTCTGATTTTCTTGTCAGTTTCTTCCACTTTGCTCTGTTCGACGCATCGGTGTCAGATACATTGCAGCTTCTTAGGTCTTTGGCAATAATGTCTGTCCATCTTAATTTCGGCCTTCCTCTTTTTCTGGGCGCAGGTAACTTCAGACTAATTGCCATATTACTCATGTGGTCGGGAGATCTCCTCTTCACACGTCCATACCACCTTAGTCTGCTTTCTTGTAGCTTGTCGGCGATACCTATCACATTCACGTACCCCGAGACTGCCGCGAATGTATTCGTTGCGTATTTTGTCGAGTCTCGTTACTCCGCAGCAACCAAGCCATTTATAAGAGATAAAAATACGAACAAGTGCGAGGACTCGCCCACGGAAGGTTCCGTACAAATGTACAAATTTGTCGGTGCATATTATTATAAAAGTTTTTATTTTTCATTTATCGTCAAAAATCGGAAACTATACATCATAAAAATAATAAAAAATATGTTTTAAAAGCTTGTGCCAATAAAGCCCTTTCATACGATACCCCACGTGACACGGTTAACTCAATTTAAAATTTGGACCGCCGTTCCTGATATAAAGACCCTGTTTTATAATGATTAACAACAAATGTATAGTTTTCAGATTTTTCCCTATACTTGTAGTGTAAGACGGTATCACTTGCCAAATATCATAGTTCTAGGTCAACGGAAAATACCCTATAAATTTTGATTCCCTTGAGAATGTCGAAATATACGTTTTTTTTTGGAATAAAGACCCTGTTTTTGAATGATTTCATTACAAATGTATAGTTTTCAGATTTTTTCCTATACTTACTTGTAGTATAAGACTGTAATACTTGCCAAATTTTATAGTTCTAGGTCAACGGAAAATACCCTATAAATTTTGATTCTCTTGAGAGTGTCGAAATATACGTTTTTTTTTGGAATGAAGACCCAGTTTTTTAAAGATTTAATTACAAATGTATAGTTTTCAGGTTTTTCCCTATACCAACTTGTAGTATAAGACGGCAATACTTGCCAAATTGTACAGTTATAGGTCAACGGAAAATACCTTATAAATTTTGTTTCCCTTGAGAGTGTCGAAATATACTATTTTGCGGCATAAATGGCCGTACCTTTTTTACGTTTATTAGTAGTTTAATTTTTTCACAGCCTCAAGAGACTGTAGACTTGAGTATATCGCTTTAATTTCAATTTTCAACAGGATAAAGGCGTATATATATATATATATATATATATATATATATATATATATATACGCCATGGCGATATCGCGTTCCCGAGATAAAGGTTATTGACAGACAGACAGACGGCCAACAAAATGATCCTATAAGGGTTCCGTTTTTGCCTTTCAAGGTACGGAACCCTAAAAAGTATAAAGTGATTAATTTCTTTAGTCCGTTGCCTATCGGTTGACATAGTGTATTTTTCTATTCGTTCAAAAGCTTTGTGCATCATAGCGGAAACCATAGTTGATTGAATTAAATTTGTAGCTCGCTTTTCCAATAGACGTTGAAAATCAAAATACCTTTAAACTATTTTAAGTACAGTCACCAGCAATAAGATGTGACTATCGACAGACTGCAAAAATATTTGATTATTGGTAGAAAGCATATAGTTATAAGCATACATACCTATGCATTCCACCAATGATCAGATATTTTTGTACATCACATCTTAATGCTGGTGACTGTACCACTGTCGCGTAGCGGTGAATGAATACTAACATCCCTCTCTTCCTTTGGGTGTCGTAAAATGCGACTAACAGACTAAATACTGCACATACATCCAACAGCATAGCAGCACATGTGCAGTCGCTATTTGATGAAAAGTGGACTACGGTAGAGGACTTTGCTGTCCTCATTGCCCAGCCTCTGACTAACCTTTCAGGGGTAATAGTCGTGATTATGCATACGAGTATGTATTGTAATTATTATCAGGACAAAGTTTGTATGAAAATAATTTATTTGGAAATTCGTCGCGGGATACCGGGACGGTAGTTCACGAGGACAAAATCGGGCGGGCTAGCTGCCCGCCCGCGACTTAGTATAAATAAAATACATAAATAAATCATTTTCCACGAATGTATGTTTGTGCATCACGACAGAACGGCTGCACCTATTTAGCTTATTCTTTTTTTGTAGTGTTTGTAATTTCAGGACAAAGTGTGAATGAAAGAAAATCTTTGAAACTTTGTTACGGTATACGAAGCATACACGCGACGGGCCGGTATATTGTAAAAAGTTAATTAACGTCAATAAAAATCAAATTCGCTCAATTCGATGGCTGATAGAAGAAACACTACCAACCACCTCTAATGTCAAATGATAAAGAATATATTTACAAAATCTTCATTAAAAAAAATACCTGAAAACAATTATGCACAATAAATGAGCGTGATAACCTCAAAAGTTAATTACATCACGGTCTCTCTATAATAAACCGTTCATAAATCAATTTAGCACTAGCTTGGAAAAGGTCTGCGAATTCACAAGTGAAGCACGCTTCTGGTTGGTACGAAAGCCAGTAATTGATCAACACACTAATTAAATTCGCGTGGGTTTGCGCGCTGAGCTGCCAGCCCTACCGCACATTTGTCAGTCAGTTCCTTTTAATGACTGCCGTATATACAGGGTGTCATTATACCTATGGAGTTTATGAGGACAGTGCAGTGCTATGCTGGTAGCGGCTCAATAATATAATACTACCGCCCCAGCCCTCTCTTCGGGTGTCGTAAAAGGCGATTAACGGCTCAAAGACTGCACATACATCCAACAGCGTAGAACGGCGATGTGCTCACCTTCTGTTACTTGAGCACGTGTGCAGTTGTCATTTGGTGTAACGTGGACTGAGGAAGTGGACTGCTTTTGCAGTCCTCATTGCCTGATCCCTGACTAACCCTTCGGGGATAATAGTCGTGGATATATGTATGTATGTCATTGTATAGAGTTTATGAGGAACAGATCCCGTACATAGCATGCCATACTTATGGAGTATCTATACACCGTGACAGGTTAGACGACGGACGCGTTTAAGCAGGTAAACTAGTAACTTATCTTCATCCCTTTTAGTTAATAAAGGTTATAGCAAATTTTAAAACACGCGAGTTATTACAGATTTTTTTAAAAGTGAACTTTCTGCATTTCGCATGTACTACACGCACGAGTAAGAGAGGCGTTGTTCGCGCGGCGGCGTTAGCTGTGCGTGTGTAGTGTAGGTAATTTCGCGCGCGTAGTAAATTGTAAATAAGCAGAAAAACCATTTCAGTTAGGGAAAAAGTAAAAAGTTAAGGTGGTGTTTTTTCATTTTTAATGGAACAGGTATCTGTTTCTTATGCACCTCCTTTAACGCGTCCGTCGTCTAGCCAGTCACGGTGTATAAAACCTTAATTTTTCTTAATACAAAAACAATTAAGGGTAAGTTCCACCCGTCAAACTGAACAACTTTCCCCAAGAAACTTAAGTGCAAAAATGACAAATAAAATTCGATCTTTCATACTATTGTCGTCAGCTGATCGGTCAGTTTTGTATGGGAGGTCGAAATTTTTTTGTAATTTTTGCACATAGGTTTTTTGGAAAAAGTTTTATTTTATTTTATTTATTTCACAACCATAATTCACAATGTATGTAATTACAAATAGATACACAGGATAATTATGGACCCCTGAGTTGTTTAGATTCATGGGTGGAACTCACCCTTAATTGTTTTTGTATTAGGAAAATTGAGGTTGTACATATGTATTGTTAAACGACAATGGGATCAATTGATTAGCACATCCCTATCGCTTACCGCTTTTCGTACCCCTGCACTATAGCTGCTGGATTTTTATGACACTTGTACTAAATGGTTAGTGAAAAGTACTTACTGAGTTAGTTGTTATTAATATGTACCACATAAAAGAAAAGCTATTCGGTAACACCTACTGCTGAGTAAAGGCCTACGCCACTACCATCCACTACAGCGATCTTGTGACAGCCGGATCCACTGTTCTCCTATTGCCTTTATAATAATAATATCGTCCGACTAGAGGGCAGGTAAGCGGGGTGTAAAAGTAACAAACCTTTCGTAATATTTGATTTTTTCCGTAAATAGCGGTCAAATAAACTTAAAGATAACGAAACGCCGACTGTGGTAGTAATTTTTTTAACGTTTAGTTATTCTTCAAATAACGAAACGTTCAAAAAATATTGACGACTTCTGTGGTCGAGTCGTTAGCACGCCGGGTCTGGTGTCGCGCCATCTCTGAGGTTCTGGGTCCCTGTCCCGGGTTCAATTCCCGGTCGGGTCAATTTAGCTAAAAACTGTTTTTCTAAATTGATTTCGTTTCTGGGTGTTTTTTCTATGTATAAGGGAGTATATTTATCCATCATCTTACCATATTAACGAGTTTCAAAAGAATACTTATCTTGATCTTTATAATTGGTGTGAGCGTTAACCAATTTAACAATAATATAATTTTTTTTATAACTAAACTACCTATGTACATTTGTAAGTCAATTACTTTCGAAGAATGCTGTATAAAATAGGGTACCAATCCATAAGGTTTATCAGGAACAATTAACAAAAAGATTCCTGTAGGTGCGAAATATTTTTGAGCAAGCTGTCACTATCACAGATTTCATTATAAAAAAGAAAGAATGGAGTACTGATAAGTGATAAAAAAGCATTTTTGACAAAACGTTAAAACACGATATTTCGCTAGTAGTAACTTAGAAGACTAACACGATTTTTAACTAACATGATTTTTGACAGACTGATCGTTACATATTTTTTATTAACCTGAGGCTTGAATTGGTATGTCAGTACGGGACACCCTATACATTTCCCTGTACAAACGATTTCATATCGTCGGTCGTAATAAATTAAAATTCTACAGGTTTCCATTTCCTACTATCTCAGACACATTGATAAGATAATGTCAAAGACAAATCTACTTAATAATTTAACTAAATTAATTAAGCACAAAGTGGAACAAATGTTTCTGACACAATTGTGTTATTCATTTTCGGTCTTGGCTTAACCGCTTTTTCTCCTAGCCGTTTACTCTTGGCCAACGTGTTCTCGAAAGCCTTGAATCTTTAAATGTTAAGAGAGTCTTTCCCTTTTCTTATGGCCTAACTCGTTCAAAAGTTTCAGTAAATACTACTACACAAAAAATAAAGTAGAATTAAGTACTTGCAAAGAATTTATATAAATCAACCAATTACTTTAAATCTATAGATCTATCAGTTTCATATCTAAAGATCAATTCGCAATAATGAAAATTAAATTTCTAACTAAATTAAACACTTATCATTCATTTATCCTTCGCATTCTCATGATAATTAATTCAAAAGCCTTTTCACCTTCCCTTTATGCCGAGATTTAGACTTTATCCGTTATCTCTACTGCTTTCAGAATAATCTTCTATATCCCTGGAGTCTTACAATCACATTATTATTGTTTCAAAGAATGACCACTTTAGACAAGGGTTCTATCTTCTAAACTTTATATTATAAAAGGAACGCTATAGTAAATGTCAACTATTTAGCATGTACCAGACATTTTCTGCAAGATTGTGAATAATGTGTTGCTTCCACAGCAATGATATCATAACTGTTCGATGTGCTAATACTTTAAACTATAAATAATCAAAATACTTAAAAATCTGCTCAAATTAAAACTATCAAAATAACTTTACAACACGGATTAATAAAAAAGCCAAGTGTCATTTATTAATTAATTTAATTTATTGTTTTGTAACGTTTCACCTATTAGTTGGTATTGATATCGACGACCTAATTTGTTTCTGAACCTCACGAATTTTTCTATTTCTTTACTCTTCAATCCAGTCACAGTTCGATTGCTGTCAATAACAAGAATGGGCTCTGCCTTTTCCTTTTTACTGATTTCCATTTTCCCATTATGTTTGTTCACAAAATAAATTGATGGTATGTTTATAGAATTGGTTTCTTCCGATCCGTCATCATCAAAAACGACGTATATAACCAATGGATTATCGTTTTCTTGACCATTAATTTTTAGATTTGCTGGAGCTGTGGCCACCAATATTTTGTAACTGTCAAAAGGTTGTTTCAGTATTGGCAAATTAATGAAGTTCTTACTCTCAGGAGCAGGTGCATCATCTTCGACGTAAACACTTTTAATCGATCCAACCTTTGCCACCTGATTCGTGCAACCTTTCCCTAGCAGCTCTAAAGGGCTAGGGTTGTTAGATTTCGTAATGACTTCCCTTCTAAATTTCGAATTTATGACTGAATCTTGTGGAATTTTAGCGAAAAGTGCACCGAATGATTTGGTTTTCAGTTCCTCGTTCACAGCGAGAGGGTTGAACTTTACACTGAATCCGTTGTTAATTGGGTAACACTGAGTGACAATTGTTGAATATAGCGCCAGGAGTGTACCAAATACCTGTTATTAAAACAATATCAATGAACACAGTGAAATTACTTGGTATACAATTAAATAAGACTCCTAAAGAGTCCTTGTTTGATCAAATAAAGAAGCCTTGAAAATTGTGAACCTCCTCTGATTGCGAAGAACTACTATTTAGCTAACACTACTAACAAACAAAACATATTATTATAGTTCTAATCGAAATACTAGAATTAGTTCACTCACATATGCCATATTACGACCACCGCATACAAACGCCGACGTACACATACTGGCACTTGGGCGGTAAATAGCGCGGAATTATGTCACAGACGTGGCTATGTTTTTAAAACAGTACACCTTATGGATGTTTGGATGAACGCTATTGTCATCGATGTCTCGTTTTTTGTATACATACTCGAGTATAGTTATCATTGTGCAAGGAATCTAACATGCTGCGTGCCAAAGTCTCCGTTTACCTTCCGATGTATGCTACCATTACATTTTTTTTACAGATTATTATTAATGTGCGTTTAACACATTAATATTAGTCCTGTTAACCCAGGATGGGTTAATATCTTTTTTATTGAAATTTTGCATTCACAATGCTATATAAATATAGGATAAAATGTTTACTAGAAAAAAAAATCAACCAGTCTCAGGAAGCTCGAATGGAATTCGAACCCACGAACGAGCAGTGGACCGGCAATCCAAAGGTCGTTGGTTCGAATCCCATTCGAGCTTCCTGAGACTGGTTGATTTTTTTTTCTTACTCATTTATGAATACCAAATGTGTCAAACAATTACAATGCGATCCAATTGCGATTCAATTATACCATTCGTAAATTAGCAGACTTGGGCCCCTGTTAATTTAAATGACTGTGTCGGAGTGGATTCACGTCAGTAATCTAACGGAGCTATGGGGGATTGCACCACGGTTTCTCGCGTGCAACCTGCATCTATCCGTTCGGCTACCGACGCCTCTAAAGTAGTAGGTTTAAATTAGTTGATTTAAAACTAATACATTATTGGACACTCAGGAATAATAAACAAGGTGATTCTAGAAGTCCAAGAAGTTTATGGGAGTAACTAAAAGATTTTTTTTTAATGAAAGAAGGAGGCAAACGATCAGGCGGGTCACCTGATTTAGAGTTATCACCGCCACCCATGGACACCCGCAAAACCAAAGGAGTCGCAGTGCGTTGCCGACCTTTAAAAAAGGAATAGGGTTAAGAAAGGAATAGGAATTGTGAGGTGGGGGGGGGTCTCCCGAACCCTCACTGGCCGGACGAAACAAGTGCCATTATTTCACGCTGGATATTCGTATTACGCCGGGCAAGCCTGCCCAATGCGTGCTGCAACGCAGCGTGGCTCTACCACTCAATCAGTGTCGCTCATTTAGCACCACCCAGTGGTCACGTGTAGGGTCTCACGGGTAAACCTCCGGACGCGAGTAACTTTAACCCCTAAAACCAGAACTTGTTGTTTTATAGTATAATTAAACTTACATCACCATTATACTTACACCTTTTTCTCTAAGTTACAGTTACACAAAATATTCTCGTCTGCAATAATTTTGCAACAAATTTGGCTTCATGAGTAAGGCATACTTTTCCCTTTGTCTAAAATGGATGTCATACTGTTTTTGAGAACAAGTTACTCCGTATCCTATAGTTTCAGACTCTTCCACACTGTCCGATCTTGATGAATCACCCTATATAGTCTAAAATAAGGGTATAACCAGAACATTACCCAAAGTAGCAGTCAATAAATCACTCAGCGGCGCCAATAAACTTGTCACCACCGTCACCATATTGCAGATTACAGGCAAAGGATATTGGCTTGAACATAAATCTTTTCACTTTAAGGATACAGGAATTCAATACTTACTTAATGCTTTCTTCTATACGACCGGAACGACGTGTTCCGAATGCTAAGGGCAAGCTCAAGAGGTTTTTCTGACTAAATGGTGTCTCAAAAATGAGAGAACTGTAATTTTTAGACGTGTGACTTTTCAAATCTTCAATTGTCAGTTGTGTTTTGTTAAACTAATACGAAGCCTCACTACGGCTTAGTACCGCTAGCTCCAAAACTTGTATCCCATCAACTCCAAATATAATTCGATCTTGTAGCGCAAACTCCAAATGCAATGTTTTCAATAATTTAGAATTTCATACATTATGGCCCATCAGCTCCAAAAAATATAAAGATACAGTTTGCAAAAAAGTTCACCGTTGGCTAGACTCAAGCGATCGAGTCATAATTTTCGTGTTTTAGTGTGTTTAGTTGTCCGACGTGGGTTTGACTCCCACCTCAGATAGTCATTTGTTTATTTTCGAGTTTATTCAAGTGTTATTAGGAGGGTCTACGCATTTCGGTTTCCCATACAAACTTTCGAGTCGAAATTTTCGAAAAACCAATAAGCCAATTTTAATGAAACTTTGCATGCTAATCTAACTAACACAGGGAATGTGAAACATGCGATCTAAATGGTTTGTTGAAAACATTTAAAAAAAACGTTTATTTAACTGTGTTATTGTGATTTAAAGTCCACTATAGAAAGTATAACGCAGTAACTCAATTAAATAAACGTTTTTTGAAAATGTTTTCAACAAACTATTCCCCCTCTACTAGATCCCAGCATTTTACTTTAGCATACCATATTTCATTAAAATTGGTTTATTGGTTTTTACAAATATCAACTTGGAAGTTTGTATGGGAAATTGAAATGCGCAAACCCTCCTAACGCAATAATCAAATATTTATATCAAATATAGCTCATGACCTATTGATTTAAAAACATCACTACAATATTCATATCAAATATAGCTCATGACCTATTGATTTAAAAACATCACTACAATATTCATAACCACATTAATTTTATCATTTGAAAACTGCGAGTCGGTGATCACAAATTGTTATGATTTGAATAATCCAAAAAACACTTTGTTCTACTTGGGCATTTAATCTGGATATCGGCTTTGACACACGGTTTAAAGGAACGTCTATGAAGACATTACCTACCTACTTTTGCGAACATTTTACACAATCGAAAATGTTGTCAAAGCGGACGTTTGCATTGAAAGTACAAATAGTAGACGTTTATGATGCGATTGAAGATTTAGAACAAAAATCGGACGCCAAATCTGGTAAATCCAACGGCCTTTATTTCAATACTAGCTTCTGCCCGCGAGTTCGTCGGCGTGAAATAGTTACTTTTTTGGGCTAACGCTAAATTATTTATTATTTTGATAAGGATTAATATCATTTTTATAAAAACACTTTCTAACTGCGATACTTTAACCGTTTACGCAGCGCACGCAGCGGAAGCTCTCAAAAGAAAAGAAAAACCCCCGATCTTGAAACATTATTCATTGGGGCTCCGCTCTTATTGGTCTTAGCGTGATGATATATAGCCTATAGCCTTTCTCGATAAATGGGCTATCTAACACTAAAATAATTTTTACAATCGGACCAGTAGATACTGAGATTAGCGCGTTCAAGCAAACAAACAAACTCTTCAGCTTTGTAATATTAGTGTAGGTGTGTTCCGCAATGTCCACTGTACCTAATAACTGTTTTGTTATTAAGTACACTGTACCTAATAACAAAACGAAGCGAAACGATAACTTATTTCTGGTGTAATAAAAAAACTATAAAATGGCGCCACGCCTAAGGCCTTCGGTTTGCGATCTTGCCAGCTAAGCAACTTTTGCATAGCCCGGTTCACTGGCACGGATGGGTGATCAAATTAAAAACAACTTGTATTCCACCGTGCTTTGAAAGTCACGTAAGGCTGATGTCCCGATTGTTGTCTTAGGTTGACAGTTGTTAAAACCTACCTAACCCCATGGGGATGCCTGTGGGAAAGCCTGTGCCACGGAGGGCCTGTGCCTATCTGTGGGACGGTTATAGGCTGAAGATGCAAATATACCTAAGTACATTACATAATTGTAGTATAGTGTGTGTGGGGGTGTGTGTGTGTGTGTGAGAGAGAGTGTATGTGTGTGTTTGCGTGCATGAATGTTTATGTGTATAATATGCATGTATGTGTGTGCTTAATTGAATGTTGTATCCTACTTTCAACGTTTTGTTTTACAACTACTTAATTAGAGAGTTAACATTATGTTTAGGCAATCTTCGTCTATAAATGTTTGTATATTTTTAGTATTTGTATTTTTTATGTAATGACTGTTCCGTGCCAAAATAAATGTAACCCCTAAAGCCCCAAGCGCACCTAAAAACTCGCTATTCCGTCAGACCACAAGCGGCCATATATATGGCCGCGCTGGCCGTGGAGAGCGTGACTTTGTACCGTGTTTTAAAACACTTAGAGACTAATTTAGTATGAACAAGGTCGATTATTTCGGTTCTATCGTGAACGCAAAATTTAACATGAACTGCGTGCGATTTTTTTTTAAATTTTATTTCTAGTTCCCCCAATTTAAATTCCCGTCAAATCGCACCTGCTGTCAAAATTTTTACGAGATTTCGATGCCAAGACTTAGAAGGTTAAAAAAAACACACTTACGGCTATTATCCCCAAAGGGTTAGTCAGAGACTAGGCAATATGGACCACAGAAGCAGTCCCCTGCCATTTATGGACTATAGTCCCCGTCTCACCAAATATCAACTGCACAGGTGCTCAGCGTGACAGGTAGTGAGCCCATTGCCGGTCATAACTGTTATGGATGTATGTGCAGTCCGTTAGTCCGTTAGTAGTAGTAGTCTCTTCCCAAGGGAAGAGAAGGGTAGGTAGTTTTATTTTAGTGAACGGCTATACCAAACGGCAAGTAGAAGTAGAAGAAAACATAACAAAACAAATTCTATACATAAAGCATGCAATTATAAAAGTAGTCGCTTTTTACGACACCCAAGAGAAGAGAAGGGTAGGTAGTGTTATTTTAGTGAACAGCTATACCAAACGGCAAGTAGTAATAGAAAAAAACATAACAAAACAAATTCTATACATAAAGCATGCAATTATAAAGGCAAACCCAAAAGTCTCGGTCTAATGAAGTGGCACAACGAGATTTTCCACGGGAACTTTCCGCGCTTACAATTGAGTTTTCGCGTAGGACGCTGAAGGAATTTTAAAGGATAAACTTTTCTAATTTGTTGGATGTCTCGAAATTTTGAGCTTCTTCCCGATATAGTAGAAATAGTGCTTCGTTTTTAGTAGTGTTTAGTTAGAAACAAATGATTATAATAATTAAGATCCGGTGTTACATTAACATTTAAAAATATATATGTTATCTTGTCGGTGATCTAATAAATAAATAAATATAATATTAATTATATTTATCTCAATAAATTAGAAAATTGTATTAGAATAGAATAGTATTTATTGTTTTCACTGCGTACAAATAAGGCCAATACATAAAAAGTATGATTTAAAGTAAGTACGTTTAATTTTTCTCCCTCGTACGTTTAATAATTCTCCATGTGACCACGGACCCTGTAAAGAGTTCAAAACGTCAGGATAATATAAAAAACTATGTAAATAGTAAATTAAACGCGAGTTAATCCGTAAAAAAGGTGTTTTTTAAACTTTCCTACACTCACACCAATTATCTAGCCCAAGTGAAGCTTCGTTATGAGACTGTTACCAGACAACGGATAAACATACTTAAAGTACTTAAATACATACTTATTACATAGAAAACACCCGCTCGCATATTCCTCAGAAAACAATACGTTTAATTTTTCTTTTTCAATCATAATATTATAATATGATATTAAAACAGAATTATTTTTAATTTTATAAAATTCAAATAAATTCAAAACTCCAAATTATTTATTCAATTTAGGCTACAATAATTGAGCACTTATGAATGTCGCTATGCCATCGGTTCGTAAGTACCTATGGGGCGGGAGCCTTGTACTGAGAAGAACCGGCAAGAAACTCATCAAGGGCATTACTTTTCTCCCTTTCTTTTACAGCGTCAATACAAATTTGAAAATGCCCATCATAGAAGGATATTTTCCATTACAAGACAACACGACGACATACAAAAGAATATCTAATAATAAAAAACAGGTATTCCTCATTTAAAATATAAACTATATATATTTAGAAACTATTACAATGATGACGTACGTATTTTATAGTTTGGCCCTGATCCTAAAGTCTCGCCAAATTATAGGGATTGATTACTTACACATTTTAAAACTTTAAGTATAAAAGGTATATACAAAGTGAGTTAGTTTAACACAATTTACTATTAGCTAACTTAACTAACACAATTTATCCTTAGATAGTAACGAGTGTCTGTCTGGGTGTCGTTGAAATATGAAAATTAAGTGAAACACTTGTTACGGATTAACTCGCGTTTAACAACTCATTAACGATTAGGATAAAATGTTTACTAGAAAAAAACAACCAGTCTCAGGAGAGATCGAATGGGAATCGATCCCATTTTTAGTAAACATTTTATCCTATTATCTATATAGCATTGTGAATGCAAAAGTTTCAATAATTAAGTGATTAACGATTGTGTGTTCATCACTGACGTGTCAAACCTGAAAATTCGTTACAGGGTCATATTCTTATAAGAAAAAGTACAATTCAATGTGCAGTTTTCGCGTACAGTTTAGAAAACAATATGGGTATGGAAAAAGTTCCATAAGGGCATAAGGCTGGCAAATTCATGCGTGACAGACCATGCTCTGCGGGCCGGGGGACGAAAGGTTGCGGGGGCGGTAAAGAAGTGCGCGGGCGTCGGGGTCGAGTAGTAGGACATCAGCTGTTGTGTGCACCTCCCCCCGTCGATCGCAGACTATTGTACTGTCACGTACGAATTTGTCAGCCTCTAAGCAAAGTGTTCAACTACATCCGAAGCAAACCGTACGTTTGTTCACAACATTTCTAGGTTCCCCGTGGCGACGGCTTTAGTTGCCAAATGTGTCAATTTCCCTTAAGTGGGAGCGCGCCTTTAGAATCCAATAGACACCAGTGACATTTCGATTCGCCCGGCCTGAAATACGCACAGGATTTAAGATATTCCCAGCCCTGAGTTTATTGGCCATTCGCGCGAATGGCGCGACGTTATCTTTGTTACTATAATTTTGGTGTCTGGGATATTGACTAGTTTCAGTATCTTTAAAAATAGATTACTTTGTTCAGCCATAACTTAGATTTATTAATTTATAATTGTAACGTTTTATGTTGATACTTTTGTTTCTATATTAAAACGCATTGTTCTGTGTTCGATTGAAGAACTTAGCGGTCGACCACTTTTCGTCGATATTCGCTTGCATCGTGTGCATGAAAAGTTCCCCGATTATTCATATTCTGTAAGCCAGGGACAAAATTACAAAATGTAACAGTGCATTTAGTTAACGGTATCAGTTCAGCTGCATACGCAGTTAAAAAAAAGGCTTCTAACTGATGGTGAGACGGCAAGAGTAGTTAATTTTAGTTATTTCCATAGTGTGATGTCTTATGGCTTACTGTTGTGGGGCTCCGCTGCTAATATTGACGATGTATTTATTCTACAGAAAAGGGCAGTCCGCGCCATATACAATCTGAAGTCTAGAGACTCACTCAAAGAAGTGTTTAAAAAAATCGATCCAAATAAATTTAGACGATTCAAAATGCTCATTTTAAATTTATTGAATAAATAAATTTTGAATTTTGAATTGAAGTTGCAAAATTCAGTAGAACTTCGGTGAAATGATAATAATTAACATTATCATAGTTGTCTATGACAATACCTATCAAAAGTTATTGGTTAAATGAAAAGGTTTACCTGCATAGGTTTGCTTTTTATTTTATTTCTGTTTCGTTTGCCTGGCCGATACACTGAACGGAGTTTGCAAGAGTAATTTATACTTATTTCTATTGTGTGTAGTTATTCAAAATTTTGCAATCACAATATTCATCCAACGTCTACCACATAATAATGGTTGTTTAATATCAAAATTTATAAACTATACTGGGCTCTTGTATCAACACCCAGAAGCAACATGTCATGTATCTGACATAATTGGTAGATAAGTAAATTGCAGTGAAATCATTTCACATAGGTATTAACAATGTCTGAAATTGCCCTTATTAACAGAAAAAGCGATATAACAACAAGAAGTCATGAATTTTCTCATAAACGGTATAACTTTATTTAACTTCTAAACCAAATAGCTCTTTGCATAAGTAATAACGTTGTATTATAAGGAAAATGGAAATCATGCAATAAACGTGGATCAAGCCATAATGCAATATTGTTTTTGCAGGTGTTTAAGTTCCTTTAGAGCTTAATATCGCGCTGGCAGCCCAGACAACGGGTGAAAACGGGTGAACGATTAGAAAAATCTATTTATATGTATGTATTCTATTCTATTTTCGCAAATAGAATAGAATACATACATAGGTGTTTCTCTGCTATTTGGAAACTTAGCCATACAAGACTGTCCTAAGCAAATTTTATTAAATGTTGAGAATGTTTGTTAATAAAATGAAGGACAATATTAAATTAAATATATCTCTTTAAAAAGCCCACTTATTTTCGTCCTGGTTTTTGAGTTATAGACGATTTTATTCAAAATCGTGACAGAGGACTGTTCTAAACGCTCAGGGGAATATTTTTATGAATAAAAAAACGAGTATTTTAGTATGAAAGTAATCAAATTTTGTTTCTAGTTCTTACGTATTATTAAATAATTATTTTTGAAATAAATCAAAAGAAATTTCACTTATAATTTATTACTTTAACTTATGTTATTACCATTAACAAATGTTCTTAACATTTGTGTTCAACTTGGTAAAATCATCTTCTTAGAATAATAGTATTTTTAAGATACAAATTGTATGACCTAAAGTCAGCCTTTTTAATGATTATAAAATTAAATAATAACAAAGAAATAGAACCTCTGCTAACTAATTGCTATGAAATGACAGAGGACTGTCGGTCAGGGGACTGTCATTTTTACATACTAATTAAATAAAACAAAATCATCTAAACTTATCACATTAACAAAACAAATGTGGCTACATACTTTATAATCAATTATTTTTAACAACTATTTGTAATTAAAACTCTTAAAATATGAAAAAAATGGCTAACCAGTGGACTGTTTTATCTAACGGCCGAGACACGTGGTTCACTAGCAGACTCAGTGGTGGCACTAAAAAAATGTCAACTGCCCGCCCATCTATACACCCGAACGAACTTCACATTGATTGCCTTCCGTTTCACGATGTTAACGTTTCGCGCCAATACAAAATTTGACCTAAGCGCGGTTTTCAAATTTTATCAGGTGACTGTTAAAAAAATTTGAGGACAGCATTCACGTCTAGATTTTTTCGTTAATTTTTTATAGTAAATATATAATTGTGATTTATTACGATGCTGACGGTTTTATTGTTAAGTATTTTTTTAACACATTTTATTTAGTATCAACAGCAAAAAAAATAATATTGGTCACAAGACTTGTAATTCGGGAAAAGGGGACCAGGGGACTGTGTTTTGAGGTGTTTGAGGTTGATTTTAATAAATATTACATTATTAAATTACTAAATAAGCTATCGCGTGTCAAGAATACCTAATACTTTGTCATTATTCATATAAAAAACTGAGAAATATTAAAATTATTGTATAAAATTTGCTTGGGACAACGATTTTCCATTTAGTAGAGAAACGCCCACATAGATTTACAACCTGTTATCCCCAAACTTTAGTCAGAGACTAAGCAAAGAGGACCACAGAAGCAGTCCACTGCCATAGTCAACGTTTCATCAAACTACTGCACATGTGCTCACCGTGACCGGTGGTGAGCCCATCGCCACTTAGTCGCCTTTTACGACACCCAATGGAAGCGAGTGGTATGGTAGTATTCTTTTAGTAAGCCGCTACACGACACTGCTCTATATACATATAAATATACCTATATAAATAACTAGCGACCACTCGCGGTTTCACCCGCGTGGTTCCCGTTGCCGTGGGAATTTCGGGATAAAAAGTATCCTATGTGATAATCCAGGTTATAAACTATCTGTATGCCGAATTTCATCCAAATCCATTCAGTAGCTTTTACGTGAAAGAGTAACAAACATCCATCCATACTTACAAACTTTCGCGTTTATAATATTAGTAGGATTTTATTCGGCATCAAAACCAGACAACATAAAATTACAATGAACAATAAATTATGTGACACTGAAAAGGCATCTACCCAAATCTTGACTTGTATTTATATTAGACCGGGCCGTGTCCCGTCCGGGCGGGTCACGGATCGTGCACTGTGTAATATGAACTGCTTCATACAAAATGTATGCAACGTCTCAAATCAGTGCCCCGTCCGGGCCACACACACGGCACGCCCCGTGCACGGCCCGGTCTAATATAATTCATCCCCAAAAGTATCATGCTCTAAACTACATATGACAAGCATAACAACATGCAAATAAATTACTAGTTTAATCGAGTGGTTAACACGCCGGTTATGAAGAGATCGCAAACCGAACCGTAGCCGCTGCGATAACGAGCTCATTCTACACGATAGGATACGATTACACACACATCTTAATTTTCTAACTAACGTAAATACATTCTGTTCGTACACCCTTCCATATCATTTTCCTTTGTAATTAAAGTAAATTCATTAGAGTTTTCAAATGAAACGTCGTATTATCTGTATTTTAAGAGCGTTGAATAAACATAGCTAATAATCTTAAATATTTAATAATTCTATGTTATAGCTTAGGACGGTAAACATTCTTTAACTCTGCATACGGTAAACTTAAGGGAATTGTGTATGATTTTAAAGATAACATTTTTTTTTGTAATTTCGTTCCATAGAATTGTTCCCGGAATGAAGTGGCTCCGCGAAAAGTGTAGACTTTCGAAAACAATCTTAGGACATTAAGGATAATGTTGAAACATAAAGGAGTTATTTACCCAACCTAAAAAGGTATTAAGTTATGTAATTGCCTCTTTATGCGCGCCTTATCTTCGGCTCAAATCTCATCATTTTATGATGGGAGCAACCCAACAAGGTATTGTAAACATTTTTTATTATTATTTCAGCTTTTAACCATGTCGCGTAGTGAAGGAATACTACCACCCCCTCTCTTCACTTGGGTGTCGTAAAAAACGACTAACGGACTAAAGATTGCACATACATCCAACGCTATAGAGCGGGCTCACCATACTTCCTCATTGAATAGTCTCTAACTTACCTTTCGGGGATATTAGTAGTGATTATATGTATGTATGTAAAATGTATGTATGGTCCGTGCTTCGGAAGGCACGTTAAGCCGTTGGTCCCGGTTGATGTCGTAAGATAACAGTCGTTAAAACTCACCAACCCGCATTGAGCCAGCGTGGTGGGTGATGGCCGAATATCCCCACGTGCTATTGTCCACGTGGGAGGCCTGTGCCCCGCATTGGGACGTTAATAGGCTGATGATGATGATGTATGTAAATGTACTTAGCCAAGTGGTTAAGGCAGCCGCCCGGAATGCGGAAGGTGCGTGGTTCGATTCCCGCCTGAGGTTGTCGTCTTTTTTCAGTGTTTAAAATTTTACTTAAGTATATTTAAGCGTTAATAAAATATAAAACATTAATCTATAAACGCAGCTTCATCTTAACCGAATGTTCAAATATTTGTAAAAATATTTCTTTCGGATCTCAGAGGTGACAACTTCTAAGATTTGATGAAGCAATATTGACAAAAAAACATAAGCATCAAGCACTGACAAATTTCGACGGTTGAAAGCCAGACCTCGGTAGCCAAGTGGTTAAGGCAGCCGCCCGGAATGCGGAAGGTGCGTGGTTTGATTCCCGCCTGAGGTTGTCGTCTTTTTACAGTGTTAAAAATTTTACTCAAGTACTTCATCTTTTCAAATTATGTTTTTGACGAGTCTGGGGTTTTTTGCATTGAGGAGTTCGGTGTTGGGGAAGACAGCTTAACGAGTTACGTTCTTTGACTTTTTGGTGTAGACATTCGGCAAAGTTTGGAAGCAAACTGTGTTTTCTTTCATTTCATTACCGTTAAATTTTTATTAAGGTGCAGTAATACATAGTCGCACATATTTTAAAAATAAGTAGAGATTATCCCTAATAGTAGTTTTTGGTATATCCTTTTGCACATTGTACAGATCTAAGTAAGATTCATTCTTATAATTCCCGGATGAAGCAGCTTATTCGTCTTAGGACAGATTCTGGTTACGACAGATTCTTGTTAGGGCAGATTCTTGTTATGGCAGAATTAGTACCTACAGTCGCGCATAAAAAAATATTTTTAGAAATTCTGGGTTGGATAGCCAAAGTATTTAATGAAAGTATGAAATGTCTTGCACAAGTAACAGGCGGACCATGAAAACTATATTAAACAATAAATGTGTTAATGATATAATAAAAAAACGGAGTCTAACGAAATCAGTATACTAGAATGTCTTCAACGTTTGGCAAACCTAAAAAAATAAGTGGCTAAGACTTTCACCAGTCAGTGTTGTAGTGGGTTTTTAGTATGATATTTACTTTTTTTTTAAATTTAGCATTACAAGGTTTTAAGTTCTAAATTTTTAAATATAGCAATACATAAATTGTGTGGTTTTTACTTTTGTTGGCAATGTTACTTCTGCCATAACATGAATCTGCCGTAACAAGAATCTGTCGTTACCATAGTCTGTCCAAACCAGAATCTGTCGGTGAAGCCTGGTGTTTTGCATTGTTCTATGAGTGCATTGTGATCACCATTTAGTATCACATCATTAAACACGCGTGGTGATAATTTTTGGCAGCGATGGCTGTCTAGATATCAATGAGGCTTTTGCACAGTATACGTTTATTATATTAAAAACTAATTTCTTACTTATATCCTACTAATATTATAAACGCGAAAGTTTGTAAGTATGGATGGATGTTTGTTACTCTTTCACGTAAAAACTACTGAATGGATTTGGATGAAATTTGGCATACAGATAGTTTATGGATACCTGGATTGACACATATGATACTTTTTATTCTGATATTCTCACGGGAACGGTAACCACGCGGGTGAAACTGCGAGCGGCCGCTAGTATATATATATACTCGTAGTTTAACTGTTCAATGGCTTCTTTTGTTCATAATTGTTCCACTAACAAGTGAGCATATTATTTTCTTTGATAATTTTCTTAACTATCCCGCGGTTTATTTGATTCTAGGAATGGATTCCAGAACTCTATCGAACAATAAGATTGTTTCCGCAGGACAGAAAAAAGCTTTTTAATCGGATCTTGTTAGAAATAAATTGAAAGCATACCTCAGTCCCTGAAGGGCGCTTGAAATATCTGAAAGTGAAACAATTTCTCCAAGTTTTCATAACTAAGACTTTTTTCTAAATCATATCTGACTTTCGTCAGCTTGGTGTGATACGGCCGTAGCTTCTTAACCGCAATTATTCACGTGAGAATAGACACTGATTTCGTGACACGTAAATTTAACTAACGAATAATTATACTAAAAATAACTGATCATCATGGCGTCGTAAAATCTCACCTCTATATTGGGTTCTACACAAATCAGTCGAAATTCTTGAACGCTTTTTCTCATATTTTTTTAAAGTATCATTGTCTCATCAAACCTTTTTGAATTTACATCCTAATAGACCTGAACAAAATATTTAATACAAATATTTTAAATGTTCAGTTCAGGTAGGTAAGACTGCTTAAAGATTCGTATTTGTTAACTTTGTTGCGTTAACATAACGCTCAAATATGCTTACCTACTTAAAAATAGTAAAACGTTTAAAAAACGTCTCCCTTAAGGGGGAAATTAACCACTGACGTCTTCTGCGAAACTGCGACTGCGTATTGGTTATACGACAGTGTCGTATCGCTATAATTCTGTGCTGGCCATGGACGTAATATTACGTCCATGGTGCTGGCAGAATACTACCTAGTGGTGTATCAAGACTCGAGCTCTCTGAGTCCTTTTCAAAGGACTCGGAGTCGTTTACGGAGCTTGCTACGAGTTTACGTTAGCCTCGGAGCGTTAGAAGTCTTTTTCTGCGTCTTTTTCTGCGCTCGAGTCTTTTTTGAGCTCTATTTTTTTGTGATGAGTTATTTGATGTATCACAGTTAGCATTTTAATACTAAACCATAATGAGTGTGTTTAAAAACCAATGATTGTCCATTTATAACACTGATTCATATTTTAAATGAAAAATAAAATATGATTGATTACAATAGCAGTTAATTAAATTCATCTGAAATCTCGCCTCGAGCCCTTGTTGAGTCAAAATTCAAGTAATTTTTTAAAACTCAAGCTGTTCTTGAAAGCTCGAGTTCATTTTAAGACTCGAGCTCTTTTGAAGGCTCGAGTTGTTGCTCACAGAGTTCGCGCTCAACTACACTCGAGACCCCGAGCCTATCAAGCCCACAGAGCCCTGCAAATCTGACACTAGTCTCAAAATTAGAACTCAAAGACTCGAGACTTGTAAATTATCACTAAATACTACCTTGGGTGTCGTAAAAGGCGACTAACGAACCAAAGACTGTTTACCACCTGTCACGCTCAGCACATGTGCAGTTATCATTTGGTGAAACGTGGACTGCGGCAGTGCAAGTGCGATCCTCATCGTCTGGTCTCTGATTAACCCTTCAGAGATAATAGTCGTGAATATGTCGTAACGTAACTGAATTTGTTTATTATCTATTTAAATCATCAAAAAAAACAAAGGACCATGGGAAATTTTGTCCCCACCATCCAACAGATTTGAAATTAGTGTCATTTGAAGGATCTAGTAGTATAGATATTTTTTACTATGGCGACGTTCTTTAAATACGCGAAATTTAGGTTATAAAAATATGTTGTTTTCGAATAAAAAAAATTCCAACAAAATAAGATTGTAAGAGCAGACCAGACTCCACAGACGGCACCCGTTCACGAGTATGACATGTGAATCAGCCATCGCTTCGCTCAACCATGTTTTAGGGAACGTAACGACCCGACGCACATGCCACCACCGCAGAGGCACTATGAGAGAGCATGACACTCGAGCAACTCCAACTAAAGCAAGAAAACAATAAAAATTATTTTTTATTATAAATAAACCAAATTCAGGCTTTTTTGGGTCCCAATGAACAAATTGACACGTATCCCATTACTGTTGAAGGGTTGGGTCGGGGTTCATACAAAATCCCCCATGGTCCTTTATAATAACCGTAGTTTTAAGTAAAAGCTTTTTGGTCGAAAATATTGAACATTCAGTCTATAGTAAGAAAGTCTCGCTGAAATTAAGCAGCCTGTATCATTGTTGGTACATACGCCAGCAGTGCAGGTACATACAAAAGGTATACCACAAAATGTCATCTGAACTTTATTGTTTGGTGAAGCAGTAATACTATAGTAAGATTATTTTATGGAATGAAAACAGCAACGTAAGTAAGTACTTTAGAAAGCTAGGATTCATTGTATTTAGTCTACAATGACAATCTCTTTAGTGTCGATAATCATTGTACGTTTTCAGTTAGTTTTTATTGTAAAACTGCACAATTCAGGAGTTGTGGATAGACAGAAGTGTTACACTGGGTCAATATCGCTCGGAGGAATTCGACAGTTTTAGATAGGTTGAGCTGGTTTTGTGTGTCATCATCATCATCACATAATATAAAGTAAAGTCGCCGTTTTCCTCTGTCTGTGGCACCGCACTATTCTCCTAAACCACGCAATGGATTTTATGCGGTTTTCACTAAAAGATAGAGCGTTAACTGAGGATAGATTTTGTCTATATTTTGTAGATACTTATATTTTTTAAATGGCTGAACTATGACGGTCTTTCTAAGTTAGCGTGGACGAAGGCGCGAGCGGGCCACTAGTGTTAAATATATGGTTTCTAATATCCGCCGCGTCCGTGCTCCATATTGAATATGCTAATCGCGGTGCAGTATTGCATGAGTGCAAGCGACATCAGATACTTTATCACTATACCGTTGATACATACTTATAATCACGTCTATTATCCCCGAAGGGTTAGTCAGAGACCAGGCAATGAGGAGCGCAAAAGCATTCCATTGCCGCAGTCCATTTTTTACCGACATTTTAAATAGCGACTGCACATGTGCTCAGCGTGGCTGGTGGTGAGCCCATCTCCGCTCTATGATGTTAGAAGTATGTGCAGTCTTTAGTCTGTTAGTCGCCTTTTACGGCACCCAAGGGAACAGAGGGGGTGGCAGTATTCTTTTACCGCGACACTGTAAACACGTTGACACACTATCTATTAAACCATGTTTTACTGTTACACGACGTCCTTCGAAATTTTTGTTTTGATGGAACGCGAAAGTTTAAAAGTGTAACTATATTTATAAATTGTCTATCTTTAGACATAGTTTTGTAGCTTTTGTAGCAAGACCATTATTCCTTAAGTTTGCCTGCATTTAAGTAAACTTAGTTGACTTTAAAATGTTGCATTGCTCTGAGTGACGAATAGATAACTCGCTCGCAAATTGGACAAACTTGACTTGCGGGTAGGGTTGCCTGGTGTCTGGCTTTTTACAGTATTTAACCAATTATATACAAGTCCGGCCTGTCCAGCTTTTGTTAAGCTTTTGGTCAACCCCGTCCGTCGCTCTCGCCAAAAGATGCCGAACAAAAGCATAGCATTTTTTCAAACTACCAACCCCTTCCTTCCCTTGGGCATCGTAAAAGCGACTAATGTACTAAAAACTGCACATACAGCCAACAGCGTAGAACGACGATGGGCTTATCACCTATCACTCTGAGCACATGTACAGTTGTAATTTGGTGAAACGTGGTCTATGGCAGTGGACTGCTATGCTGCTTCGGTCCTCATTGCCTAGTTTCTGACATTCCATTGTGATAAATTAGTCCTGATTCTATATAGGTGTTAATCGAAAATTAACATGTTTTTATATATATTTCATTGTGTATCATCTTAATGTTTACCGCCTTTCTGTTATCGATCTTAAGTTCAGAAAAAATCACTTGTCATTCAATCTATATGCTCATGATTGGTCTAACGGCGGCCAATAAAGGACACTGAATGTAAAAAATGTCTAGTTCATAGTTTTTAGTTAATCAATCATTCATTGGTTTGTCATCAAAGGCGTGTGGGTAGACGCCATTGTAATATTAATAATTTATCTATTCTTGTTACCTATTAAAATCAGTGTGACAAAGTATAGTGTTTATTTTCATCATCTTTACCATCACCATCATTAACTATCAACGTCTCTAACGCGACGCTTCGAACCCGCCGTCAGCGGCTCTTGAGAAAGTAAAGTAATCAACGAGTACGATCCTTGGCCGATCACGGCTGGCCGAGAATATCTGCGTACATGGGCCACCAACAGTAGGTATGTATGTTATTTTACTTTTAAAATCTATTATGTCAGCAGGTTTTCAGGGCAAAATATTCGGCTGTACATGAAACATAAATTTATGTCCGGTGTCCGACTTTTCAATTTTTAGACTTGGCAACCCTACATGCGGCATGACTATTTCCCCAGTTAGTTTGTCGCGGCGCGGCACGAGTGAGCTACTTCCGAAGCTCGTCTATTCTGTCAGCATCCACCAAAATTAAGGGTTAATGTATGTTACATTATATGGTTGTGTATTGCTTTACCTAGTTGTATAAAATAAGGAGCAAAAATGCATTATTTAGGTACCTAAACACCTACCCTTTTATTTATTTTTTATTTTATTTCACTCCCAAAAGATTCATTGAAACATGTTTTTAATGGATTGGATGTTATCATTATACATAAAACATATTTAAGTAACAGTTATTTCTAAACAATAATTACTAATTTCCAGACCCGACCGGGAATTGAAGCCGGGAGCGAGAAAGCGGCGTTTTGTAATTTTTTTTTGGGTATACACTTAATTGTAATGTAAATGTTTTAATGAAAGATATCACTGAAACAATCCCGAGCCCTGCGAAAGGGTCCAATGGGTAAATTTATATGCAAATTTGAAATGCTCCCCGGATCGTTAGCATAATGCGTTCAGCGTTACGGAACGAAGGCGCCTCGCAAGACATCTGGTTCAAAATTACCGTTCGCTTCGAAGGACAAACACTTCCCACACTAGGGTAAAGCTACCAAATAGCACGCACTACCATAGAGTACGTATTTCTACTAATTGACAATATCATAACACTTGTCTGTCAAATGCCCGCAGCGTTGGCAGAATATTACTCTTGTAAAGTATTACGTTATATTTAACCCTCTCACGTTTCTTCCATGTTCCACGGTGTGTTACTTTTACGATTCCTTGAGGACTTAATAAAAATATGAATTTCAATGGTTAAAATATGACAATAGAAATTTGTAAGGCATTTCTTAATTTGGTTGATATTATTTTAGTGTCGGTGTGTTATGATTTATTTGAGTCATAAAGCGCAGTACTACATCAATAGTGTAGCTTTCTACATAAAATAAGGTAATATTACTTTTTTGGCAACACTGGTTGCCTGTGACCCGTGACTTAGTGTGTGCATGCAATTAAAAAGGTTGTTCTTTGTATTATTAGTGCTTATGAATCCTATCCCGATACTTCTGCCACTCAGCGTACTCTACTGTAGTTGTACCCTACACGCGTGTCATATCTCTCTACACACCAACATGGCAGCCGTGGATAGTTGTATACAAATATATCGTCATATAATCATCGGATCTGATATGATGATATATTAATTCCCACATGGACATTAGCACATGGATCGGGCATAAACCAACACGCTGGCAAAATGCGGGTTGGTGTGTTGTATGTTATATAGAAGGTTGCATACAACTATATACAATATTCGTAACTTACTCAGGTTACGAGGTCACTCCTTTTAACTCTAAGAAAAAGCCTTTTTGGGAGAAAGACTCTTATTTATGACAAAAGGTATACGTTACCTGAATAAATGGAAAATAGAGATCAATGCAATGAAGCATTTCAAACCCACACCTAATCCAAAACGAGCGTCCTTAAATGTAGTAACAGGTAGATACTATCACCATACAGGGCATTCCGTAATAGGTGTATAATGATTAATGAATGTCGGAACTGGGTCATCACATCACACTAATATTATAAAGGCGAAAGTTTGTGAGTGTGTATGTTTGTTACTTCTTCACGTCTAAACGGCTAAAGCGATTTTAATAATATTTGGTATGGAGTTAGCTGACACCCTGGATTAACACATAGAATACTTTTTATTACAATATTCTCACAAGAACGGGAACCACGCGTGTAAAACCGCGAGCGGCCGCTTGTTGGGAATAAAAGTCAGCCGTTCCATTCAAAACTGCAAATAGGTACTACATAATACATATAATCACGACTATTATTCCAAAGGGTTAGTCAGAGACAAGCCTAACGAGGACAGCAAAAGCAGTCCTTTATCATAGTCCACTTTTCACCAAATAGCGACTGCACAGTGCTCAGCGTGACAGGTGGCGAGCCCATCGCCGCTCTATGCTGTTGGATGTATATGTGTGGTCTTTAGTCTGTTAGTCGCCTTTTACGACACCCAAGGGAAGAGAGGGGGTGGTAGTATTCTTTTACCGCTACGCGACACGGTTTAGTTTAGACAGATATAAGTACTATTCGACGTATTGCTCTCATACCAATAGTTGTTCCTTGTTCCGTGCACTGAATAAGATGACCCAGTTGCGGTATTGTAAACCTATTACTTACTAAAAACCATGTAGATATACCGGTAAAAATACTTTCTTTGTAAAATAGTGCTTTACTGGAACTTGCAACTAAGCAAAAGCACGGTAGGTACCTACTATTAATACGGCATACTCTTTCTTTATACTGTGGCAAAAATTTTTTACACTTAGGCAAAAGTATTGCAGGTAATCCACACGGTCGAGTAAAGAAAGAAGGACTCCAAGCCGCGATACTAACTAGTAAACCAGATAAAAAGGAAAAAAAACTTTTAGGCTGGTGTGTGTGCTGTCAACGGAGACGGTTGACATATATATACAATGTGATAGGGGTAGTACTTCTAACCCGTTAAGGCTAAGTACTACATCTAAATTCATCGACAAAAAAATAATATGGGGGTCCAACCCCCTCCCCCTATAATTTATGACCATTTTTACTTTATGCGATATCAAAGGTTTCATACGTCGGAGAAACGTGAAAAAAATGGCAAACGGTAGCTAATGACACTGGCTATAACTAATAAATTACTTTCTTTCGTATGTTTGTAATTATTTTGGTGAGAAAAAAATCATTACTTAATTATTTTGTGATTTAAAATTATTATTTTTAAGTCCATATTATTTTTTTGTCGATGAATTTAGATGTAGTACTTAGCCTTAACAGGTTAGAAGTACCACCCTTATCACATTGTATAAGTTACTCTATGGTTCACATCATAATGACGGCCGATCGGCTTACCTTTGTGTAAGGGTGTGACGTATTCTAATAATAATACTAGCTTACTTATGAGCTTCACTTTGTGGAAAGTGGAGTCCTTTTTTACGCGTACGTGGTAATCCATTGCAGTTTTTAAATTGCTATTGCTTTTTGGGTAAGTACGTGATCGTTTGTAATACCAGCTGCGGCATGCTTTAAAAACAAGTGCTTGTGGCCCGCCCGGCCCACTAGAATTTTTAAACTAAAAGTAAAACGCTGAACAAAAGACTTTCACGCGAATGGCGAATGTCCCAGATGCAACACATAATTAATATGTAGAGTATTGTCCATGAATAACAAAGTCCCTGTTACGTGGACGATGCAAAAGTACATGAAAAAATTATCTGTTCCGATCGGAATAGTCATGTGATTACCAATATCCAGTGATGCAAGTTATAGTCATAGATCTATGGTAATAACTGGCCTAAAACCGCAATAAAACCTTGTTAATAGTTTAAACCTGTGACGAGTGACGCAATGGTTTCGTATAAAGTACGCGTGAGTCAATCGTAACGCGTTAAACCGCGGTTAAACCACAGTTTAAACGCTGCGAATACCGCATAATCAAGTTAAGCACTTAAGGGTGTCTACACACGGCAACTTTTATTAGCAATACGCGTATCTATTTTCTATTAGGTAAAAACAGAAAACACTGTATAGTAGTCTCTCTGTTACTAAAAGCATTTTACTTAAAACTTTTCCGTGTACCAGAAATAACAAAGTCTGTCTGTGCATATCCATGTTGCAAAAGTATATAATATAAAAATCAATTGCTGTCCATTAGTCTGGCTTATATTCAAACACGGCTTGACCAATCTGAATATTTTTTAATTCGTTTGTTCCTAAAAATTCTCTAAATGGCGCGCGGGGTGAACAGGGTTTTAGGCTTCAACGTTGAATAACTTATTTCTCTTATTAACTACAGAGTCGTCGCCATACATAATATACATGTATTTTTTAAACACCTTTCGAATGGTACTAGTCTCGATATGCTACAAGGTGAGTACAGTAAGTCCCATGTTCTTTAATACATACATACATAATCACGACTATTATCCCCGAAGGGTTAGTCAGAGACTAGGCAATTAGGACAGCCAAAACAGTCCTCTACCATAGTCCACTTTTCACCAAATAGGGAATGCTCATGTGCTCAGCGTGACAGGTGGAGAGCCCATCGCCGCTCTATGCTGTTGGATGTATGTGCAGTCTTTAGTCCGTTAGTCAGTCGCCCTTTACGATACCCAATTTATTTAATTTTTCGAATCACTTCATAAGTCGCTGCATGTAATTGCGTTCCAAACAGGTAGGCGGTTGCATTGCATACATGTCTAGACCGAGCATCGCGGTACAAGCGCTTCTCCAAATCTGCCCGGTTTTAGTATTGAATTTTTGAAGTGTGCGTGACATCCGCGTATGACTGACGCTAGCGCGCTTCGATCAACAATACCTGATCGAAGCTAGCGCGAATGACCGCCTAATAAGGCCGGGAGGAGCGCGTCAAGCCAAATAGTGGCCAGTAAATTTTATGACGTTATTTTACGGCCAGGCTCTATCTAGACATGTATATAATCAAAGCGTTGCATATATTAAATGTATACGAGTACAACCGAAAAAACTTACCTACTTATAACAATGTTAGTAGATTGCATTTCCGCAGTTCTACAGAGATATGATAGTTCTTCTGTAGGTAAATGAGAAATCCGATGAAGTGCGATACCACCGGCATTGGCCTTGTCTTCACCTAACATCAGGTGAGATGAACGTCAAGCGCCAAGCTTACCCGTAAGCAAAAGGTGTTTACCTATATCAATGCCCGTAGTAGAATTTTTAAAAAAACGAAGCAGCGGCATAATCAAATACAAGTGTCCAATATGCAGGTTACAAGGTCCAAGTACCATCCATTTTTTAAAAATGGCACATTGAATGCAATACTTAAAACAAATTCTAAAACAATTATACCTACCTGAGACAAATACAAAAATTACAACTAGCACGGCTCGGTAATTTATTAGCGAACGCCTTTGTCTCGGCCCAGTATTGTTCGCGGAATATAACGAAACGCCACTAACACAAAAGGTATGCTAAACATTTTTGCATAAATGAAAAACACAACGAGCAAACCGCGGTATCTCAATATTTGCCGCAACAAAGGCGAAGGCGTAAAATCATAAAAATATAACGGGCGCCCTTAGAAAGCTCCGCGGCCCGTGCCGGCCGGCCAGCCGGGTAGCGGGGGCGACCCCGGGGGCAGGACGCGGGGGCGACTCTCAGAGTGCAACCCCCGGGGACTGGACCGCCACAAGGTGGATTTATTGCAATACGTTTGTTGCTATTTTTCCTCGTCGAACGCCGCCCCCGCGATCGTGAGAAAACTGATCGGCTTTCCGTCATATTCTTGAGCATTAAGAATCCCAAGAGTGGTCAGTTTAATCAGGTGGCTAATTGTCTAACTTCAACATCTATCGCAATCGCTTTCATAACCGAGTTTGATTATTTAAAAAGGTAACTATATTTTTTGTCAGCAAAGTTTATTTAGCCATCAACCTGTATCACTTATTTATTAGATCTATCTCCACGAAATATGTTCATTCACAGTTAAATAAAAAAAGTGTCCCCAGGTATGAATTACTAAATAATAAACGAAATAAACTGCAAATTGATTTAAGACAATCTTTTGAGCTGCAGTACAGGTTCGGCGCGTGCTAGGCTTTTGACCGTGGGTACGGATGAGGCCAGCTACTGGCTTCACGCGTACCCTTCGACAAATACAGGAACATTTCTTGAGCCTTACACGCTCCGAATCGCAACCTGTCTACGGCTTGGGGTTCTGGTCTGCGCTCCTCATAAATGTCCCTGTGGCAGTGATGTCGACAAGCTAGGACATCACGGACTGTCATGCCAAAAAAGTGCAGGCCGCTTCTCGAGACATGCCGCACTTAACGATATCATACGCCGGTCCCTTGCCACCGTCAACGTGCCAAGTCTACTTGAGGCGACTGGTATTGCAAGAGACGATGGCAAGAGACCGGACGATACATGGAAGATGGGCCGGGTGCTGGTATGGGATGCAACCATTCAGACAAGCTGACACGCAGACGCCCCTTCCCATCTACATGGAACCAACAACAGAGCTGGTGCGGCTTGTGAAGCGGCTGAAAAAGCTAAAGCATGCAAATACCTGTATTTGCATGCTTTAGCCTGGGTACAGGGGGCTCCCAATATGATTTTGTCCCATTCGGTGTCGATACCCTTGGTCCGTGGGGTGCTAGAGCTATAAGGCTTTTTAAGGAAATAGCAAAAAGGTTAGTCGACATCACAGGAGGCCGAAGAGCTGGCAGCTACCTCGGACAAAGAATTAGTCTAGCATTCAAAGGGGGAACGCTGCCAGTATCTTCGAAACCTTTCCTAAAGGGACTCCTTTTAATAATATATTTTAGTTATTATATTATATTTTTTTAAGGTTTTTAGTTTTAGGTTCATTGTTCTAGTACTTATATTTTTTTTCTGTACGTATATATAAATAATATTTTTAATTGAATGTATAATGGTTATTTAAAATATTACCAAATTAAAGTCAATATGTATCCAAAATAAGAAATCTATAAAATCGTAGTTCATTCCGTGAATCATAAAATTATAGGTTTATTCCACATAGTAATAGCTTCGTGCTCAGAATGGTAGATCTCTCGCCAAATAAATCGATTATCGTCTTCAGAATACGACTTGTTTTTATTTGTATTTTTGTCATTAGAGTTATATTTTATTACGTTCACTTGTTAAAATAATATTATTATTCGTTACCCTTTTTATAGAAAAAACCACAGATTTCGCAGTCCCTGCAAGAATCGGAACATTGAAAATGAATACAAAAATTTACGAAAAAAAAAAATTTTTTTATTTTGAATAACACATTACAAGTTGAATAATAAGAAATTTTTATTGAGATAAACTTACCTCAAATTACACAACTACATTACTTACAAGTCTAATTTTACCATACCAATGTATAACTATGCACAACACAGAGAACCATTTCATTTCTTTCACAACCTAAGTGAAATTCATTCATCTGGTGGCGCCCGATGAATTTCACTTAGATTTCAGAAATTCCAACTCGAATGTACTTCTCCCTTGCATCCGCATCTTTTAACACCATTTTATTATAATGATCGGTCAATATTCATAAAAATACCTGTTTTTCTACAATTCCAAATCTAAAGGGACCACCTACAGGTCACAATTATTAACCGATTTTCAAACATTTTTCGCCATTTTGTAAATAAACTAATACCCTAGGACGGTTTTTTGAATGTTTTCTTAAGTCTGTTTTTTTGCCGAAATATTTGTAATTTATTAAACAAAAAGTGTTCTTGCTTTGTTTCCGATTTTGATTTTGCTATTTATAAAAATAGTTATTGATTCCTGTGACTTGAAATAAATTATGTGTGTCATTTATTATTCTACTATATAGAAATTATTATTTTAATATATTTATCGCTACTACCTACTTATGGAAATTAAGGTCTTTGGGAGAGCCTTATTTCCAGCAGTGGACTTCTTTTGGCTGAAACAACTACGACGACGACGATAATATACCCAAATTTTGTTGGAACCTTATGAATTTTTATGATCGTTTTTAATTTACTTATTTGATTATTTAGGAATAATCTATTATAATTATTACAACAATAATTCATTTTATTTTATTATTAGACATTTGAAAATATAACCCGACGATAATTATTTGTGATTTATTATAGAATTGTTTTGACATTGTTTGGCGGCTACATTTTGCCGACAGATTTACTATTTTGCGGAAAGGCCCTATTTTTTAAGAAATTTAAAACCCATTAAATTTACGTTAAAAATATGAATATTAAAGTGAAACTTTGGTCTATTAAATATAAAAAAGTATAATCAAAATCGGTTCACAATTGGCGGAGCTATCGTGGAACATACATAAAAAATTCAGACGACTTGAGAACCTCCTTGTTTTTGAAGTCGGTTAAAAAATAATGACAAGTGTCACTTGTCCTCATTTTTTTTGATCATTTGATATATATGATGTGTTGACGTGATACCAGTTTCAGTTAACATGTAGAACTTTATTGAAACCTCGCAGCAAAGATTTCTTGAGAGGAAGTCGACACGTTAAACTTTTTCGCTTTTATTGGCCAACACACCATATTATTCCATAATTGTATTTGACCCTTCTCATTTATATGTTCTGCAAAACACATTTTTTTTTTAAAAACAAAACTTTTACATTACTGTTTCCTTTGCCGCCAGTAGTGCGATTATGTCAATTACTTACGGTTTTCGACTGAAAATCTTTTTATTCGGAAAAATACATTGGATTAATGTGGAAAAGAGCGGTTTGGTCTATTACGTCTAATTCCCTGAATGTCTAAATCCACGGATGTCTAAATCCGCGAATGTCTAATTTCGCGAATGTCTAATTCCGCGAATGTCTAAATCCGCGAATGTCTTAATGCGGGAAAGTGGCTAACGCCGTCATGTTTGGTTTGATATGTTGCCAGTTAAGCAACTTTGTCAACACCGAGTCACTGGATGACCAAATTAAAAACATGCTTAAGAAGGCACGTAAGCCGTTGACCTCGGTTGTCGTCGTAAGATGGCAGTCGTCAGAACCCGCCAACCCACATTGGGCCAGCGTGGTAGGTTATGGCTAACGCCTTGTTAAATGTCCAATACACATGCACGATAGGTACACTCTGCAACACAAAATTGACACCACAAAGACACATTAAAGGAAATTATTAGTAACAAAAATAAAGAAAGATTTTAATGGAGTATGCCAAAAAAATAGTAACAATTGTTAATAAGAGGAATAAAGACTAATAGCATAAGGAAAGCAAGACCACATTTAATGTGGCAGGATGTAATCTGTATAACAATGTAATAAACATTCACGTAACTTTTAGGAGTAGGGTAGCTAATATTTATGTTATTATTTAAAAATTATTAAAGTTTTACCTTACTTACTTTATTATAATAATAAATTAGGGCTTTCAACACTACAGCTTATATAATCTTCGTAATGCGGAAAGAAAGTTATGCCGATACATTTTAGTGCATTTAATATTTAGCGATTATAAAATTAGGGTTTTAAATTTTTAGGCAAAACTATAATAGTGCGAAAACAACTAGTCTAGACAATAATTGTTCGTTAAAAGTTTAGGCCAATACAGCTCGGCCATATGAAATTAGAACTAAAAATTTTAGGCGAACCGAAGGGCAGGGCAACCTTTCAAAACCTATCGTAGTGATGATAGGGCCGAGTATCAAAATTAGTTGTGATTATTCAAAAACTAAATTTTATAGAATAGTTGAAACCAGTTTTCAAACGTATTTTATACTAGCGGCCGCTCGCGGTTTCACCCGCGTGGTTCCCGTTCCTGTGGGAATATCGGGATAAAAAGTATCATATGTGTAAATCTAGGTTATAAACTATCTGTATGCCGAATTTCATCCAAATCCAGTAGTTTTTACTTGAAAGAGTAACAAATATCCATCCATACTTACAAAGTTTCGCGTTTATAATATTAGTAGGATGGGGTTGAGTATCTAGTGTTTAGAATGATCGATGATTGATGGCGATGAAAATAGCGTACCTGCAAACAAGCACGCATTGCCAACCCGGAAAAAATAAGACAGAACTATGCCCTTACCCCCTACAGAGAAGTAGGTATTCCTTGTTTATGAAAACTTTCACTACCGCTTTTATTATTTTTGTTATGATGCTTACTGCACAAAACAAACAACACAACACGCGCTCACGCAAGACAAAAACTTTTTAGTTCCACTCTTACGGCCGTCCAATAATAGTAAGAGCTTGTTAACTGGATATAAAGTGGATAACAAAGTTTCATGCAACGGGTTCCGCTGCCAATTAGCCAGTTACGTGTCTCGTATTGAAACGTAGAACAACGTGCGTTGGTTCCACAATCACGGTTAGCAAGTAACATTATGGGCTAACAAACATTAAATTATGAGATAACAAACATTAGGCCAATACCTAATAGCCCTTCTTGACGGGAAAGTGAAGTGTCAATGTTTCCAGTTTGGTTTATTTTCTACTAACGGCCTACGGCATCCCGTGACGAAATCTCAAATGTTTTTACAAATTACAAACCTTGTCCTGATAATAACAAACACAACAAAAATAATTAGCCAAATAGGTGCAGCCGTTCTGCCCCTCTAGACAAGTGACGATCGCTCTGTTTATTCGTAATGCGTACGATGCGCGCGCTGCTGTATTTTAACTAGCAATTATTGCACAGTACACAACAGTGTACGACGAATTACGAATAGACAAGGGCTGAGCGTTTGCCACTTGTCTATGGGGGCTGAAGTGATACGCAAACATACAACTAACTCATTTTTATTTATATAGGTAGTAATAATTTGTCTTTGCCTTAATAGTAGGTCTTGTTTTGTAAATGTCGTAACTTCTGTACAATGAAAGAAATTACGTATCTTCTCCACATCTCAAAAATTACGTCCTGTATAGGTAAGTAGTTTAAAAAATATTTGAACTATTCAAAACGCTTCTTATATAAGTATTTTGAATAAAAAAAATACTGTAATTTTGATTCATAACCGTCATGTGTTCGTGAACGTCCCTGAACCTCTGAGTGTTGCAAATGTTTACTGAAACCAATTGTATGCACGATCCCTGTTCCTTACTTACACGTACGTCACTAATTTACTATAGAAATGCTGGCAGTAGCGCTAACTATAATGCATGCCGGAGACAGCCGCGGAAGCTCTTTACTCAAAGTTTCATAATAGTCCCCCCGAGCTCGTGCAACCCTCCCTGAATATGTTTTGCTAATGCCAACAGCGAGTTCCACTTATTCCAACACCACGTTTGCCTGCACCTTTACTTTGAATACAAATTTTACAGGAAATATGACGTATTGTTATTAAGGAGGTTGCAGATGATGTCGAAAGCAACTAATTGTGTTATGTAATGTTTGTGCACTAAATTTAAAACCGAGATTTTGTTACTTTTAATATGTTTTCAGCATGTGTCGCACAGCAGCTATAGAATATTACCACGTAGGCACGTACCAACCCCTGTCTTCCCTTGGGTGCCGTAACAGTAGGCGACTAACGGACTAAAGACTGCACATACATCCAACAGCATAGAGCGGCGATGGTCTCACCACCTGTCATGCTCAGCACATGTGCAGTCGCTATTTGGTGAAAAGTGGACTATGGTAGAAGACTGCTTTTGCGGTCCTCATTGCCTAGTCTCTGACTAACCCTTCGAGGATAATAGTTGTGATTATACGTATGTATATATTTTTAACAACAATACAGATTTTGATTTGCAAAAATAAACTAAATTACCATTTTGCGTTGAGACGTTATCTTAACTAGGTATAGAAATTAATCTGTGTAATCAAAATAAACAATAATTCAGGTAGAAACTACAGCCCTTTGCATAAAAACCTCTTTTAGCAAGGACATTTTATAGGTGAATTATTAAGAGTATAAATGTACACACGCCAGCTGATATACGTATGTACAGTAGCGGCGCATATCCAAAACTGTCAAATTTCTCTAATCATATTGATTCTTAAACTCAAACAATAAAGTTCTAAAGAAATTTGACATTTTATAGAAGATTGCTCTGCTGGCGTTATGATACAGTAAATTTAATTAAATTATTCTTGTTATTTATGTTACGTTGAAGCCTCATCACCATTTATTTACATACAGGGTAACTTAGATTTTCCACGAAATCAAATAAGTATTTAGATTCAAAAAAACTTATTTGTCAGTGAGCTTTGAGAAAGCAGTGAGCCATTAGATGCTTCAGCGAGCACCCACCTTTAATTAACATTACGTAATTGGACAACAACCGAAGACCGGTTTCGTTCCGACTTTAGTGGGCCAACACTTAAAATCATTGATTATCCTTTGTGATATTTCGAAATACAAACGTTAAAAATAAAGGAGAGTATTAAAATTATTTTACAATCTACAATACTTACCAAGTTTTCACTGAGCTATTTTTATGACGAAGTAAAATTGCGGAGCATAATGGATAATTTGACAACAAACTACGCTATGCACTCAGCCTAAGCATTTTGGTCATGTAATGACAGAGTAACATGACTTTAAGTTATTTAAAAGTTACATTACAGTAATTTGTTCAATTTTGTGTCGTATACAGGTGCGCTATTAACCTAATTAGTTATATTCTATATTGTTATATAATATGGTCCTATAGACGTAATGACAACTATTTTATAGGACAGTTATATAGTTGTAGTCATGACGACTTTTATAAAACTTATCTATATAACTTTTTAGTCGTAAGAACGTTATGGGCATATAACAGTGTCGGATGTGTCAATGACGTCATGTAATTACCTTTCTTACAACTTATAAACGGGCGATAGTCGTTTATACGTCGTAATGGTAATCATTAAATAATGGTAGAAAAAGAGTCCCCAGTACAACCTGTATACGTCTTCAGGGAACATAAATATCACAATACGACCGTTATTTAAGTAATGTCCACGTACAGGTTTTAAAATAAAGTTGTATATAACGTGCATAACCGAAGTCCTTCAATCATCTGGTTTGACTTTTTCACAAGCTGGAAGAGAAGAATATCAGGATGGTTTCGTAGTAAAAAAAATGTTTTAAAATACCTAGAATATAGTAACTTTATGGAAAATACTGAAACTGCAGATATTCTTTTTATTAAAATGCCGGAAATTACGAAGACTAACACTTTTAAAAAGTGGAAGAGATGTTTCAATAATCGTTGTCGATAATGGTCAATATTGGCATAATGCGGTCATTGAATTTTTTTTTTTTGTTCCACTTATTCATTACCTATGTAAGTGCTCACTCTTAATTGATATAAATAAAAAAATCGGTACTGTTTTATAATTTGTTTATTTTTGCATTTCTTGAAACATAATTAAACCACATCCTCCAACTTTAAGTATGTTTTTTATTTTCTTCATATCTGTCTTCGACATAAACTTATCAATATCCATATGGCATTTGAATAATTTTGTTGTATTTATGAGGATTGTCTACAAAAGTAAAACTATTAGGTTCAACATAATGGAACAATAAATGGGTACATATTTGTTTTTATTTACAATTTTACTTTGTACCTCATGAACCCTAATAGTACAGGAATGGCGACGAAACACTTTAGCAGAAGACGATTTATACGTCGGGGAGTTATATTGAAGTCCCATAACACAGTTACCAATAAAAATATGATTAAACATTAAATAATACTTAAGCATTTATGAAGCGCATGAAAAATTACTTTAAAACTTACCTTACATTAATCAGTAAACTTTTTTCCACAATGGTTGTAGCTGACAAATAACAGAGTTGTTTTATTATTTTAATGTAATGTATATTAATAAGATGGCCGTCGCCTTCGATTGTGTTTTAATCACGACGAAGTAAAGTAAAATTATACTAAACCAAAATTGTTATATATTATGATAGTTTTTACGTTATTATGACATTTACACGACGGTAACACGTCGGTAACTGTCGATAAATTAGCAATTACTCATCATCAAGTCGAGTACACATTGCAGCAGCTAACGTTACTCAACTATTAGTTAAATCGACAACATCTATACGACGATTAAGCGACCAAAAAGGCATTTATATTACTGTTATTCGATTTCTTATGACATTAAGTTAATTAAAATGGGCCTAAATGCCGTTGAGTAAATGTAATGACGACGTCTACACGACTACATTTTAAAACATAAAGTTATAACCAAAACGTTTATTCACCCCGGTTGGTCTCGAGGTGACAGTACAAATAAAACTGAGTGAATAAGGAGAGGGGTCCTCATTGCCTAGTCTCTGACTAAACCTTCGGGGATAATACTCGTAGTCGTGAATATATGATGTATGTGTGCATATGTGACCGGTTCAAAAGACGATTAGAATCTGTCGCAAGTGGCCGCAACGGCAGTAGGATTGTTGGCTAAAACAAATATTTATTTAGTGTTTGCGGTATGCTCGTGTTAGGGTTGCCGACTTCTATTGACGCATGTTATGAGTTTTGTACAATTGTGTCAATTATGCATGCCTGTTTGGGACATTTTTCTGCTGGCCACATACAGCCTGGTTTAAAAAGGTGGTGAGAGGGAGTCTTTAAACTTTCCGTCAGCTGGAAATTTCTAATAACTTTGGAAATTTTCTAGTGCGGTCATTTCTAAAGTATGTTTCATAAAAAAACAAACGTAAAATCAGCTAATTTTTTATTAAGTGTCTCTCACTTGTTATCCTTTAATATGGAATTCCATAATGTAAATAAGATATTTTATTGTTTCCCAGCGCGAAAAGTTTAGTAATCGCTGTTTTAGTAGTATGCATTACTTCTTCAATCAAATATCTTAGATTATACGATGCTCTGCCTTATTTCTTTTAGAAAAAAGGAAGAGTAAAACAAATTTTACTTTACTCTTCAAGTATGAATTAGAATTTTACGCCGAAACCCACAACAAATGAAATATAATTAAATATTGTATTTACAAAGAATATATAAAAAAATATATAATTTGTGTAAGCTTGATTTTGTAGCACTTTCGAAACAAAGATATCGAAAGTGGCTTAAAACGTTTTACAAAGTTTAACGCCTCCGCTCGCGTTAAAATCTAGTTTTTGTTAATTCAATTTTATTTCAGGGGTAAAGTTTGCTAAATCTCTCTTGACATCCCTGGATGAAGTATCGCAGACGTATGCAAAATGTATACAGTCGCGCCATAAAACTGGCGGCGCAATGCAGCATTTCATCTGCCCGTTGTAGCCTGTCGATGTTACGTAGGCGCCACGTTTTCGGCCATTTTTATGAAAATCGAAGTGTCGCAATCCAGCGGGAAACATGGAGCTGAATAAGTGAAGGTCATAAACTGGAATATTGTTACTTAAAGGAGCTTTAGAAGCTTGTCGCAGCGGTTTGCGATGTATATGTAATCTTCTAAAAATAATCTTACCAGTTAAGCAACATTTGCCATGCCAATCACTGGATTCGTGACTGGATGGTAAGTTCGTCCGCGGTTCGGAAGGCATTTGAAGGCACGTAAAACCTTTGGTTCCGATTGTTATTGTAAAATGGCAACAATGATAACTGTGAAAGGCAGTCGTTTAAAAACCACCAACCCGCATTGTAGTTGTGGTGTGCTGTTGGCCATGCAGGAAGACCTGTGCCCAGCAGTGGGACGTTTATAGTCTGATGATGATGATGAATGAAGCTGCACCTGACACACAATCTTACCAGCCTGATGAAAATCGAATAGAAAACAGTAATACTTACCTTATCTATTAAAAATAAACAAACATTTTAACAAAATAAAAACCGACTCCAAAAAATTTTACTGAAATATAATTGCGTAGTTTAGTTTGTTCAATTTACTTGCAATATTAACCTTTATTCTACTCAATCTTATAAAATTAAAAATTATTATTGGTGCCGGTGCCAGCCAAGGTAAATTTAACATTAACATTAAACGACATACTATATTATTATTATATTAGCCAATATTATCCCATTGCTGGGCAAAGGCCTCCCTCCCTCCCTTCCAATAATTGTGGTCTTTTGCGTGTGTTGGCCAATGGCCAATCATTCGCGTAAGCATCAAGCTCATCTCTCCACGTCCGTCTAGGTCGGCCTCGCGGCCGTTTAACCCCATTGTCGTTTTTATTTGTAAATATGTTTAATTAGCCTTTAACAGTTGTCGTATTAGGCTGGCACCGACTCCAAAAATAATTTTTAATATTATAAGATTGAGTAGAATAAAGTTTAATATTGCAAGTAAATTGAACAAACTAAACTACGCAATTATTTTTTACGTTTTAGTGCATTTATTTCAGTGAAATTTTTTGGAGTCGGTTTTTTTTTTTAAATGTTTGTTTATTTCTCGCTTTTTAGTGAATCGTTCCGATTTATTTATCGAAAGTGAATATTGGTAAACCTACAAAAGGCGCTGCTCGTATGAGACAGCGCCGTTTAAATGCGACAAGCGAAGAAAACGCGAAACGCCTATCACAAAGTAGGAAATCTACATCCAAAACAGACGGCCAGTTATCCAGATTTACTCGTGAACGCTGAACCCCCTACGATGATGACTTGCGAGTTACTAGGGTTCACCGTTAGGCAAACTACAGGAACGTTTTTGACTTGCTCCAGTCGTAGATCGTAGCCAGTCACCATTGCTCTGTTCTCAGCCGAGGCCTGAGAGTATCGGCATAAAGATGTTAAGAAGAATTTAGATAAGAAGTGACAGAATCAATAGTGTGAACAGTGTATTTTAAAAGTTTCGGAAGGAGTGATAAAAAGTGGCTTAAGTCACTATTTGTCCTTCAGCTATCTATGTGCAAAATCAGGTCGATGCGCATTTACAATATTAGTTAGGAAAGATTTATTGCCGGAGTCTCATTTGACTTATGGCTGAAAATACCAAAATCGCTATAGGTATGCCTACAATACTTGAGGAGTTCCCTCAATTCCTCAAGGATCCCACCATTAGAACTGAGTTCCGGTACCTGCCTTCTTTTCTTCGCCATAGTCACTTAACTATCTTAATCGAGATATGTTATCGCCACCTTTGAAATTCTTATCATTGAGAACTTCCAAAGGCATTCTGTGGTCTTCTTCATCAGTTCTACTTCATCAAATGATACATTCTGAATGCAAATGCTTGACTTATTGCTGAAAATACCAAAATCGCTATAGGTATGCCTACAATATTTGGGGAGTTTCCTCAATTCCTTGAGGATCCCATCATTAGATCTGAATTTTGATAAAAATAGAACCAATCTGGAAGTATATCCTTTTAAATAAAAAAAGAATTTTCTAAATCGGTGTATAAATGACGGAGTTCTGAGGTAACAAACATAAAAAAAACATACAACCGAATAGAGAACCTCCTCTTTCTTTTGAAGTCGGTTAAAAAAGCAATTGCCTAAATGTTTGTACGCGTATCACTCCAGAAGGGCTGCACACATTTGGGTAATTCTTTTTTTGTTGTGATTGTAGATAATTTTGAGGACAAGGTTAGTGTAAAAAAAATATTTTTGGACATTCAGTCTTTGGGTGTTAGGACAGGGACATAAAACAGTCATTACGAGAGCGATTCTTCTGCCGCCGAAAAGAAGTTTTAAACATCTTTCATCGGATGGCAAGACGCGTGCTTTTAATGTCTGGGTTATACCTCTGCTGACATACTCCTTTGGCATACTAGGATAAACTCAAACCGAATTGGACGCCTTGGTTAGAAGAGTCCGTCAAATGCTCACGACTTCCAGAATGCTACACCCGCGCTCATCTGATATGAGGCTGTACATCCTGCGGAAGGCTGTACATCCTGCGGATGTTGGGGTCGTGGCTTTTTAAATACCAAGGACCTACATAACCATGAGGTGTGCGTCTCAGGGATTTTTCTTTAACAGTGAGTGCGGGATGCATTTGGATGTCGTAGCGGTTGATAGACACTTTACTCCGATCTCCTTGACAACAGAAAACTGGCGCAAACCAGTGGTGCTAAGCACTCTCGATCGCAACAAGGACATATGGAAGAGCAAGGTGCTACACGGGCGCTACTATCGGGCTCGGGCTCTAACTGGGCCTAATATAGATTTGCCTGCCTCGATGAACTGGCTACGTTTTGGTGACCTCTTTGGGGAAACCGAAGGTTTTGTCTGTGTCATTGAAGATGAAGTTATCAAGACGAATAACTACCGGAAATATATTATGAATGGAGGGACGATCGACATTTATCGGGCATGCCGCCATCTGGGAGAGTCGCTTAGACATATTATTTCAGGTTGTTCTCATCTTTCTAAAGAAAGAGTACTTGCACAGACACAACCAAGTAGCCAGACTGTTAGAGTAACAAAATGTATATTTTTAACTGAGTCACACTCATGTATACGTTTAATAAATAACTTTCCCACGCTCACACCAAATTTCTATCCCTAAGTCTTCTTAGAAAGCTTCATAAAGACATGCTTAACCATTAAAGCATGTTTCTATGAAGATCACTAGATAACGGATAAACATGTAGGTACCTAAATACTTAAGTAGGTACGTACTTATCATACACAGACAACGTGTCATCTCAAGCACGAAGTAGCTAGATATTATTTAAATTCAATCAGCCATCTCGTGACCCGGTATTAGAAAATTTGCTTGACCTATCAGATTGCAAACCGGGCTCGGTAAATACAAATAGTTCGCGTTTAGTGAACCGAGATCATGTCTGCGCATTAATTTTGTCGAAACAGAGCCTTCAAACGTCTTCGCTATTTTCTGGTTATTTCATTGTTTTTCGCTATTTCATTGTTATCCTAGTAGCGATGAAGAAATGTAAGTATCCTATATTTTAGTGGTATAATTAAAATAGCTGATGGTCGATTGAATATTACTATTTAATGCTACTTTTATACTTAATTTGACTTTATTTTTGGTTTTGTCCATTCATTGATTTCTTTCATTTTATCTCCAATATAATAATGCAATGAAACGGCTTATTCCCAAAGGTCCACGACTTTTTTGTTCTTCAATTCCTATTGGGTCCATAAAATTATTAAATATATGTTTAAACTTTCAAATATGATTTCCCAACGGGTCCACGAGACTTATCTGATGTAAAATCAACAAAAACGATAAAAGAGGGTTTGTGCTATAAGTATTGCAGAGAACGAAGAACAACAACTTTTATGTGTGGATGTAATGTCTATCCTTTCATAACCCAGCTTTTAATGCTGATTGTAGCAAACATTCTCATGGACCTGCTGGGAAAGAAAATGTTTTATTTTATTTTTAATGTCGTGGACCCGTTGGGAATCAAAGTATAAACTATTTTTGGCAACAATAGAGTCGTGAACCTTTGGGAATAAGCCGTCAAATGAAATATGACATACTTATGAACTATAAAGCACATGTTTCTATGATAATATTTGTGTGTCAGTTACTGTAATTAAAGTAAAAGTAAAGGCAGAATTATTAGGTTTTATTGAGTTTATTAGCTTTTCCCTTACAAACACGAGATTTTTAGCATAGCACTTTTTTGATCAGACTTACAAAAAGTAAACTTTAAAAAAAAACAGTACACAACAAAAAAAAAGATGTTTTAAAGGTTTATTCCCGCCCGCTCCAAGATTTTGGTCCCAAACGCTCCAAAAGTAAAATTATAAATATTGTTTTGCAAAACCGTTCCCAAGGGCTCCAAAAGCGTATGCAAATATATTTCTTCAAAACCTCTGATCTACATACATTGATTCCCCGGAGAGAATGTTTGTTTTGTATCTTTTTTTATGTTTTGGAGCTGTAGGGAATGAAGTTGGTAAATGTGGTTTTATTTATTATTTTAATATAAAAATCATTGGAGCTCTTGGGAATAAATGTATAGAAATTGAATTTTGGAGAACAATAGATTTGGAGCGGAAGGGACTAAGCCGTTTTACAGTACATAAATCTTGTTCAATCCGGGACTATCTATTGGAACTAGGGTTTCCAGACACAAAAATAGAAAGCTAAACACAGATTCATATTTAGCGGGATACAATATTGTTCTGCAAGCCTTTCTCACCAAACAATAACAATGTTAAATTTAAAAAAAACCGGCCAAGTACGAGTTGGATTCGCGCACGAAGGGTTCCGTACCATTATCTATAAAACTTTAATCGATGTTTTAATAATAGTGTATTTTTTTTAAATTAATTAATATAAGTCGTATTAAAAAGAACTACTTACATACTTGTTCAAACCAATTTTCGGTGGAAGTTTGCATGGTAATGTACATCATATATTTTTTAGTTTTATCATTCTCTTATTTTAGAAGTTACAGGGGGGGGGAGACACACATTTTACCACTTTGGAAGTGTCTCTCGCGCAAACTATTCAGTTTAGAAAAAAAACGATATTAGAAACCTCAATATCATTTTTGAAGACCTATCCATAGGCTATACCCCACACGTATAGGTTTGATGAAAAAAAATTTTGAGTGTCAGTTCTAAGTATGAGGAAACCCCATAATTTATTGTTTTTTTGCTTTTTTGTGTAAAAAATCTTATTGCGGTTCACAGAATACATCTACTTACCAAGTTTCAACAGTATAGTTCCTATAGTTTTGGAAAAAAGTGAATGTGACATACGGACGGACAGACAGACATCACGAATCCATAAGGGTTACGTTTTTTGCCATTTGCCTACGGAACCCTAAAAAAGGTAAGTTAATAAACTATTTTTAGCCTTTTGCCTGCATGATCGCAAAAAGCTAACAAAAGCAGAACAGGCCGCATTTTGTATTTTGTTCGGATACGACTGTAAAAGCCGGACACTGGCAACCCTGGAACCCAAGTTGCTTTTAGCAAATAAAAGTTCAGTACTAAAAAGAGACAACAGATAAAATAGAATTGTATAGGAACGTCCCTCCGTCGCTGAAACGGCTAGCGACTAATACACTTAGGTCATTGCCTGCTGAACTGTAAACAGGTGGACTTTAAGACTGGAATTTTCGTTATAAAACCCAACTGTTTGTACCACAAAGCTATGAAATAAGCTTTTATAACCACAGCTTACTTTTTGTTTGAGTTTATTGGGTTAACGTCCTTCTATCTTCAACATATTTATTCCTGGAATTTTTTTTTTTTTTAACTAACGGTGCAACTGTGACTCTTTTTGCAAAACATCAGCCTATAAACGTCCCACTGCTGGGCACAGGCCTTCCCACATAGACTACATCACATGGGAAGGTTGGGCACTAACCCACCACTCTGGACCAATGCGGGTTGGTGGGTTTTAACGACTGCCATCTTTCGACGACAACCGGGACCAACGGCTATACGTCAGTGCCTTCCGAAGCACGGAGTAGCTTGAGATGTTTTTAATTTGGTCACCCATCCACCGACCCAGCATTGAGAATGTTGCTTAGCGGCAAGAACGCCAACCGAACGCGCTTAGCCGCTGCGCCATCGAGCTCCTCGACAACGACTCTCTTTACTTGAAAACTAATGGGTCTCCTGGGTTGTGAACCGAAACCAGAAGACTTTAGACTCTTAGCCACCAAAGACATTTCCAAAGTATGGGCTGTTGTAGTCGGTACTTTAAAATGTAATATGTACTGACCTCGAATATAATTTTCTTATTTTTCCACGGTCGCTTGAGGCTGTATCGACGCCAACGTTTAACGTTTAATTTATTATCATTAATTGGGAATAACAACAGTATAAACAAGGGTATTACGTAACAGCCAATTATAAAATCTAAGACCAATAACCGTTAATGAACGATAATTAAATGTGAAAGTATAGAATTTATATTGTCATTATAAAAAATGTAGCTTTGATAAAAAACACCTGGGTATAAACATTTGGAATAACCATTTGTGGAGTTTTGTGCTTGTTTTGTTTTCGTATAAAAATTACACATTTGTACTTTTCGGCGGAAAAGTGTTTTGTCGAATACCTTTATGTAATTATAGTGTTAAATAATAATATGTGTACTTTTAAAAAACTTTCCTGTTTTAAAATAATGAGGGCCGCGCCATACAAAGTCGGGCGCAAAAGCTAGTAAGCTACAAAATGCAAATTGTAATAATAGGCGTTCGCCGCGCGAAGTTTCTCCCCTCTGCCTTCCCTCGTACAGGAAGTTCCCGGTCGACCATTCTGAGGCGATATTCGCTTGCGCTACATTCCGACACGGCGTCAAATAAACCTACCCAAAACTGTCAAATTTCTACAATCAATTTTGAACTTTATTGTTTGGTTCTAAGGATCAATTTCATTGGAGAAATTTGACAGTTTAGGGTAGGTTGACCTAACGCCGCGCGTACAAACAGTACCGTGCGCGTAAATAGTGTACAAGCGAATATCGCCTTTCGGCGAGTGGTCGACCGGGAACTTCCTCGACTGTATGCCAAATTGCTGAAAGTCGAGATAACTTTGCTTACCGTCGCGGTAAGCCTTGGCGGAAGAGCGTCGTTATACTGGGATACACGAAGTTCATAAAACAAACAAAGGATTTAAAATCATACCGTTCCCTAAATTTTACGCGAACAACACAATGATACACAATGATATGAAACACTTTATACACCTGCCTGGGATATTTATTAAACTACCTATGTTTTATAAAAAAAGAAATAACTACATTGTTCCAAATACAACATAAAATTTTAAAAACTTAACCTAGGTTGCCTCCGGCAGCGGGTATAAACCAAAGCTATCGGTGGTCAGGGCTGCAGAGTGAGGAACCTTAAGGAGTACATTTGTATTTATCTTTATTATTATTATAATTTTGCTATTAACACATTAATAATAGTCCTGTTGACCCATCCATATAATAACGTAAGTACGTAAAGTAAATATTAACAACACCAAGAAACAAAATTTCATTATTATTTATTTATTTATTATTATATAATATCTCTATAACACACACCTTTAAACTGAATTCATGTTTCATTTAAAAACACGAATTTTATTGTTTTCTGAGGTTTAAGCGAGCACTACACATTGAAATGAAACACTTACATCAGATTTGACAAACCTCAAATACTCGCCAAGGAACAACGATTCATCCCTAGGATGATACGCGAGGCTATTGAAATTAAAAAACATCGTAATTTCAATAGAGAGGATGGTTGGAATTTACCACCTGCCTGGGACCCCATCATACAGGTCATCAAATCCCAGCCCCAACAGCAACACATTGCCAGACCTAAAAATATTGTTAGCTCGTATTGTGTAAACTTGAACGCACCCGGTAAAATATAAAAATTATTGACGGTAGGCAAATAACTTTTAACAATGAGACGACCAACACCTCAGTCTCCCTGTGACCACGGACCCTGTAAAGGGTTCGAAACGTCAGGATAATATAAAAACTATGTAAATAGTAAATTAAACGCGAGTTAATCCGTAAAAAAGTGTTTCATATCAACACGAATTTTGCTATAGAAATGAATTCCTTTATTCGCTTAGTACAGTCGAAATAATGAATATGAGGAAGTGTACGTAATCTCGCCCCGCCAGCAATTAAAACTAAAAGCTTCGCCGCCAGGTTATGTACAAAACACATTAAATATAAATAAACTTGCTTTTTAGGAGTTTTTTAAATGTACGCGATAGGTCCTGCGGTTATAGTATAGGTAAGTAGGTAGTTCATAGAACATGGGTATTGCAGTTACGATGGTAGAGCCTTTTCAAAAAAAGAAATATATACCTACCTAGGTATAAGAACGTACATTTGACGTATGTGATTTGGCCAAATAGTAATTTTTGAAGAAGCACTTTGTCATGTTAATGTTGCAGGCAGATTAAATAATTCAGCATTTTACAAATTGTACACGCGTCTGTTTACAAACGCACGCTAGTTTGTAAAATGCCGAAGAGAAATTGTAAAATGTCTCGTCATTTTATAATAATTCACGAAATCAAAATGACAATTTGAACGCTAAAATTGTAATAACTAGTTACTAGGCGCTGCTAATCAAAACAATAAAAATGGCGTCGTGCAATGCAAGTAAAAGTGGAAACGGTCTAGTATCATCATCATCATCAGCCTATTAACGTCCCACTACTGGGCACAGGCCTCCCACGTGGACAATAGCATGTGGGGATATTGGGCCATAACCCACCACGCTGGCCCAATGCGGGTTGGTGGGCTTTAACGACTGTCATCTTACGACAACAACCGGGACCAACGGCTTAACGTGCCTTCCGAAGCACGGAGGAGCTCAAGATGTTTTTAATTTGGTCACCCATCCAGCGACCCAGCATTGCGAAAGTGGCTTAGCAAGCAAGATCGCAAGCTGAACGCGCTAGCCGCTGCGCCATCGAGCTCCTCGCGGTCAAGTATAATACAAGAAAATAGTGAAAATAATTAGGTCAAGTATCATAATACCGCCGGCGGTCGCGAAACAATTAATTTTCAATTGTGCCTGGTTTTACGGTGCGCAAGTGGTTAAATACCTTTTATTATAGAGAATCGAATAAAATTTCCTTATCCCGGTGGGATCAATAAAAATGAATGTGGACAAGAGAAACGTTTTTATGGTTATCCGACACGTGAAAAATGCCAAAATGTCCATGAAAACTGGCATACGTCGGACTCTTGCGGAGTATTATTGGTTTGCAAAATAATATTGCTGGAATAGATTATTTGATTGTAAAAGGAACGGTAATTATGTACAATATAGACCCCCGAAGTAGGAGAAGACAATATGAGTGACGGTAAGAGGATCTTAAAAACTATTAACTTCTGGCGCTATGACCACACATACGCTTTGATTCTAACATAACCTGCCCAAACCTTACGATTTTTTTCACCTTAAAGTATGTTACTTATAAGTGAAGAAAAGATAAAATACCGGATGATGACATTATTGTGACAGCTATTTTATTTGTTCTTAACTATGTATGGTTACGCTATTAAATGATTATAGGCCACATGACTACGATCATCAATTTGCCTTCGGCATTTTATAAAATAGCGAGCTTTGCAAACGAACGGCGCCGTATGTAAAATGCTGAATAATACAATTTGCCTGCGACATTGACACTTAGGTCGCACACACAGGTCGCACACTACTAAACGAAATAAGTACCCAAATATCTCGCTTGGTGCTTTTTTTGATCAGACGTTTTGAGAGCGTTGATTGTAAGATACGAATCATCATCAATATTCAATATGAAATCTTCACTGTTGGACAAATGGTTTTTATCTCTATCTTTCTTTAAGTTTTTCGCAAATACGAGCCATTGTCTTGCAAGAGCAAACAAGCTGCAAAGAAGCTAAGATAGGTACTGTGAAACATTTAAGTAAACGTCACACCTTATTTCTAAAAATCTACAAACAACTTAATACGATTTAAGTTATTGATCTTTACCTTCGTGCGTTCTACATTTGGGCACATGCCGTCATATCTAATACCAGATGCAACAACACCTAAGCAGATGCGTTTAATTTTTATTTGCGCGTTTGCACTCATTGCGGTTCCACTTTCGATTTCTACACAAAAGAGAACTTTATATTTCCTCCGCCTCATGTAACAAAAACAGGCAGTTTACAACTTAATTTTATTCAGAAAAATAAATACAACTTAACTCAACGTTTACAGTACATCAGCTCTGTCCATTTATCAAACCGGGCTGTAAGCTGTGAAGCGTGTTCGTTTGCGATATATCACTGCTTAATTGCGAGACAGCTCTGTCAGGGCTGCCCTTGTATTTCACGTAGAACACTTCATGGTTCGGTGTGGCTTGCTTATTCGCGAGCTGCTCAGGTTTCTTCACTAACACATATATGAGCGTCTTCATTTCACTGACGGCATATTGATTGCGTAGTAGTTGCGAGTAACCAGCATAACTGCTCTGCTGCGCGGGGACCTTGATGAAAAGTATGTTGTAAGTTTTCTTTCTGTTGCTGACCACTGGGGTCGTTCGTTTCTCTTCAGCGTCAGGTGGTGCCACGTGGAAATAGATATGTTTGGCCACTATTGCCTGTACTGGCTGCGCTGGTACCCTGTTGATCACGCCACTGTTGTAATCTGGCCCGGAATTTTGGTTCTGTTGGTTATTAAAGATACTGATGGGTCTTTGATTCTGGTCCGTTAGGTAGCCGTTTAGTGATCCTAGTCCATTACTGGCAGTAGCATGGCTCTGGCCCGTTTGGTAACCGTTTAGGAATCCTAGTCCATTACTGACAGTTTCATGGCTCTGGCCCGTTTGGTAGCCGTTTAGTGATCCTAGTGCTTCACTGGCAGTTACATGATTCTGGCCAGTTTGGTGTCCGTTTAGGGATCCTAGTCCATTACTGACAGTTACATGGCTCTGGCCTGTTTGGTAGCCGTTTAAAGATCCATGATTCTGGCTAGTTGGGTAGCCATTTGGGTATCCTTGTCCATTGCTGCCAGTTACATGACTCTGGCCTGCTTGGTATCCTTTCAGAGATCCTTGCCCGTCATTGTGCTGTTGCGGAAAGTTATAACTGTTATGGGGGTGAGATGTTTCATCGAACGTTTGTTGGTGATTGTTTTGAACTGCCTGCTGATGGTGGTTTGCAGTCAGATGATTCGCCAATTGAAACGGCACACCCGGCAAGCGGTACTCGTAACCACCCTCCGCACATGCCAGTACCGCCACTATAACCATCTAAAACAACATTTTAACATATTAATATTACCTACACCATTTAATCGAAACTTTTCACGCACAACACGCTAATACTAACCGAAGCACAAAACATTTTGGCCCTAACTGTTTATCGCTCCTGTCCAAACTGAGAGGAGTCCACGTTGATAGATGTATTTAAGCACTTTCCCTTGTTTGAAACATATGCTTAATGATCTATAATTTAGCATAAGGCACGCATTTCCAATTCAATCGTACTTCCGCCGATGCTAAGGTAGCGGGCGCAGTGAAAGGTCCCTAGCGGTTTGTCACGTGGTAAGTAGCAATACTAAAAGTGTTTAATAATAGTAAAATTAAAAGACAGTATTGATACATTTGAGCTGAACAGCGATAGCATAGTTGATAGAGCGCCGACCTCGTATGTCAGAAAGAGCAAGTTCGGATCCTGATCGCGAATTTTTTATAACCATGTACCTACCTATATTTCCGATTCATTCCAACATATTCTACAATTCCAGGTCATTCTTCATTCCATCATACTAATATTATAAAGGCAAAAGTTTGTGAGTGTGTATGTTTGTTACTCTTTCACGTAAAAACTACTTGATGGATTTGGATGAAATTCGGCATACAGATAGTTTATAACCTGGATTAACACATAGGATACTTTTTATCCCGATATTCCCACGGGAACGGGAACCACGCGGGTGAAACCGCGAGCGGCCGCTAGTTTTTTATAAACTAGCGGCCTGCCCGCGTCTTCGCTCGCGTCAACACTCTATACCCCGTGACAGATTTACAATAATTTTCTTTCATACAAACCTTGTCCTGACGAAATCAGGAAGACTATGTGAAACAAACATGTCATCCTACTAATTCGAGTATTATAAACGCGAAAGTTTGTAAGTATGGATGGATGTTTGTTACTTTTTCACGTAAAAACTACTGAATGGATTTGGATGAAATTCGGCATACAGATAGTTTATATCCTGGATTAACACATAGGATACTTTTTATCCCGATATTCCCACGGGAACGGGAACCACGCGGGTGAATCCGCGAGCGGCCGCTAGTTATTCTATAAAAACCGTTTACATACAGACAAGCAATCGCCTTTATTAACCCAACATGATCACAAGCTTAGGTTACGAAGAAGGGAAAAGATAAATACCAGTTTGAATCAAAGGTTTAAAATATACATATTATATCAATATCGAAATAAAATTATCGTATCTGTCACTATAAAACTGTGATATGTTAAAATTACCTCATTTAAGTATATTACATAGGTATACATTTACCAGGTATGCTATAACTTAATAAGGAATCCAACGCAATAGCAAAAATTAAATGACCTGAAAATTAAATTATTCTACTACTTACCTATCCTACTAATATTATAAACGCGAAAGTTTGTATGTATGTATATTTTTTACTCTATCACGTAAAAACTACTGAATGGATTTGGTTGAAATTCGGCATACAGATAGTTTATAACCTGGAATAGCACATAGGATACTTTTTATCCCGATATTCCCACGGGAACGTATGGATGGATGTTTGTTACTCTTCACGTAAAAACTATTGAATGGATTTGGATGACATTCGGCATACAGATAGTTTATAACCTAGATTAACACATAAGATATTTTTTATTTCGATATTCCCACGGGAACGTATGGATGGATGTTTGTTACTCTTTCACGTAAAAACTACTGAATGGATTTGGATGACATTCGGCATACAGATAGTTTATAACCTAGATTAACACATAAGATACTTTTTATTTCGATATTCCCACGGGAACGTATGGATGGATGTTTGTTACTCTTTCACGTAAAAACTACTGAATGGATTTGGATGACATTCGGCATACAGATAGTTTATAACCTAGATTAACACATAAGATACTTTTTATTTCGATATTCCCACGAGAACGTATGGATGGATGTTTGTTACTCTTTCACGTAAAAACTACTGAATGGATTTGGATGACATTCGGCATACAGATAGTTTATAACCTAGATTAACACATAAGATACTTTTTATTTCGATATTCCCACGGGAACGTATGGATGGATGTTTGTTACTCTTTCACGTAAAAACTACTGAATGGATTTGGATGACATTCGGCATACAGATAGTTTATAACCTAGATTAACACATAAGATACTTTTTATTTCGATATTCCCACGGGAACGAATGGATGGATGTTTGTTACTCTTTCACGTAAAAACTACTGAATGGATTTGGATGACATTCGGCATACAGATAGTTTATAATCTAGATTAACACATAAGATACTTTTTATTTCGATATTCCCACGGGAACGTATGGATGGATGTTTGTTACTCTTTCACGTAAAAACTACTGAATGGATTTGGATGACATTCGGCATACAGATAGTTTATAACCTAGATTAACACATAAGATACTTTTTATTTCGATATTCCCACGGGAACGTATGGATGGATGTTTGTTACTCTTTCACGTAAAAACTACTGAATGGATTTGGTTGAAATTCGGCATACAGATAGTTTATAACCTGGAATAACACATAGGATACTTTTTATCCCGATATTCCCACGGGAACGTATGGATGGATGTTTGTTACTCTTTCACGTAAAAACTACTGAATGGATTTGGATGACATTCGGCATACAGATAGTTTATAACCTAGATTAACACATAAGATACTTTTTATTTCGATATTCCCACGGGAACGGGAACCACGCGGGTGAAACCGCGAGCGGCCGCTAGTCATAAATAATTCTATCTATCCTAACCCTAACTGTGTCGCGTTGCGGTGAAAAAATACTACCACCCCTCTCTTCCCTAAAGTGTCGTAAAAGGCGACTAACAGACTAAAGACTGCACATACATCCAACACAATAGAGCGGCGCTGAGCACATCTGCCGTCCCAGTGAATAGTGCAGTAAAGACATCGCGCTTATTCTGAGAAAATGCGCATAAAGTCTTAAAGACTTTAGGCGCATTTTCTCACTATTCACTAGGACGGCAGACATGTGCAGTCGCTATTTGGTGAAAAGTGGACTATGGTAGAGGCTTTGCTGTCCTCATTGCCTAGTCTCTGACTAACCCTTCGGGGAAAATAGTCGTGATTATGTATGTATGTAGGTACTATAATAAAAACACTAGCTAGTCAAATCAAAGGTAAACCCATAATATTTTTATTTCAGGAAGCTAAATTGATAAGCACTTTTGAATCGTCGGTAATAACAACGGACTCGACTCTACATGTACCTACATGTTTTAAACGCAGAGGTCTCTGTTCGGCTCCCAGCGGGGACAAATGTTATTCTGTGCCACGTGTTTAATTGTAATTAGTTTAACATAGTCGCCCTGATTCACTTTAAATATAAATAGCATGTAGAATGACATTGAATGGTAGAGTATGTTGGAATGAATCGGAAATAAACAATTATGAAAAAAAAATCTTGAACCGGATTCGATTCTTTCTGGCATACGGGATTAGACAATACTGTAGTCAAGTCAAAGTCAAATGATTTAAATATGTACCTTTACATGTAGGTACTTATTGACGTCAAAAAATATGTATATAAAAAAACAGTTAAGTAATATTAAATCTTAACAACTTATCTAAGTAATAACTAACTAAACTACTTACTGACTAATTTACCACCAGTTCGGATTTTGGGAGAGCCTTCGACTGCGAAGAAGCTGGCAAGAAACTCAGGAGGCCTTTTTATCTCACTCTAAGTAACAAAAGTTACAATGTCGACAACAAGTCCTACAAAATACATTAAAAAGAAATATATTAATACAATTACTAATAAGTTAAGCTCGTACATGCACTATGCCCATACATATTTGTCATTTACATAATCTTTCACATAATTTTACACTTATTCTTCCATAGTGGTTCTCAGCCTTTGACACCTAAGAGAAGAAGTGGTTTCGTAGTATCCTTTTAGTAATGGTCCGCCAACACACAGGACATATCACGCTACGTGCGTTGTTACTGTTCGCGTAATGATTGATGCTATTATGGGTTGCGTTGGATGCACGCTATTGTTTCAGTGAATTCCAAGAAAACACGTCAATCATACTTTCAGTTGAGATTTATGTATTATGCATTAAGCTGTTCGCCAGAAATCGCTTCGAACGATACCTATATCTGTAGTTCAGGGAAATTAAATTAATGTGAAGTTTCTTCATCGATTTTCTTGCAGAATATCAGATCGCACTGTTCTGGAGTAGATACATTATTTGTATGAATGTGTGTGGATAACAAAATCTCGGTATTAGGTTTAGGGCATGATTCTACTACTAGTAATCATTAAAGAGCATTTTTTATTATTAAAATTGGTAGAGTCATGCCACGCCACGTAGCCGTATGGGTCAAACAATTGACAGACGTCCATTTCATAAAAGTTTATGAGGTTATCACGATTTTATGTTACGATTTCGATAGCGGTACGTGCAAAACCCACATACATATACTTTCTAAAATTAGCTTTTTGAAGAAAATATTACAATGCCAAAAATAACATTGGTCTCCACTTTGGTTCAGCGTATCTTTTAGCGTGGTTCAACCGAGATTCAATGGCGTACAAAAATGGGAAAATCTGAAGGAACGTCTCCTGAGGGTCTGTCCCCATAAAAACAAACTGCTTTTAGTTCAATAGCAAGCAGTTTTGAGGTGACCCAAAATCTGACCTCTGATAAGTACACACGCCTGCAGATCAACTTATCCAAAACTGTCAAATTTCCAATCAATATTGATCCATAACTGAATAGTGACAAAGTTCACAATGTATTGAAGAAATTGGACATTTTGTAGTAGGTAGCACAGAATAAGGGATGAATTATATTAGACCAGGCCGTGCCCGGGGCGTGCCGTGTACGTGGCCCGGACGGGGCACTGATTTGAAACGTTACATACATTTCGTATTCATATTAGACCGGGCCGTGTCCCGTCCGGGCCCGGACGGGACATGAACCATGCACTGTGTAATATGAACTGCTTCATACAGAATGTGTGCAACGTCTCAAATCAGTGCCCCGTCCGGGCCACGCACACGGCACGCGCCATGCACGGCCCGGTCTAATATAATTTATCACTTACTAATAGTAACACTGTGCTAATACTATTAGGTAATTTGTGTTAATAGTACTGTTGAAGTGCTGGCGTCTGTACAGTCGGCCAAAGACATTCTTTACTTACTTGATCCCCTTACCATTGATCTTTAGAGCTACATAATAAAACAAAACGGTTCATTTTCGCATACAACATAAAATACCTATAAGGGACTGACTAGTTTCTTGGTGATACCCTATTCAAGAATGTAACAAACAGTATTTTATTTCTAAAAGGAACAGAAAATGGCTACGTAGGTATCCTTTTAGTCCGATGCATGTCCGACCATCTCTAGAGGACGTGCTCTGTCCTTGACACTTTGAAATGGCTGTTTCTTTTATAATATCTTTATTATTTATCTAAAGTCAACATCGCCCTATAAATGGTTGTCCCACTTCTGGGCCTTCCCACATGGGGCGATTGGGCCATAACCCCAAAGCTAGCCAAATGCTGGTTGGTGGGTTAGCTTAATCATTACATAATATAAAGTAAAGTCGCCGTTTTCCTGTGTCTGTGGCACCGCACTATTCTTCTAAACCACGCAATGGATTCTTATGCGGTTTCCACTAAAAGATAGAGTGTTAAGTGAGGATGGTTTTTGTTTATAATTTGTAGATATTTTTTACAATATGGCTGAAGTATGTGTTTCCAAGTTAGAGTTCGTAGACGAAGGCACGGGCGGGCCGCTAGTATATTTTAAGTATATTAAATCTGAAACTAGAAGAATTCTACAAAAAATGTACTTATTTGCATTTTAAAACCTTAAGCTTATATATCTAATCAATTGCTGCGAATATTTGTTCGCGCATCACTTCATAACGGCTTCACATATTTGGCTAATTCTTTTTTTGTTGTGTGTGTCAAGACATAGTCAAGACAAGGTCTGTATGAAAGTTTTTTTAAGTAATTCGTCACGCGGTACGGGGTGTGCATTCGGACAAAAGCACGGACGGGCCGCTAGTTTTTTATAAAATGATCATTCATTATTTATTTATTAAACCGTGTCGCGTTATAGTGGTGAAAAATAGTACCTACCAACTTCTCTTGGGTGTCGTAAAGGGACTAACGGAATACAGACTGCACAAACATCCAACAGCATAGAGCGGCGATGGGCTCACCACCTGTCACGCTGTGACGCGTGTGTGTGTTCGCCACATGTGCAGTAGCTATTTGGTGAAAAGTGGACTGCTTTTGCGGTCCTCATAGTCTCAGACTAAATCTTCGGGGGTAATAGTTGTAATTATAATTATGTTCGTAAAGGGCGACTAACGGAATGCAGACTGCACAAACATCCAACAGCATAGAGCGGCGATGGGCTCACCACCTGTCACGCTGAGCACATGTGCAGTAGCTATTTGGTGAAAAGTGGACTGATTTTGCGGTCCTCATAGCCTCAGACTAACCCTTCGGGGATAATAGTTGTAATTATATGTATGTATTATTGTGAATCGTAGTTAATTTATGTAATTCGTATTGATTCACACTACAATCATTTGTACCACGTAACAAAAGTGAATACTCGTGCGCTGTTACACTGTTGCTGTGTACAATTTCTACGACACATAAGACCACAAGATACCGCTTCACATCACAGATGTGAAGCGGTACCAATAAAGTATGCTGATTAAACGTCAACCTCCTACCATCGTGTAACAGGGGGCCTACCACGGCGCCATCGTATATCGAAATGTGCACGTCGACTACCTACGAAACAGTGACGAATATCGGTAGCGAAGACAACAGAAAAAAAATTGGTAGCAAATACAAATACCAAATATTTGTACTTAATAATGTAGGTGTAGTGGAGACGTCATTGTGGCTCCACACATGGCTTTTTGTATTTGCGTTTTTGCTGTATTTGACAAATAACTTGCATGTGTGGAGACTATATTTGCCAAATTTCTTGCCGTATTTGCCGATATATTTCCCATTCTTGCCCGTATGTCGAAAATTTTGGCAAACATGAATTCACAAATACATGTGTGGAGCCAGCATCAGAGTTTTCGATTTGCGTTCTGTAAGTAATCGTTTACTTAATAATAATGAAAAGCAATAACTAATTACCAATAAAAACTTAAATCTATATATTATGTAAACAACTGGTTTGACGGGCAATGCAGTTAACTTACTTATTTAATTGGAATAATATAATTTTAATACGAAAATGAGGTATGGTTTACCAATCAACTAGGTACACTAACTGCCATACTCAGAGACTTCAATTAACTTTTAATGACAATTATCTAAGTCTCTTGGTGTCACTTTCGTATGTATAATACTAAATAGAGAAAATGATATTTAAAAGTCGTTAAAAGTTAATAGACGTCTCTAAGTACGGCAGTAAGTAATGCACCTTAAAATATTAAATAAAACCTCCTCGTTCTTCTTCTTCGTACTGTCCTTAGCAAGCTGTGTCAGACTATGTATGAACTCATTATGAAGGTCAACACGATGTCATACAAAAAATTTGCTCATCGATGTGGCGGCAGTTCAAATGCTTCGTTGGATCGACTTTGGCGCGGCGCGGCGTTTCAACGAACCGGAATAGACGCCAATTGTAACTCATGTAATCTTGTTTGATGGGCCGTATAGACCCTTTTATAAGCGGAGAAACTTTCTCCCGTCCAATATGAAATCTATGACACTTACTAAAATATTCAAATAAGATTTTTCATCTAGATAAATTCTGCTGGTACGGTGTAGGAGCTGTTTTTACATAAATAAAATATTTTTTAAATGTTATGATTTTGCCAAGAATCCGACAGGATTTCGACCACCCTATTACATATTGCCAATAAGTCAAATTGTATTGCATTGCGGCATTGGGTCTTGTGAAATTACAGACTAGAGGGAGCGCGCGTGATGCGTGTTTATATTTTTAACGTTATTTTAAGATACTTTACTTTATTTAAGTAAAACGGTTTTCAGTTCTGTTCATTAAGTATAAGCCCTAAGACCATATTTATTCAACCATCTTTTCTTTTGTTACAGTTACTGAGAAAGAAATTCGGCTTTGGTAAGTAGTAGGTGTAAGATATTTAAATATAAGCTTATACCTATTATTATGTCGTAAAGACGCATTTTTAACCACTTCGGAAGGCACTTAAAGCCGTTGGTCCTGGTTGTCGTCGAAAGATGGCAGTTGGTTAGGCGGTCAGCGAAAATTCCAGGCCCTCGCGGGAGTTGCGCGGTGCGGGGTTCGCGGTAATTCGTAAGCGCCATTTCACATTTTTATTAAGAAGTTACTAAAATTGTTTAGTTTTTTGGAAATCCAAAACTGTCAAGAAATCGGAAAGGTAAAACCTTTATTATTTTATAGGAACTATTATTGTAAAACACGGTCGTAAAGTGCATTTATATGAAATTTTAGGGTAACATCAGGATTTTTTTCTATCGAGCATAATGTTTCCAATCGTGTTTTGGAAACAGTCATCTCCTCACACATACGTTTTGTAATAAATACATATTGAAAAAAAATTCAGTGCGAAATATCTAAAATATTTTGAATAACAGCTAATAGAAAACAGCCAATTTTTCCGTTATCACCGCCTAACCCCCCCTTAAAACCCACCAACCCGCAATGGGCCAACGTGGTAGGTTATGGCCCAACCTTCCTATGGGATGTTGTCCATGTGTGAAGTTTTGGCAAATACTGATAGCAGGTCAGGAGCCCCACTACCACCTTTTAAATCAGGTTTTTAAATTTCGTATATACGGAATTTTCATAAACGTGTCGTGTGGCAGAGAAGTAATATTACCACCCTATCTATTCCCTTGGGTGTCCTAAAAGGCGACTAACTGGCCGTGTGCTCACCACCGGTAACGGTGAGCACATGTGCAGTTGTAATATGGTGAAAAGTGGACTATGGTAGTGGACTGCTTGTGATACTCATTGCCTAGACTCTGACTAACCCTTGGGGGGAAAATGTATGTAAGTACTTTAGTCTTACTATAAAAATTTCGTATTTTCGGAAATGCAAATTCCAATGCAAAGTAAGATGAAAGTAATACCTGCTCTAAGTGATGACGGTAAGGTCCCTGGTTGTAAGCTTCAGCATCAAAGCTTGCCCGGGCTTATAACTACGAGGGGCGTTCAAAATATTCTCGGTATGTGGATAAAAACAAACAAGTACGAAAAGTTTGATATTTTTATTTTTCAATATACTCCCCCCCTATGTTCATACACTTATAAGATCGATCAATTATTTTTTTTAATCCCTCATAAAAATATTTTTTATCTTTGGTGTAAAAATGCTCCTCCACGGCCGTCTTCAACGCTTCATCGTCAGAAAATTTATTTCCACGCAGATCCTTTTTAAGATTGGGGAACAAAAAGAAGTCGCTTGGGGCTAAGTCCGGACTATAGGGTGGATGAGTAACAGTTTCAAACCCACATTCAACAATAGCTGCCTTGGCAATATGAGCAGTATGGACAGGGGCGTTGTCATGCAGAAGCAGAACACCTTTGGTTAACTTTCCTCGCCTCTTTTCTTTGATCGCATCTCTTAATTGACGTATAACGTTAGCGTAGTACTGCCCTGTGATATTTACACCTTTTTCTTTATAATCGATAAGCAAAACTCCTTCACAATCCCAAAATATTGTGGCCATGACCTTGCCAGCTGACGGGATTACCTTGAACTTCTTGGGATGAGCTGAACCCTTAATGTGCCACTGCATGGACTCCTGTTTGCTCTCTGGGTCATAATGATGAACCCAGGTTTCATCTCCAGTAACTATTTTTTGCAGCACCTCATCGGGATTTTCACCACACAGGTCGATAAAATCTGAACAGCAAGCCACACGCATATCCTTTTGAAGAAGCGTCAGCATTCGCGGAACCCATCTTGCACTTACTTTTGACATATTAAGATGGTCATGTATAATGTCATGTACGGTACCAATAGAGAGATTGGTTACTTGAGCTATAGATTTTACCTTCACTCGGCCGTCTTCCAATATAAGTTTTTCCACTTTATCAATATTTTCTTGTGAGGTAGCCACTACAGGCCGGCCAGGTCTAGGGTCATCTTCAATACTCTCCCTTCCACGCTTAAATTCGCTTGACCATTTTTGAATAGTAGATAAAGAAGGAGCAGACTCACGGTAAACACAATCCATTTCCTCTTTTATGGTTTTTTGATTTTTACCCTGTTTTGTCAAGAATTTTATGACGGATCGGTGCTCTAATTTCGTTAAAATTGTTAATTCGCTCATGGTGTTCATGTTTGTTCGGCAATTGCAGAAAAACAAAAGAACATCTCGGTTCCAATTTTACTTTTTTTTAATGTCAATGGATGAATCTTAGCGGCCAGTAACAAATATATATATAAAAGAGGTTGTAACGTATCAATACCGAGAATATTTTGAACGCCCCTCGTATAGTTCCAGTTTTTAACTACAGTTACCTATCTGTGGTCTAGAGACAACCGGTTTCAGACCCAGAGGTCCCGGGTTCGATCCCCAGCGGGGGCACAGGTACCCGATTTAGTTGATAATAAAGCTTGTTTTAAGTCCGCCTTGGTAGCTACGACCGTCTTATCTGATAAAACGGTGGTAGTGGGTAGGTGGTAGGTATCAAAATATGATGCCTTAACATCAATCTTACTAGCATTGTTGTGTGCCGATCCGATAGTTAGAGAAAATAGTCAGCTCACACACACCTTCAACTTTTATTCGTTTTAATGAAACAAATGGGATAACAAACATTTCAGATTTGGGACTATTAGGACTTCTTGGCGGGAAAGTGAAGCGTCATGTCTGCAGTTTTGTTTTATTTTCTATAATTTGTGTTTTGTCGAATATTAATGTGAAATAATGGTGGATTAAAGTGCATGAGTGTTGGCAAATAAAACAAAACAGTGCAACATCACTTTTCGAGTTCTCTCAAGAAGTGTGTGTGAGATCTCAAAAAAGTAACAGCTTTATTAAGTCTCAAGAGGTTTAGGGAATATCATTTACCATTAACGTTCATTATCATCTACTTTATGCAAAGATAATACTCGTATTACTTGACACTAGGTAAATGTGCTGACCAAACGAAGCCATTATATAAGAGGAAAAAAAAACATTTAAGATTTGGAATCAGTATGCACGATGATAATGCACGACCTTGGAGTATCAATATTTACTCTATGACGTTCACTCACCATTCTTTTGTTTGTTTTAGGCACAAAGGATTCTTGAAGGATTGTCCGAACGGCCTCCTCACCGAACAGGTAAATACAACTCCATACAGCGACAGCTTCTAACTTTATTCAATTTTTTTTTATTTCCTAATGACTTGGCTGCGGACTGAGACCGCTAGTCTCAATGGTACTGGGTCACAGAATAAATAATAGTACTACGTACTGGGCTGCCACGTTAGCGGCATGGGTCCAGCCAGACAGATGAGCGAGCCCAGACAGTTATATACGTATTCTGCAGTAGGGATCGACTAGCGAGTTAGCATTCACCAAGTATCTGTAAACTTGTCTACCAAAATACTATTACAAACGCCAAGGAATAGACAGGGAGCGTTTGCCATGTCTTGTCTAGGGGGATAGGACGGACACACGTTGTTTAGCGTTGGTCTTAAGTGGTTACTAGTGTCTCGGGCAAGTCGTACGTTAGTACGCGTAAAGCCCTCTCCTTACTCGCTCTTAGGCCTAGTTAGCACCTGTGCTAGTAATTTAGTCGAGCCATGATATACAACGTCAGTCGGAAAGAGGGTACTAAGCCGAAAGGAGGGTAATGTATACATGATACTAAATAACTTTTGTCTAAGAACTTTTCCTAAAAAAATGATAATTTTAGATTAACAGCTGTTTTAAGATTTCATAAGAAATGACGCTGTGGTAGCCCAGGCGGTCAGCTGTTTTGAGAAAGAGACAGATTTGAGTTCATTGAGTTCATTGCCGGGGTTAACGAGTGGCGCTAGCCCCGCCCCTATTCAGGGTTGTACATTTTTTAAATGTGAATATGCATAAAACATGAATATTTTTCATATATCAATATAACAGTTGATAGTAGCATTTTCAATTGTCCGCGGTTTAGTACCCCCTTTCCGACTAACGTTGTATATATTTTTTATTTCTTTTTTTTGGCGGTATCTTACGAAAAGTGAAGACGTATTTGAATGTGCTCCATCATTTTATCAAAAGTGTTTTTAAAGTAAGTACAACAATCTCCGTTATTTGTATACTAAAATGAACTACATAAAAAACACCACCTTATACAGTAGTTTTCGTAAAGTGAAGTGCAACAGTGTTTAAAAGAACAAAACCACAGATTGAGGGGTGGTTAATTTGTTGATGTTCGAATCGTTAGCATGGTGACCTTGAGTTAGAACTTTGCGAACTGACTATCGCGCACCTTACTTGTCACAACTTCGTCAGTCGTCGCTCATACTATCGTCCGCTTGGCGCAGTGGTGTGTGCACCGGACTCTGAAGGAACGAATGCACGAGTCCCGAGATCGAATCCTCTCTCTTCTCTCTCTCTTTTGTTTTGTTTATTTGAAATAACATTTTATAACCAAATGTCTCCACCTAAGGTTAAAACATCGTGTGCTGGTTGTCGAGGTACAATTATTAAAAAGAAGGAATTCTTTAGAGTGCCCACATTGTAAGAAGAAATATTATGATTTGGTGTGTTCAAGTATAACGCGTAAGCAATTTGAAGACATACGAGTACTAAGCAAACAAAATTGGAAGTGCCCGGAGTGTCGTACAAAACCACCGAAAAGGGATATATGGGATAAAGAGATAAATGGAATACGAATACTCCGGTGCATGAACGAGCAAGCAATTCCTGCAATTAATCGTTATACGGCAAAGACATCGTCATTGAGGCCTCCTGTAGATAGCTTCGATTCACAAACTACCAACGTCACTTTAAGATCGTCACAACGCAATCGTGTCAATAGCGAATCTATGCCGGACTCAGAGAGCCTGGACAAGCTCTCAAGTCATAACTATAGCGAGAAAACTACTACTGATCGAGTTACCTGCTGGTGGTGACATGACTAAGATTATTAGAAGAGAGGTTTGCAAGGCGTGGTGAGCTGTTTTCATTAATGAAAAAGTTGTTCGAGTCTAACTTCAATATCAATTCCATCAAGTCACAACAAGTACTTTGCAAGAGTCAGTCAAATTTATAAGCGACCAATATGAAGATTTTAAGGACAGTACCTATACCCACACACACTATTATGAAAGAAAATAAGGTTTTGAAAACTGAATGTGCCTAGCTGCGTGAAACTGTGAGCGGCCTTTCTGATCACTAACTTGATGGAACAATATATGAGAGATTCAAATATAGAAATTCAAGGAGTTCCCGAAATTAAGTCGGAAAACATTGTTAATGTCGATAAGCAGATTGCAAAGGTTGTTTCAGTCAAGCTAACTAACGATGACATACTAAGTTGCACTCGCGTAGCTGCTATGAACAAGACGGGCCTGCGGCCTCGTGCAATTGCGAAGCAGTCGTTGCCGTGATAAGGTTTACTCGGCCGTTCAGAGATTCAACAAAGCTAATCAAGACAAGAAACTTAATTCATCTCATCTGGGTATAGTGGGAGAGATAAGTTATGTTTACGTTTGTGAACATTTATCTCCAGCAAATAAAGCTTAACATGCTGCAGGACGTATTAAATCCCGCGAACTCGGCTACAAATTTGTGTGGGTGTAGAATGGCCATATATTTGTGCAAAAGGATAAAAACTCGGCTATTATCGGCCACAACACAACTGAAAACAATAATTATATGTTTCAACAACGTTTAAAATATAATTCGTTAAATTCATTGTCGATTTACGAGTATTATCAGAATATTCGAGGGATAAAATCTAAATTGTTAAATGTATATAAATCTATATTAACTTGTAATTATGATGTTATATGCCTGTCCGAGACGTGGCTTGATGATACGGTTAACAGTGCGGAGTGAGTGGACGAGCGTTATATAGTTTATCGTAGGGACCGTTCTCATAGCTTCTTATCGAAATATGGTAAGAATCACGGGGGTGGTATCCTTATTGCAATAAAAACAATCATTGTATCTAAGCACAAACCAGACTGAAAAAGTACTTAGGAGGATTTATGGGTGCGTATAAAGTTACATAGTAACTGGATTTATATCTGTACAGTAATTTATTTACCGTCTTATTTGTCAATCGAAGATTTTCTGATTTTTTAAATAATTGAGAAAATGTAAGCAATTTAAATGCTAATGATGCATTTATTATTTTGGAAGACTTCAAATTTGGGTGACATTAGCTGGGGAACTATTCTGACAGGATTGCCGCAACATTTTATTCATGTAAATGCTTTGAACGAATTCATGATGGGTGCTGATTTGCTGCAAGTGAATTCCGTAGTTAACCATAATGAAAGGATTGGATTTGGTGTTAGTGAGTTCTGATTTGACATGTACTGAAAGCAGGTGCACTGAAATCAGTCGCATAGACGAACACCACCCTGCTCTGGAAGTTAAGCATCAAAAATGGTACTTACTCAAGCAGTTGGCTACGCCTAAGTTCCTGTTATTCTGTTCCTCCTTTATTTGACATAGACATCCGTAGTGCTTCTACTGACATTCCAATTAAATATTTAAATTAAATTAAGACAAAAGAGGAACACTCTTGCGAAATGTTTGTTAGCCACTCGTATGGCAAGCGCCATTTTGCCAATATGGCGGCATCTGTCACTCTATTTCCGTATTACTTCCTGTTTATGTCCGGTCTAGAATGACTTTAGTTTGATAATACTTTTGAGTGTACCTACTTGGTTAGTGTAGAAAAATTTTGCTTAGTTATCTAAGTTTTACATATTATGTAGTTATGTACTTACTTACTTACTTCGAAAGGATTTGTTAGGGCATTCCAGACTCTCAAGTACTAGAATAACATGGCTAAGCAAACTAAGTTTTACATAGTTATGTATGTACTTATTTCAAAAGGATTTGTTAGGGCATCCCAGTCTCTCATTTTTTTTGAGAAACGAGCACGGTCCCTTGTTGGCCTAATCAGTTTTCTTATTAGCTCTTCTGAGAGAAGCGTAAAAAAAAACATTTTTTTATTGTAAAAATCATCAAAAATATGTATGGTCGGTTTCTCCGCGATTGAACCAAGTATCACTATACATATTATGTACATAGTTGGGTTAGTGAGAACAAATAACCTATTGGCAAATATTTCTATATAATTCGGAAGTCCCTATGTATCAAGTAGATTGTAAACGTCTTGATCCATATTTAGGTAAGTATGTAAGAACTACAGACGTTTAGAGGGTGGAAAGCCCTTTTTACTTCCGTAAAAACTCACTGAAATCAAAAAGATTTATACTTAATACACACACAAACACAACTAAGATATGTACCCACTAACTATTTTTATTGTTAAATTAGTCAGATTACTTACATCCAATTCACTAATAAAAATTACCGTTTAATTAGATCTTGAGGATAATCGCATTATAATAATGGACGAAGACATGTCAAAACGCTTGATTGTAAAAACAAAATTTATAATACTGTGTTACTTTTTGACTCTTTGTTATTTCATAGCATCAAATATGAATGTGCAATGTAGTTTACTGTAAATGTCTATACAGGATGTCCCAGAAATCAAAGTAAAGCCGAAAATGGGCAATAGACCAAGTCGTGTTAGTTATTAGAAAAATATGAAAAAAAATCTTGGTCATGTACTTCTCAAATTATAAGGATTTAAAAATAAATCCTAAAAGTTTTCACCCTGTGATGATCTTTCAAGTCCTGTGACTACAAATATTAAGTTTTTTTTTGTGTGGTGTAACATTTACCTTCTGTAAATTACAGTTAAAATTTAAAACATATCTGCCTCAGTTTTAAATAAAATATTAGATTTGTGCCCAACATTGATTCAAAATAAATACAACAACCAACTTTAACCGACTATACTTCAAAAAAATGTACTACACTGTGTTGGCAAGTAACATTAAAAGATGGCGCGTTTAGTCTGGATTCTAAAATGGTATGACACTTGCTAATTACTACTTCTTAATTGAGAAAAAAAAATAAAATTCAATTTTTAGATTCCTTAAGTTATGGTTTTTTTAAAACTGATTTACAAGGTTTTAGTATAACAAAGTGTTGCCAGTTCTCTTCGTCAATTTCGGACGGAGGTTAACCTGAAAAAGGACGGTTTTTAAGGCAAGGGGACGATTTCGTAAATTTTTTTTTTTATACAATGTGATAGGGGTGGTACTTCTAACCCGATAAGGCTAAGTACTACATCAAAATTCATTGACAAAAAAAATAATATGGGGGTCTAACCCCCTCCCCCTATAATTTATGACCATTTTTACTTTATGCGATATCAAAGGTTTCATACGTCGGACAAACATTTAAAAAATGGCAAACGGTAGCTAATGACACTGGCTAACTAATAAATTACTTTGTTTCGTATGTTTGAGATTATTTTGGTGAGAAAAAAAATCATTAAGTACTTAATTATTTTGTGAATTAAAATCACTTTTTTATAAGTCCATATTATTTTTTTTTGTCGATGAATTTAGATGTAGTACTTAGCCTTAACAGGTTAGAAGTACCACCCCTATCACATTGTATATTGTTTCATAAAATAACTTAAAACCAAAAAAGTGCATGCATAAAAAAACATCTACTTTATTTACTTGCATTAGTGTAGTTTTGTAAAACAATTTAAAACCAAAGAAGTGCATGCAAAACAATATTATCTACCTTATTCACTTGAAATAGTGAAGTTTTATTTTTCAACATAAACATGACTTGACTTGACAATATCAAGTGCAGTATTTTCTAGGTCAAAATGATATACCAATGTTAGCTCCTTAACAGCAATCCAGTTATCTTTATGTTAGTATAAGCTTTTGGAATATTATAAATATATTGTGTTTTTTTAATAACGGATCTTGGCATTGAGCATTTCTTTACTGGGCTCGAATTTCTTCACACCACCTATTTTGTCAACACCCTCACTGGTATGAATAAGAGACACCAATGTTTCAGTATGCAGACGTGTTCGACTTTCTGTTTTAATACGCTTCAATTTACTAAATAGGCGCTCCACGCTTGCGTTCGAAAACGGCAATATTAAAAGCAAACCAATGACTTTTCTTAAATTAGTAAACTTTGTATTTCCACCGGCATCTTTAAGATTAAAAATATGTGCCCAATATTTCTCCGCTGAAAGATTCTGATCAATATCGTGATCTAGCAAGCAATACTCTCTCCATTCTTTGATGAGCGAATTTTCATCAATGAAGTTCTTTAAAACTGGAAATTTTTCAATTATATTTATTATGTTTTGAGGATTATAATTCTGTGGTTTTAGAGGATCTACTATTTCGATTAAATTAAAAAGTAAATCTGAAAAATCAAATCTCTTCTTTATTTGCGTGATACCTTCAATATAAAACTGCATGCAATCTAAAAGTGCTCTCTCTATTTCGCTCTGTGGAGGTGGGTTAGGTTGTTTTTTCATTTCTTCGAGAGTTGCTTGAGCTTGTATTCCAATATAAATTTTGTCCACAGGCAGATAATAACGTGGATTATTTTGAAGAATTTGCAAAGCAGGCGTCGATTTTATGTACTGAAATTCCATATAATTTGAGGCCAAATGCTTAATTAGTTTTTCAGTTTCACCTTTTAACTTATGCAGTAAAGGTGTCTCCGTTTGAAACAAAACATTGAAGTCTGTAAACAATTCTAAAACATATGACATGAACTCTAAGTACATTTTCGTAAAGTTATTTTTGAGTGTCGCATGGATACTGTCATTTGTTTTCGATGGATCTTCAAACACTTCAATTCTAAAATATGCCTCCAAGGCGTCGTACTGCTCTAATACTCTATCCACACAAGACTTTAAAGAAAGCCATCGGGTTGTGGCTGGTGACAATATTTTATGAATTTCTACTTTAAAATATTGCTGCATCTCTAGCAGTTTTTGTTGCCGGTGCCAACTACGACTAAAATGCGATCCAACATTTCGTAATAGGTCTTCTAGGGAACGTGGTAATTTTAGACACGCTTTTGAAGCAGCTAAATGAATCATGTGACAGCTGCATTTTATGCATGCAATGTGAGGTATAGTCTCCTTTAATTTGGAAAATACGGAGTTATGTTCCCCAACCATTGTATTAGTCGTGTCAGATGAAAAGCCGACAAGATTGATTAGAGGAATCTCCTGTTTTTTAAAAATCTCTTTAAGTACGTTATGGAGATCCTCTGCCGTACCTGAAGCCATTTCAACCATAGTTAAAAAGTTGGTTTCAACAGTTAGTGACTTATAAAAAATAACGGTTATGGCACATTGTTTAATGGATCCCTGGTCAGTAGTTTCGTCCATAACTACTGAAAAAAAATTGCCTGGCTTCTTCAAATGAGCTGTTAGATTCTTAGAAAAATTATCGCCTAATATTTGATTTATAACTGCAGTCGCTTTAGTGCGACCCATTGCCATGTTTTGAGCTATTTTAGAATCGGAACATATGTCCGCAATTAGAGGAACCAATGTATCACATAATAGAAAAGGCAAGTTATGAGCAGCAAGATACGCCGCGAGTTTTATTTCGCCTCTCTTCGCCATTTCTTTTTCTTTCGTAGGCTGTAGCAATGTTTTTATGTTTGAAGTGGAACTTATGGTTGCCGATAACATTTTATGTTTTTCGGTCTCTAAATGTCTGTAAAGATGTGGTTTATGGTTATGTAGAAAAATTTGGCAATATTTACACTTAGCCACAACATTCCCGTCTTTAATAGATGATGTTAGCCACTCTTTAAATTCTTGAATTTCGAGCCACTTTTCACTAAACAAGTAAGTATTTTTTTTAGTACTAGTGATCGAAGTATTCGTGATTGAAGTACTTGTCACAGTGCTCGTGGTAATCGTGACATTCGTGACTACTTCATCCAGGGGATTAATTCCTACGTTTGATGGCCCAGGTTGAGCTTCGTCGTTATTATTTGGTAAGATGTTATCGGAATTGGGACGCTTCCTTTTTATAATAAATTTTTCCATTATTCCAACACCTGCGTGCAAAATAGGCATGCAACATGTAAGATGCAAAATAAAATATGTAAATAAAACATCCCAGACCATTCACATAAATATAATAAAATTGACGAAATAAATATAAGCTGGCAACCCAATCGAAGTCTGCGATTGATAGAATGAATGAAATAAAATAAAATGGCGCTCTGCGAATGAAGTAGTTTGGCGCGTAAAAGAAAAAAATTCAAAACAAAAATTTGTATTAATCTTAGTAGGTATTATTAATTTCATCAAAGTTTTACAAACGTTAGTTTATTACAAACAGTAGGTTAGTAGACTACTGGGTTATAATAAAAACAAACCCACAAACAATCACAAATCGTAGAAGTGCAATGAGAATCCTTGTTTTACATACCTTTTCCTGTAATAAACGGAAATTTACACCAACAAATTTCAAAGTTTTATAACCACTAGGACTGCTAGAAGTAAATCTAATATATTGTATTGTGTTTACAGCAAATAAAACAGAACGCTCATGAATGGCCACAGAACATTATACTCTAGTCTAGCGAGCGGACCAGACATTATTATTAAGTTGGCACAACCGATAGAGTTTAAGTCTAATTCTTTCACTCGCTTCTGTCCGGAGAGGAGAGTGAGAGGGACGGGTGGTATGTTATTATTCTGAGGGTGGTATAACCTGCAGGTGTCATGTTAGTTCGACAGAGTATAAAAAGTCTCAATGGATAGAGAGAGTTGGGATGCGTTCAAATACGTATAATTTATACACAGCGTTCATCGATTTATTAAATAATTATTTTTAAAATCGACATAAATTAAAGTAATCGCAAAAAGGGACGGCGACGATAAGCGGACGGTTAAAGGACGGCCAAGCATTAAATAGGACGGAAAACCGTCCCTTTTAGGACGGTCTGGCAACGCTCAAATGTTCGAACTGTTTGCCTTCAGCTGCAATGCAAGCTCTACATCTCTTTAAAAATGATCGCGTAATAAGACGTCTCCACATTTTTATCTTAAACCGGTACTGCGATCGGTCTACCCGTATCAAAGTTGGATTTTCCACGTGCTATTCGTGCAAATTGTGGAGATTTATTAACCGTCCTTTTTAAATGTTGATTCATCGGATCATAGAATTTTTCAAAGAATCGCGATAGATCGCAGTACCGGTTTAAAGTAAACACGTGGACGGGAATTTTGAATGGTAATGTTATTGGTCCAATCGAGCTGCCGGAGAACTTAAATGACCAGGCTTATTTGGACTTCTTACAGAATCAATTACTAGATTTATTGGAAGAAGTGCCGCGGAACATTTACGGCAGCATATGGTATCAACAAGATGGCTGGCCCGCTAGCCACTGTGGGAGTCGTACTGTATGTGTTTCTCAATCGAGAATACCCCGACAGGTTGATTTGGCGGAATGGTACAATTTCGTGGCCTGCCCGTTCATCTGACTTAAACCCCGTAGATTTCTTTTACTGGGGTACGATAAAGGAAAAAGTGTACTCTCAACCTATTCAAGATTTAGACGAGCTGCGCCAATGAATTTGCCGAAGCCGTTGAATACATCAACTCGAGTAGATACGCCCGTCTTATTACACTATCATTTTCAAAGAGATGTAGAGCTTGCATTGCACCTGAAGGTAAACAGTTCGAACATTTGTCATAAAACCTTGTAAATCTGTTTTAATAAAAATCATAACTAAAGGAATCTAACAACTGAATTTCATATTTTTTTATCAATTAAGAAGTAGCAATTAGTAAGTGTCATTCCATTTTAGACTCCAGACTAAACGCGCCATCTTTTAATGTTACTTGCCAAAACAGTGTAGAATATTTTTTTAAAGAAGAGTCGGTTAAAGTTGGTTGATGTAATTATTTTGAATCAATGTTGGGCACTAATCTAATATTTTATTTGAAACTGAAGCAGTTATTTTTTTAACTTTTAACAATAATTTACAGAAGGGTTATTCATACTTATATCACAGAAAAAAACAGAAGAAAAGTTAATATTTGTAGTCACAGGACTTGAAAGATGACACTTGAAGAGACAGGGTGTCAATTTTTAGGATTTATTTTTAAATCCTTATAATTTGAGAAGTACAATACCAAGATTATTTTTTTTCATATTTTTCTATTAACTAACACGACTTGGCCTATCGCCCATTTTCGGCTTGACTTTGATTTCTGGGACACCTGTACATTTCATTGAAAATTTTCACGCGCCTTCGACATTTTGTGTTTTTGATCTAAAATGTTATATAAAGTTATCTGTGGAATAACCAAAACAATTGTGTATTTTTACGTATTTAGCATAATTAACATAATAGTATTGGTTGGTCACTACATTAAATTAGGTTTTAAAATTAGGTTCGAATGATAATATTTTAGGTTAAAAAATATTTACAAAATGGTGTCTGTCTATAGCAGCCAGGTGAGCTTTTAAAAAAGCTAATTAATGCCGCCAGCAGTAGTAGCTATGGCCAGCTGGCCATACGCATTATTATAAGTCACGTGTATTTGATTAAAGAGCAGTTAGCTATACAACAGAACCCAGTTGATCATTAAAAATGCAAGCATTACATTGATTCACGTTTATGCTGTTCAGCAGTACTACGCTTTTACTTACCACTTAAAAGTGATATTATACAACAAAAAGCACCAAAAACAGCTAAAAACTGTATAGCGGATTGCCGTGGCATCATAATGGTACATAATAATGCTATTAACAGCATTAAGCATTTATCTAATATTCCACAATGCTATTGTACTACTCTGTCAAGAAAGTACCGGGAAAAGATCAATAATACACAAAATGTTAGTTATTCATCCAAATTTATTTTATCGCCTTCAAAGTAAGCTCCTTCAGAAACGATACACTTACGCCAACGAATAATCCAACCATCAAAACATTTTTAAACGCTTTTTCCGGAATTGAGTTCAGTTCTCGCCGCGAATTCTCCTTTATGTCTTCTACCGAATGAAATGCCACGAAGTGGTAATTTGAGTTTAGGAAAAAGAAAGAAGTAGGCTGGAGCCATATCTGGTGAATAAGGTGGTTGCTTGATGGTATTTGTTGAGTTTTTGGTCAAAAATTCGTTCACTATGATGGCCTTGTGCGAAGGCGCATTATCGTGGTGCAAAATCCAAGAATTTATTTTCCGTAAATTTTTCCTTTTTCGTCGAATTTGCTCTCTTAAACGCCGCCTAACGCTCAAATAATATTCTTAATTTACCGTTTGACCTTCCGCCAAGAATTCTGAGTACACAACACCGCGATAGTCAAAGAAAACAGTCAACATGACTTTGACTTTTGATCGACTTTGGCGCGGTTTTTTCGGTTTCGGTTCAGTCGGAAGGCGCCACTCCGGAGCTTGTTGACTAGTTTGCATGTCAAACCCACGTCTCGTTACTAGTAACAATGCGTTGCATGAATGTTGGGTCGGAATTGACTCGTTCTAGCATGTCCTTAGCGACTCTTATGCGATTGAGTTTTTGGAGAAAATTCAGGTCATTTGGCACTAGCCAAGCGGCAACATGATTCATCCCCAAGTGATTATTTAAAATTGTACGGATCTACTCGTGAGACACAGAAAGTTCAGTGGCTATCTCTCTCAAACTTGAATGAGGATTTTCAGTCACCATTTCTTTCACTTTTGCGATGTTAACTTCAGTTGAATACTTTGATGGCCTACCAGAGCGAAGTAAATCTTCCACCACGTCTAGAACGCTTTTGAATGCTTTGTTCCACTCAGAAGCACGTGTTTTTGATAAAGTTGATGCAAAATTTAAGACAAACTCTTTGTTCGATGTTTTTATCCATTATGAAATTCGTAATACACACTAGATATAAACTAACTAAAAACAGCACTGTATTTAATCTAAATAACAGATGCAACTCAAACTTCACGCCAAAATGGATAACAGTTGTGCCAATCTAACAAAAAAAGAAACAAAAATTGAATTTAGAATCATAAACAAATCATCCGTTCCCGAAACTTTTTTGACAGAATGTATATCCAAATGCACTAAAAGCAGCTAAAAGCTGTATAGCTGCATTTAGATTTGCTGCACTACAACTAAAGGCTTTAGAAAAGCAATTTGATATTCCAATATCCAACCGTTATACTTAGCAACGCATCATGATGGTTTTGAGATGCCAATATGAGGCCACGAGATGCTCGGTGAACTTATATAAGAGTTTATACGGGCCTTAAGTTGTACATAAATTTACTATTCGTTTCTTAAAATGCTTTCTTGTGTTGCTCGGGCAAAATGAGCGTTGAAATACAATTTGGACGAACTGCGTATTGGACCCTAGGCTAACAAATCTCAAAAATTCATACAAAAATTTCCTTAGCTCTCTACTTTTGTATAAAGTTATTTCCATACGTTACTTTGATAGTAACGTATGATGATGATACGTACTTGAAACGAACATAAATTATCTTCGATCATAAACAATGGATGCATGGTTTCATACAAAATCAAACTCAAATAATGTCCCGCGTAAATACATAGATATTCATAGATCAACATCAGAAATGAAACGATATTAATATATAGATAAACATTGATTGTAAAGTAAACCTTAAACTTTAGGCATTAAAGTACAAATTCATAAAAATATTATTGGAGTTACATCACTTCGGAACTAGGCTCGCTAGATTCAAGCTAGTTGGAACAAAGTTCTAAATTATAAACTTTGCTATAAAAACAAGGCAAATTTCTGATTTTTTGCAAAGAGCAATCGTGTATCTATAGTTTTTATGATCGTAATAAATCATAAATGAAATCTTAGATAATAATTTCTAATTTTCAGGGGTTCATAAGGATCTACAAGCAGTTCTTCCCCCAAGGTGACCCGAGCAAGTTTGCATCATTGGTGTTTCGGGTGTTCGACGAGAACAATGTAAGATTTTTACCTCTTCTTTAACTCGTACTACTACGCCTAAATGCTCTAAGTTTTTAAATATGTATATAAAAAGGAAAACTGAATTAACGACTGACTGATTTATCAATGCACAGCCCAAACTACTAGGATTAGAAATATGAAATTTTGTTAGGTAATGATTTTTGGAAATTCGCCCTTATGTAAAAAAGGGAGTTATAATTGTATGACATTACAACGTATGGGGTCAGCTAGTTGTAGTATAAAAGGAGGTGAAAATCAGAAGGTGTTATGTCCGGCGTTAATTATTTTACAGAAATCGAAAAAACTCCACAATTTGCTGTATTCCTAACTTTTTGCTTTAAAAAAAATATATGTTATGGAGAAGGCATTTTCTCATTAATATATTTTCATAACCTTTGAAAATTCACTGAAAAACAACGGAGAAAATAAAGAAAAAGAAATGGACATGACACCTTTTCTTACGTACCTAGTGATATGACACCTTTTGATTTAACAGTGTACTGGACATGTCACCTTTTGATGTGACCTGACCTGAATAATGGGCATGTCACTCCTTGGCCATGATGAAAGTATTACATTAATTATATTAATTAATTAATATAATGACTATCACAGGGTAGGAATGAATGACCTCGGACCGGAAATGCACAGGCCAAACCATAGACCTATTTTTTTATGTTGTTTATGTTTTCTTTTTTTACTCCTTTGGAAATTAAGACAGAGAACATAAGCCAATACAGCCTTGTTTATAAAAATAATTAATTTTTTTTTGGTGACATGAACACTTTTTGACTTGAACAAAGAACAATTGTATGGGACATGTGTACTTTTTAGAAAACTCTCATCATGCCAGAACCGATCGGATCGGACATGTATCCAATTTGAAAAAATTTGGCAATGCGAAATTCTCTGTTTTTATTAGACGTAAGCTTGCTTTGGACCATCTTAACCAACCAGGAGTTGAAGTTTATCATGTAGATTATGATTCTTAAAAAAAACAATTTCGGAAAAGGGTGGACAAAAGTACTTTTTGATATTCACCTCCTCCAAAGAGAAGATCGATCAGGTTTACAGATTGAAATTACTAAAGTTCAAGAGAGAGGCACCATCCAAAAGGTCTTTCAGTAATATACCTGCCAAAAATGGCTGTAACGAAGCATGAGGCCTCGCCTTTGCCGGAAATAGCAAAAAAAAGATCAATAATGTTTATTTGAAACAGCACTTCCGTAAAGATAACGACATAAGAGATAAAGACGACGAATTGAGGTACCGACGGTAAACTTAGCATTAGTGGTTCCAAAAAGTCCTAATTCAGCACAATGCAGGCTGCAACGTTGCGCTGGTCTTCGGCACAAAGATAAATATCTGTCATTGGCCGCTTCGGGCTGCGCCTTAGAACATGTTAGTTCTTGTTCTATTTTACAGTTCGAATTCGAATCAGCCCCCTTACACTTGAAACCGATCGCTATTGGATCGGATTGGTATTGTGAATTTTCGTACTCCTAAGTTACGACACCTGAACGCCGAGTGTAAGTTAAAAATGTGCAAACGTTACTATCGCGTTTGAGTTAAGAGTTTTGATTCTCGATCTTATTTACTTAGCATTAAGATCTATCTGTCAAAACTTAACTCAAACACGATAGTACGGTTTGCATATTTACAAACTTACACTCAGCGTTCGGAGCTAATATGGATTCATATTGCGTGGATATTGAGTGAAAAAAATACAAAACTCAATACCATTTAGTTCACCCAAAATGAATCCAAATTAGCGCTGGTGTCGTAACTTAAAAATTTACAATACCAATCCGATCCAATAGCGATCGGTTTCAAGAGTAAGGGGGCAGAACTGACAACCAAATTTCATTTTGCTTCACGTGGCAAGCGACAAAAAATTCAAAGATAACGAAACGTTGAAAAAAATTACTACCTCAGGTGGGAATCGAATCCACGTGACGGAGTGGTCGACGCAGCAGGATTGAGACAGACGTGTTCGATTCTCACGTTTCGAGTTTATTCAAGCGTTATTAACGCAATAAACAAATATTATAGACAAAAATATATCTAAATATTCCCTTGGCAGGATGGGTCGATCGAGTTCGAGGAGTTTATTCGAGCGTTATCAGTGACGTCACGGGGAAATTTGGATGAGAAACTGCATTGTAAGTATTTTTATTTCTCATTCATCATTTCTCCATCCTAATAAAACACTTGGTGCATTACCCTATCAAAAATCCTTCTTCTTTTTATAAGGAAGTGCGTATACTTTCTATTACAAGACACCATACACGACTATTTATAATTAGAATAGAATAAGAATATGTTTGATAGCAAAGTCATTCATTCAAATAATAAGGCGTGAAACGAAAAGGCATAAAAAATTCAGAATCAAACCTTAAAAAACAAAAAAAGTGCTTTTTCTTATAACTTTTTTGTTTTTTGGGTTTTAAGGAGAAATTTATTGTCAAAATAGACTAAAACGAGATCAAAGTGAGACCAATTAGGTCCAACTCCTTTTTAAGTAGGCCTAGGTAACCTACACATATTAGAGATGCCGTTCAGATTTCTAGATGCTAGCTAGCCTAACAAGAGGTATGAACAATTGACATATCGGACGCTGACAATGGCATAGATTACCAATTATTCGGCTGACTCAAAGTCCAATTATTATCGGTCCAATAAATAAAGCAACGTGACCTAACAAACCAATGTTACACAATAAAAAACCTGGAATGTGACATTGGAGTAGACCGTTAGCTCCGAGGAAACATAAAATTCCTATTGTAAGTTCATCAGAATTATCGGTCTATGGCGCAGTATTTGATTGGGCAAGTCTGATTACGCATTCTAACTGAACAACCTGAACAGAACAATAAGTATGAATATTTTACCTATTCGTAAACACTTTTATAATTCTGCTATAATGTTATGTTGTCCGCAAATCCGGAATTCGCAAAAAGTGTCGATACCTGAGTAACTATACTACTTAGACACTATATTATATTTTAAAATCATGTTTGATGTATGGGCGCCCCCCTTAAATATTTATTTTGTTCTGCTTTTAGTATTTGTTGTTATAGCGGCAACAGAAATACATCATGTGTAAAAGTTTCAACTGTCTAGCTACCATGAGACCGGTTGATGAGATGTATCTCATGAACCGTCTGTTAGCCTGGTGTCAGACAGACGGACGGACAGTTTAGTCTTGTAATAGGGTCCCGGGTTTACCCTTTGGATACGGAACCTTAAAAAGCAGGTTGGACAGAGCCACAACAGCAGCGCACCCTGACCCGGTATCATGATGTTTTTTACAATTGTCTTCGTGATGTTTTTCACAAATGTGTTCGATGGCGCAACGACTTAAGGGCCCCACACATGATCAGCTATGCGATTCTCTAAGCGACACATAGACACTGCACTGCATGGCTGTGATCTACTGTCTCTTTCCAATTCTATGAATATGAAGAGACAGAGTCAATTCTCAGCGCTGCGGCAGCCGCTGCTACCAAGTCTTTAACTTAGAGAATCGCACACCAGTTCGCCGGCAGGTATCAGCCTGTCAGTTAGCACTAGCCGCCGCCGCTGCCGTGCGTTGTATGTACTACTAACTGACAGGCCGATACCTGCCAGCGAACTGATCGTGTGTGGGGCCCTTAAGTCGTTCGGTTTTAGATCTTTATCGTTGAGCAACTTTTGCAATGTCTGGTCACTAGACGAGACTTTATTAAAACATCTCGAGCTAGTTCATGCTTCGGCAGGCACGTCCTCCTCATGTTAGTACCGTTGTCCATGTGGGAAGGCACGAGCCCAGCAGTGGGACATTATAGACTGATGATGATATTTATGAGTAACAAATGTTTAAACTGTAACCCTAACATGTCGTGTTACTTAATTTCAGGGGCATTCCGTCTCTACGACGTCGACAACGATGGCTATATCACACGCGAAGAGATGTACAACATAGTGGACGCGATCTACCAGATGGTGGTACGTACTATTTAGCTGCTGTTAGCTAATAACACACTGACTGTCAATGTCACAACCAGAGCTGTGTGTGTGCCGGCTCGTTAAAACAATACAAACGACCCATCACTTCCCTTGGGTGCTGTAAAAGGCGACTAACGGGCCAAAGACCTCACATACCTCCAACAGCATAGAGCGGCGATGGGCTCACCACGCTGAGCACATGTGCAGATGTCATTTGGTGAAATGTGGACTGTGGCAGTGGATTGCTTTTGTGATCCTCAATGTCTGGTCTCTGACTAACCCTTCGGGGATAATAGTCTCGAATATAGTACCTACGTATGTCACTACCAGACACAATAATTTTTATTGTTTGACGGCCCTGCTGCTGATTTTATTCACCGCACTACACGAGCCAGCCAAAACCAGCCACTCTTAAGGCTATACTATATACACGGGCGGTTCTCCCGCCGCGGGAATCCGCTTCTGACCCGCACTAGACACAATTAAATATGGAAGTTGTTTGCTATTATCCTACTACACTCGCGTTTCCCATCGCGGTTTACAGGCGGGAGAAATACGACCGCTGCATGCAGCGTTAAACCGCGCCGCTGATAACCGGCGCTTTAAAACTACACGGGCGGTTTCCCGCTATTGCACTAAACATTGAATGAGATATTGCCGAAGTTAAACGATTACTTACAAACAATGCGCTTTACTATATTTTTAATAATTCTATTAATATAAGAATGCAAACGCAGTTATCATAGGCATATCCATGTTGAAATGAACAAAAGACAGCGATAACCCGCGCCCCGTGTAGTTTGATGGTCTGCGGCAGCTTTGTCAAACGGATTCCCGCGGCGGGAGAACCGCCCTTAATAGGCGAGTAGTAGGTGTAGTAACCACATGAGTAAAGAAACGGTATCTTTACTCATGTGGTAGTACTATGTAGATGCGAATGTTACCATGGATATGTTTGTAAGTTAATCGCTTTTCCCAGATAAACACACCTAACACTGTTCTGCTCCTTGCTGCATGGTGTTTTGACTGAACACCCGTGTCCCATTCCAGGGTCAAACACCGCAGCCCGAGGACGAGAACACCCCCCAGAAGCGCGTGGACAAGATCTTCGACCAGATGGACAAGAACCACGATGACCGGCTGACCCTCGAGGAGTTCCGTGAGGGCAGCAAGGCCGACCCGCGCATCGTCCAGGCGCTATCCCTGGGGGGCGATTAATCGACAGTCATTCTCGCGCCGGACTTCACGTTTACTTAGAGAGCCTTATGGAATGCCGCGTGTCTGTTTCATCTTTTCAGTTTTTGTTTCTTTTATGACTTGGTGTTTTATCTATTAGTTTATGTTTAACTTCATCTTTTACGACTTGGTGTGATTTGCACATTTTTATTATATAGATTATCGTTTAATTGGTTTTTTTTTATAACTACTAATGATTATTAAATTATTGATCTAAGATCATGTTGTGTTAAGCTTACTGCATAAATCATTAATTTTCATTAAATATAAATATTTTGGTAAACTGTCTCTTTTATGTTACGTTTTCCTTAGACTTATTCAATAAGTTTTTTTATTAAATTATATGATGTATGTACTTACAGAGAATTGAAGTGTTACTAATTGTTATTTTTTTGTTTTTAACAAAATATTGAAAAATAATAATTACAAAAGTATATTTTTTTAAGTGTCCAAATAATTCGAACTTCACATTAGTATGCACTATTATTTTAATAAAACCTATTATTACATTTTTATTATCTGATGATTACATGACAATGTATCATACTTTACTTTTTCATTTTAAATTAAGATTAGTTATATTGTTTTGATTTCATATAAATTTTAAAAAAACATTGTTATACTGTAAGGCACGTGGCGTATTTAGTTTAGTTCAAGAGGGTTTACGCATTTCGGTTTTCTATACAAACTTCCAAGTCGAAATCTTTAAAAACCAATGAGACAATTTTGATGAAACTTTGGATGCTGAAGTAAAATAGAGGGATCTAAATAGTTTGATGAAAACATTTTTAAAAAAACCTTTTTCTAGCTGAGTTATTGCAATTTAAAGTCCACTATAGAAAGTTAAAAATCGCAATAACTCAGGTAAATAAACATTTTTTTTAAATCTTTTCAACAAACAATTTAGATCCCTGTGTTTTACTTCAGCATGCAAAGTTCCATCAAAATTAGCTCATTGGTTTTTAAAAATTTTGACTTGGAAGTTTGTATGGGAAACCGAATGGCGTAAACCCTCTTAATTTATATTGAATTATAAACAATATTTACTTATATATATGAACACTGGGCAAAGAGGGAGAAGCAATTGTTTCCACATAGCATTAAAAATAGTGTTCCTTTGCTAAACTGTCGCTTCCTTTAAATACTTGTTATCTTGTACTGTACCTACCTATTTTAGTTAGGTTACTTAACTTCTTCGTTCTCCGAAAACTGTTTCAACATTAATGCTGTTTTTGAGTTGCCCTTCTATTTAGAACATAACAATATCGAGCAGTTATGTACGTCAGACATAATTCGGTGTATTGATAAGAGTTGAACTATGGATCTGCGGAGACGAGGCGAGACCAGCTCAGTACCTACATATATTATCACGGGAAAACTGCCAGGCGAATGTCTCATCACTACCGCAAATAGGTGCTGACCACAGCAATACAATTTACTTTAATATAATTACAAAAAGGGTGCTTTGCCACCAGGGCTGTGTGCGAGAAAATAGACTCGCTCGCCTCGCCAAGGCGTTGAATGAAGTCATCGACTCCTCGTCATCGTCGAGCTCCGCTTGCTGCCTCGCACAACTGTGGTGGAAAAGCAGTGTTATATTTGATATCATAGACCAGCTGTAGCGTGCGAATAAAAACAAAAGCGATATCGCGCAATTCTCACTGCTTTACGATCTACGAACTTTATAGCCGAATAAAGAGCTCGATGATGCACCGGCTTTTGTACGTACAAGTTAAGTTGCTTTCGCTATGCTTTCGGTGTATGGATGAGGATTAAAAGGCCTCGAGCTTCCCCTTGCTTCGTAACATAATGGTAATGCTAAATTTTTAACCATTACTTTACCAAATCAATCCTCTTGGCGAAAACAAAGAGCAGTCTAGTCAGTTACACTGAATATTGTGTACTTGTACACTGTGTCATTTGTGATTTCCCGAAATGGTGCGTGCGAGTGTGTTGAGCGCGGGACAGAATCGGTGTTTCACCTTGCCGTTCTAGTCGTATCAACTTCAGATCAATCTAATTTTTCTCCTATTACTTATAAGTTTTGCTTTCTTGCCATTTTATTTTACTCCAATCGCTGCATAATCTGTTTCATGTCTTCTAGTGAGAATGATAAAAGATGGGTTAGGCAACGTAAGAGTAGAGTTAATCAATAGCAAACGGTCGTGTAAAAGCAGAAGTACAGTTGCCAAGAAACCGGTATATCAGTGTTGACCAACTTCCTGCAAAGTCACAAAAATCGCTATGGTTGAAATTAAGAATGGTCAATTTATTAATACAACCAAATAATATTTTTTGTCAAAATCACGCCAATTGTTAGGTGATCGACGATTTTCGACCAGCTGTATTGACTAAACTAAAACGTGTAAACCAAAAAAAGTCCGAGCGCGTAGCCTTTCTGTCACTAAGGTGTTAAATGGTAGTTTGTCTTTAATTATGTTCAGGTAGGTTTTTGGCACCAAAAATAGTTCGATCCCATGAATCCTTCGTTCATGGCATACTACGGTCGTTACGGAGGCAAGAAAAAGCAGAGCGACAAGCTGCTTTAAGAGTCGATGAGACACCTTTTTAAATCTAGGATAGACTGGAGGACCAAGCTGCCTCCGCTAGATTTCTATGAGAGGGGCTGAGTCGCCCCCTAAAATATTTTTTTTTTAAAAGGACTAAGTCGCCTATTGGGCTTCTATGAGTGCGACTGAATCGTGTCTTCAATGCAATTGAGTTTAGAAAAACAAGCCCAGCGGCAGGCAGCCATAGAGTCACCGGCGCGGCGAGAAGAATTCATTGTTCATGTAGAAACGCAAACTACAGTTTCCTATCAAATTTTAGTATTACCTACTATGACTATTATCATATGGATGCATTTCAAAATCCTACTTTTCCCGAGACCATGGCCATGTGCAGTAGGTACCAAGAATTTGCATGTAGGTATTAGCGCCAAATGGACATTCAACATTCAGAAACGTCCTAATTTGACAAAATCTACTTTAACGAGAGCGAAGCCGCGGGCAAAACCTATACAATCTGAAGTTAGCTTTAACTCGATCGCGTTGCGAAGAAAACTCGCACTCAGCACTCTGAACAAAGCTCGTAAAGCCTTGTACGGACGTAAGGAAACATCAGAGATCGTTACTTCGAAATTCGTTAAGAAAAGTATAGTGTAGGCACCCAGTGTTCACATACCTACGAATATACAGGTTTTTTTTATAAATAACAAAATCCAACGGCGCTTCTAAGTATGTGGCTTCTGCTGGTCGTATGTCGACCAGCAAAAGGCTCCGCGCGAGAGATGACCCCAGGCTCCACAGCCTACACTGTACAAACTACGTTGAACGCACTGCTGTCAAATTTTGTACCTTCATGTAAGTAGATTTCATCTCTTCGAACTGCTGTCCGTTACTAAGGGCATATTTCCATTAATAATCTTGTAAGATATTTAAACACTTTTTTAATTCAGAATTCTTCAGAAAATCACACTTTAATCTGCCGACAAAGTATGGCGACGTGTGATTGCGAGTACACTCATTACTAAAAATATATAGCACTGGTCGAGTCCACAATTTTGAAGTGTTTTCTCATTAACCTAAGGTAGGAATACCCTGAATGGTGGTCACACTATGATGCTGTTTATTACCCTAATATGACGTAAGTAGTCATGGCATTGACATGATCTTCAATTTTCTAAATACAGTCCCATTGTACTGACGTTTCCTGAAGTGATCGTTATAGGTAATTGATATAATGTTATTGTTGAAAATTGTTAGTTTATTAAGAGTTGCGCCCCATTAAAGTTAAATTTGCATTTTAAGACAATTTGACAATTTTGGCATTAAACATTTTTGGGTTTTTACAGCCCCCGAGTTGTTATCAAAAAATTAAAAACAATTTTTGAATTATGAGTGGCGTGGCCATTTGGAATGTATTTTATCGTAAATTACCATACAAGTGTATATTTTGGACATAGCATTGAAATCTTGAGATAAACAGCACTTTACGAAACTTATTAAAATCGTAATTTAATTACTAAATTATTAAGAATGATGAACGTTGATTCATTGTACAATAAAAAATCATTTTGAAATTGTAATAATTGAAAAGCAATTCTTTAGTGAAATGTGATGTTTTCTATATTGGAGTACTACATAATATGATTAGGTACGTGTTACACGTTAAATGTAAGTAAGTGGAGGCGGAGGCGTGGCCTGCTGGCCAATTTCGTCAACTTTTTAAAATGTGACAAATAAAATGCCTGCTGCATAATTATACTTTGTTCATAACAATTTATCCATGGTTTAGAATAGTAGACTTAGGTAGATTGTGTAATCGAATTGCTCGAACTCTTCAAGTGTAACACAACTGTCATGTTTGCTACCGACGACTTGCGAAGCGAGCACTATTTATTATAATAAATCATCTTTGCCTCTGTAAGGGCTAATCAGAGTAGCCAAAAGGCTATGTAAAGGTGGATGAAGCTAAAAAGAAGTAAAGAAGATTGAAAGGACTAGTGAAAGAATTAGTGAAAACAAAGCAAGATGTGAAAAGTAGAAGAATGAAAGTAGTATCAGCATGGATGAAATTGTGAAAGTGTAATGAGGTATGAAGTCAGAAAGAGCTGCAGTGTCAGAAGTGATGCTGAAGGCTAGACATGGCGTCGTATAGCAAGTCAGCTGTACCGCCTGTTCAACTTGTGCTTTCATACCCGCCAAGCTCCAAGGAATTGGTGCAAGGCTGTTAATGTGCAGCTATACAAGGGGAAGGGTCACAGTTTGACTGTAAAAACAACAGGGGGCGTTAGTCTTCTCAGCTCTTTTGAAAAAATTGTATGCGAAAGTTTTGATCGAAAGGGTGGTGAAAGAAACCGATGAGAAAATATGCACCAGCAGAATTTAGAAAGGGAATAGGATTGTTAGACAAGGACGTGTAGCCTCACCGTGGCTGTTTCAATCAGTTCATGGACAGTTGTATGTAAAATTTGAAGATGATGAATGTAGATTAAGAATGAATGAGTTATTCGTCAAATGTCTCCTTTACGCCGATGACTATTACATGAGTCGCCAGTGATTGAGTTACACAGGACATGGTAGAACTAGTATGCAAGGATCTGTAGAAACTGAATGTAAGTAAGATGAAAGTTATTTATTTTCAAAAATGTATGACAGATTGTGCAATTATGATAAAAGGAGAAAAAGTGAAGCAAGTAAAAGATTTTGTGTACTTGGGCATAATGTTTACTAGGGATGCTAAGCATGATAAATATATTGAAATGAGAGTGAATGTTGAGAATAGAGTGAGGGATACTCCACGCCTTATAAGCAGCCAAGAAGTGTTGCAAAAAGCAGGGCTGGCTGTGCATGGTGGAGTATTCGTGCCGACACTAATGTATGGAAGTGAAAGTTAAATGTGTCAGAAGAAACTTCAAAGTTGAGTAAATGCAGTATAAATGAGAGCACTAAGAAGTATGTGGTATGATTTTAAAGGATAAGGCATGAAGTGAGGAATTAATGACGAAGTAGTGACAAAAAATTTAAGGTACCTTGGTAAACATGGTTATGCAGAGAGGATGGATAAAAAAAGTATTATTTACAAAAAGATGCATGAGGAAAGAGTGAATGGGGTAGTTGGAAGGGGAAGACCTCGGTGAACCTTCGTTCGACCAGATCGGAGACGTTAGCGTTAAAGGTCAGGTCAAGAGTACCCTAAACCGACGAGCATGTATGAGAGCGTTATGAGAGTAAGTGAAGCAAAGGAAGTGTGTTCAGGTCGTAGCAAATGGAAACCTGTGGTCGCTGCCTACCCCTCTGGGAAGCAGACGTGATGTGTGTATGAATGTATGTATCTTTGCCAAATTTTGTGTACAAACTACTCTTTGAAACCTGTTGATTCTACATCTGTCTCCATCCTTCATGGCGAATTCTGAAAACATATATTTTGGAGGACTTTTGGATATTTCCGTTAGCGACTCAACATAATGTAGATTTAACGTTAAGAAATCTACTTATCTCGTAAGAAATGTAACTGCAGCTTTATACAATTGTTATCTTTTGCTTACTCGAATAACTTTACTTAACTTTCTTATGATACTTGTAATGTATTTCTAATAAACTTGTGCTATTCGCTGTTTGTATGATGTTTCAGCTACCCGGATGTGCACGGCGATCGTTTGCACGGGACTTGAGTGTAGGTTTATGGTAGGATTTGATCGCGAGTCAATTTGTCATTCGACATTGTTTGTAGGGGATAAGATGCGTTTCTTAGACGAACTAGAGTAGGGATATTGTCGCGGGCTGTGCATTTGACTAGATTTAAGTAGCGGACATTACGCCTCCATGCGTTGTGATTTGGTCTTACGAAATGGCATGTTACCTTTGAACGTTGCTTTTAGATACTATAACTTTTCTCTCTTTGAACGCAAGCTTATTCTCGAATAATCTTCCGTTTTATTTAAGTAATATAATATCGCCACAGTATCACAATAACATTTTTGTAGATCCATACCGATGTAATCAAGTATACGTAGACGGTAAACTAAGCTAATGGGTACAAATACGTAACTAGAAGTACGTATTATATACTTCGGTGTTAACATAGTATCGCCCACTTATATTATAGCACTGGTCATCGTTTCCATAGAATGTCATTGTTTCTATGTGTAGCGTAACAATCAGCTCTATGCATATTATTAAATGTTTATTAAATAGAACGATCTAATATTTTGTAGACTTTTGAAAGTCACGCTTGGGTAAATCTGAGCGCACGCGTTGTAGCCACGCTTTTGAGCAGTGAAATATATTGTGTTTTCTTTATTACCTACTCGTACAAGTTGATGCAAACTTTAAAGCAACTGTGAAGTTCACTACGAGCGTAACTATGCTCAGATCGTTACCATTTATTGGTTGATACCAACTTAATTGTTACTGCGACGGGACTCGTGCCTTACTTCACGACTGCCGTAAAGTTTGAATCGCGCTATACCAGAAGCTTATCGCCATAGCGAGGGTCTAATTGAACTATCTGTTGCTGTTAACCAAGTCCTAAATTGGTCTGCCCGATAGTTGACTGATGACTGATATCATCACTTATTGCATTGTAATGGTTCTGATAATTCTAGAGTTGTAAGGAGTATCGTGTACATGAAGACGTACGTGATAAATATAAAATGAAGTCTATAAACTACGCTACATACATTCAAGCACGAAAGATAAATTAGAGACACGATTCTATAAGACTTACACTAAAAATTAATCGCTGTAAGAGATCATGTTAAGTCGTTTCGTGTACAAAAGCATAGAAAAGATACCTATTGACAATGATAAGGTCTTCAGTAATTATATGATCTGAGTGTGGATTGTAATGAGCTTCTGAGTAAACGGTAACTAAATTATATATTATAATACGGTATTTAACCTACCAATAGGTAGGCACATTAGTCTGTCGAATACTTTCTCACGATGTTTTGAGATATTCTTGACATGTGCGGTCAGATTACGCCGATGAAATTTGAGTTGCCTTTATTCGCATTGCCTTCGAGAGTAATCTAAGTCTCTATTGGAGTAAATATGGGTTAAATAGTTAATAACGTTTTACTCTTAATAATAATAATACATGTTCAAAAAGATTTATCTACTTAAATAATTGTTCACATTTAAATCTACGTAATATGGATGTTATGGAAAAATAATTATTTTTTTATATCAAAATTATAAGGTAGCGGGCTTAAGATTCGATGACTTTCATTGTTTTTCCATGCAAAGGTTCAAAATTTCAACATTGTACGGTTCCTCATGTCCTAACACGAAGGGCGGAATACTTAAACGCTTAAAGTAAAGTGCAGATTTTTAATACCACCTAAACTTTTAACACAACCACCAAAAGGGGTTCCTTAAACTTGCAAAGCGTTTGATTATTCGGTCAATTATTCTTAATAATTAACAAAACTGTCATTGTGTAAGCGAAATCAAAAGAAAACAGTAAGTACCTATGGTAGGTACTTATTGTGTTAATGTTCAGTTCGCTACCGAACAAAATCAGCTGATGAAATCTTAATTTCTATTTATTCTGCCTGTCACATCCTTTTGTGTAAATAGTAAAGATTATTCGCCTACTTTACTAGATATTATAATAATATTCACTTTTAATAATAAATGATGATTAATAATAAACAAAGTTAAAAGTAAATATGCTGCGTGTTTTATTTAATCATTGACAAACACTAACTACTTACTTAGGTAGGTAAAGATCAACCACATACCTAATCCATAACTTTAATGATTCTTATTCCCATTTGGAAATTTTGTCACTTTTTATCATTATTTTACTATGTATCATCAGCCTAGAAACGCTCCACTGCAGTACACAGGTCTTCCCGCATGCAGCAGCCCAAGAAGAGATTAGGCCATCATAAACACCCACCACGCTCGCTGGCCCAGTACGTCGATTTTAACGACAGCCATATTATGGCAACAACCGGAACCAACGGCTTTTCGTGCCTTTCGAAAGGAGCTCCAGATGTTTTATTAATTGGTCAAACCTCTAATGGCACGGCATTGCGAAAGTTTTTTAACTGGCAAGATCGCAAAGCGAACACCTTAGCCGCTGCGTCATCGTTCTTCTCAATAGCATCGTGGTTCCAATTATGACGTAACGTAAGGGTATTAAAAATGAAATACCACACTTACAAACATACAAATTTATTTTATTTGGTCTCAGGGTGTGGGGTACGTAAATGCCTAGCTAGGTAGTTTGCTCTCGTCCCTGACTTAGCTTGGGGAATCGCCGAGGTGTTGGGAGGCGCATCGCTGTTCAGGAGCTGCGTGCTGCGTGCGATGCGTCCTCAAGATGGCGGCCGTGTCGTGTCGGCTTTTTGGTTATTTTGTCTAAAGTTAGACTTTGGTTAGGAAACCAATTGGCGATATGATTAAGCACTATCTGGGGATCCCAAGTGCCTATGTACTTGGGAATAGAAGGCTTCTGTTTAAAAATACCCTTTAAAAGACGTTTAACACTATCCTGCGATCCTACATTTTCGCCTAAAAGCAAAGATAGTGCTGATCGGTGTGTATTTATAGTACCGTAAGATCCTCCTCTATTAAACTGTTCTGCTAGAAACGTCAAAATGTTTGATAAGTGAGGGTCGAATATGTTCCCTAGGAGGGCCGCGGCCTAGTGTTGAGGAGCACTAGACTGCATTGCACGAGCCCTCCTCCCGTTTGGGAGCAGTCTGTATCTGCCAGACTGCTCCTTGTGGCGCGGGGGACCCAGGTCTGACTGGGTCCGCAGCGTGTGGCGTTTCGGGGGGCGTATTAACGCGGTACCGTGGCGCCGCTATACGCTCCTGACGGCAGATGTCGGTTCTTTTACCAGGTAGGGCCCGTATGTCCTTACTCACCCGTTTCCCCCACGGGGGCGGCGGGTGGGGACATATGGGTTCCAGCCCTGGACAGTGCATGGGGTTCTCACGTTCCTCTCGAGGCAGAGAAGCATTTTCTCCGACTAAAACAAAGAAAAAAAAAGGGTCGAATACGTTAAGGCCATTGGTATTGCAAAATTGCCACCAGCGTTTGAATGACGTGTTGTACTGCTTGAGAGTGTTCTTCGAAACGGAAGATATCATGAGCTCTATTGCTACGAGTGGAATGTTTCGTCTAGTAAAAGCGACCCGGAGAGCTTCGCAGCTCCCAGGGTAAGACTCCTGTACAGTGGGTGTTGCGATCTGTAATCAGAATGTAAAATATTTTTATTAGGTCTGAATAATATTATATCAGAAATTAATATTTTCTTTAATAAGGGGAACTATGGTTGTCCCGTCCAATATGGGAAAACTAAAATGCCTGTAGCCTTATCGGTTATGATTTTCCTAATGCATTTAAGCACCAATGAGAAAGGTGGACATGCATAAAAACATAGTGAGAGCCAGTTTATTGTGAATGCATCTACATTTATAGCATCAGGGTCCTGCTTCCAAGAGACGTATACGTCACATTTAGCGTTGGTGCGAGAAGCGAAAAGATATATATCTGGGAGACTCAGTTCTTGAACCATCGATTGGTAAGCCCACTCTGATAGTTCCCATTCCGTATCAACATTTATTTTAAGAGACTCTTGATCCGCTTCAACATTGTCTTTTGTATTGATGATGCGAAAAGCCATATATTTCTCTTCTCGCACCACTGCCAGATGTTTTTAGCCAAGTCGTTAAGGTGTGGGAATTGTATCCCGCCCATGCGGTTAATATAGCTTAATGCGGTTGTGTTGTCAACGCGCAACAAAATGGAGCAGTTAGATGTTTCGAAAGCAAAACATTTTAATCCCATGAAAATGGCTAGGAGCTCTAAGTAATAGATGTGGAAGATAAGTTCTTCAGTTTTCCATCCACCGTTGACACGTTTACCATTACAGTATGCGCCCCAACCAGTTCTAGAGGCGTCTGTAAATAACTCTAGTGAAAATTGGACATCAGGTCTCATGAGATTTGATGATATAAATATATTTTGGTTCCACCATAATAAATCTGGTAGAGTTATAGGGGAAAATTTGATTTTAGTTTCAAAATTGTTATATTTTAAAAGAGCCAGATACTTTTGGCGTTCAAGAATTTTAGTATATAACCAGCCATACTTAACTGCTGGACAGGCTGAAACTAGCGTCCCTATAAGTTGCGAGAGTTCTCTTATGGTACAGACTGGTAACATAGAATATTTTTGTACTAATTTAGAAATTTTGTTTCTCTTGTCAGAAGGGAGAGACAGAGATAAATCGACGGAATTGAACTCAAAACCTAAGAACTTGCAAGTTCGTTGAGGTGTTAACATGCTCTTTTCAAAATTAACTACAAATCCAAGACATTGTAAAATTTCTAGGGTTTTTGTTACATTTGCTTGGCATTCGCTATAAGTGTCTCCAATACACAATATGTCATCTAAATACACTACTGATTTATATTCTCTCTCCCTAAGGTAATTTATGACTTCCTTCATGATTTTTGTGAAAACTCTCGGGGCAGTACATAGGCCGTATGGAATGGCATTAAATTCGTAAACTGTTTTGTTAAAAACGAAACGTAAATACTTTTTATGTGCTTCGAAAACTGGTACTGAAAAGTAGGCCTCTTTAAGGTCAACGGTGGCCAGAAAACCGTTTTTACCACCGTTAGGTTTTGGAGTGAGAAATATACTAGAGATAAAATAACCTCCTGAGCGTTTGCAAACCGATATTGCACGTAGGCTTAATAGCTTTGAAATCGCTACTGACATATGGACTTCTTCGTGGGAAGTTAAGGAGTTAGTAGGAACATAATTTTGTGTAACTCTGCTGCTGAATGGGATAGAATATCCTTCTAGAACCCAGTTTAGAATTAACGGACTTTCCGTTATTTTTGACCAACAATCATAAAATAGATTTATTCGACCGGCATGTACCTCTAACGGTGATGGGCCGGAGCACGTGACTTGGTCTAGCTCTGCTGAGGCTGCGACGACGACGATTGCTGCTTCGTCATTGACGCTTGGGGACCTTTGCGAAAGGCTGGTCCTGTCTTCTTGTAATTCTGGCGCCCCCCCCCCCCCCCCCCCTCCCCTGTTTGACGAGTACCGGGAGGCGCCGGACTAGTTTACCTGGGATCGGACACGGCTGGTCGTTGGTTGAATGGAAAGCGCTTGTGTTTTTACTGGGGCAGGTTTTTTAATTTGTAAACCCTGCTTTTCAATAATTTTAGACACTTTAATTTTTTCGAAAACTTTTTGTCAGAATAAAGTTTCGTCCCTGTCCACATCTTGAATCAAGTTCAGAAACGCCTTGTCCAAGCCTGGTGTCATGAACTTCTTTCGTACCTCAGTCTCCACATGATGGAGATCGCAGAGGATTCGGCAACTGTCGCTTAAAAACTTTATTGCCTATACTCTTTCCGATCCATCTTCAAGGAGAAGGGACAAACCTTTGTTAAGACTTGTAATAGCAACGCCTAGCTGCTGCTGGACGCTCTCAACCCGTTTATCTTTGTTTCGGGTAGTATCCGAAATTGTGGCCGACATTTCGGGGTTTAGCTTGGGAGCCTGCAAGAGAGTGCAGTTCTCTGGAATCGGATACTACTTCGTCAGCTTTTCATTAGCATCTTTCTCGATACCCTTGCGGAGTATCGGAAGCCAAAGACGTGCCCAAGTTATCATGGATCTTATCTCCAAACTTAGGTGCGTCTTCCACTACTTCGCCAAGAGCTGATAGTATATCAGGGTCCAGGTCTGGAACCAGTGTCGGTTCTTGAGGGGTTTCTTCTGGGACCCTTTCTGGCTGTAGGTCATCTACAGTAATGTCGAGTGACTGTTCCATGGGTAACTGGCCAACAAAAGCTGCATGCGACTCGTTTTCTAAAAATAAAAGAAAACGATGTCGTTACTTATCAATCCAGTAAAGCTACTGAATAATTTAATTATACAAAATTGAGGGTAGTTCTATAAACTTCTAACTAAAATATATGATCGATATACTATAAAACTATCTGTGATTTTTATATTCATATAAAAATTAAGTACTTATCATTATTTTTCTAAAAACTAATTAGACGGTTGTATCACTATTTGATGCAAGAAAGTAATAGTTTCATTGTACCATCGAAGTTATTTTATGTGTTTAAAGTCGATTAAAATTGCTATAAAACAGCCTAAATACATATCCCTCTAAGTTTTATTGTTAAGTAAATTTCACCATCGTGTTGGTCCATGATCAACTTTTATGTTATCTTTACGTACGTATTAAGCTTTGTAATAACCCACGGTTATTATCTAAGCATGAATTCAACATCGTGTTGACCCCATAAAGTTACTATACCTAACGGAATAGAGCAACAAACATGAGCTGTCAAACGAAACCGAAATAGGATGGCATTTGTGTATGTCAAATTGTTTAAAAATGCGTTCAGTGATGTACGTCATGTCGCTTTTCACATTAATAACGATATCGATAATATTAATTACTAACAGTAATAGTATTAATAGAACTAAAATAGGATGGGATCTCTCTGTCGCTGCATAGCATAAAAGCAAAACATGATGTTCGCAAAATATCATATTAGCAAAACACCATATTGGCAAAAATCGTAATATCAATTCACCACATTATTACAATATCATATTCTTGAAACATCATTTTAGCAAACTAACATATTCGATTATCATCCTATTCGTGAAATAGGTCAAGGATCGTAAGACCGCCGGCGGTGTGTCTGGTTTTACGATCCTCAAGGGGTTATCAACATTTTCTTAACAAAAAGTACAATTATGATAAAAATAGTGTTTTTCCTTTACATTTTATTATTTATTTAATCTTCTTTACATATAAAACTGCTCATGCACTAGTCTTTTAAACACTACTTTGCTCTGTGCACGACGGCTATGCAATGGCAGAGCATTCCAGAGACGGATAGCGGTTTAAGTGATAGAGCTGGAGAGGAAGCCAGTATGATGAGCAGGAATTTGGAGAGTAAGGTTGCTACTGAAGCAAAGGTCACCCTGATGAGAGGCTTTAAGAAACTGAAACCTAGATTTCAGGCATCCGGGGAAACGTGGATCATATAAAATATTAAATAGAGGTAAAATATATTATTAACAGGTTTACTGTCCATAAAATAAAACAATTGGCTAATCAATTTGTTGTGGACCATATTATGTTGTCTGCGGGACAGTAAACCGGTTAATAACTAGCCACCCGCCCGCGACTTCGACTCCGTCCGCGTCGACCCCGTGCCCCGTGAGAAATTTCCAAAGATTTTCTTTCACACAGACCTTGTCCATTTTTTTTTTATTAAATAAGGAGGCAAACGAGCAAGCGGGTCACTTGATGGATAGTAATCACCGCCGCTCATGGACACCCGCAAAACCAAAGGAATCGCAGACGCGTTCCCGGCCTTTAAGAAGGCAATAGGCTCGATAAATTAAAAAAGTAAGAAAATAGCGAAGAAATTGTTAATTACAAGAATTATTTTGACTTTGATATCAATAAACGGTTATTACATGCTATCGGATTGTTTTATTTCTTGAAAAGTATTAACTTAAACATTGTGACATTTATTGTACTAAAAATGTAGTATCCTGCTAATATGTTATTTTGCTAATATGATGTTTCAAGAATATGATATTGTAAGAATGTGGTGATTTGAGATTATGATTTTTTGCGAATATGTTGTTTTGCTAATATGATATTTTGCGAACATCATGTTTTGCTTTTATGCTATTCAGCGACGGAGGGGTTGAATGTAGGTACATGGTGCTAAGTAGACATTACTATCTAACGAAACATCAGCAGAAGAATAGTATAATTTTATTTAAGCTTACCGAAACTAACTTAGTTGGAATTGCAGATTTCATCAAAATTCGTTTCGCTCCTCGCGTCTGTAAATATTTTTCTTCAAAATGCTTACATGAACTGGACCTTTGAAAACATGAACTTTTTTTGGGAATCTAGTTTGGACGCTCAATTAGAATAACCCATCTATTTCTAGTATCCAAGTTAGCAGGAAATCTAAAAGATACATAAATTACCTACTAATGTTATTACCAATTCTAACAGTCAAAAACTGATACCTATGGATCGGATAAGTATCTTAAATGTGATTACATTCCCAGGTAATTCATATCTAAACGTCATATAGGTACTTTAATAACAATATTAAATATTCGTTTACGTGATACCTAGGCAGTGGACACGAAATGTCGATAACTTGATACAGCCCTAGTGTAAAACGAAAATTATTTCATTACACAAATTATTCGTAAATTCTGAATTAAGTATATTCTATCTTTGCTTCTTACATAAATAAATGTTTATAGAAGAGAATTATCACATTTCGTGGTTAAAATTCGAAGCGCATTGGCATAAATAAATCATAAGTAAGAAGGTGTCGGTTTGTAATAATTTACCTGTGAAATGAACATTTTATGGGATTATTTCGCTGTGTTGTACAACAATCAATTACTGAAAAAGTCACCATGTTTCTAAAGCACTATTTCTCAAAAATATTCACGATTTCACGTAAAATCAGAAAAAATCATAAAATCCAAATTTTCAGTGTGCTGATAAGTGCGGCCAACTGTCAAACAGTAGCCAAAAACGGTTCTGTTACGTCGCATCACGCATCTCTTTTTATCCCACAGTGTTGTTGCTAAAGACATCCCGCTCCCTCAGCCCTTTGTTTCTCTATTCCGCTAGGTATAGTATAGTAACTTTATGGTTGACCCACGGTCAACCTCTAATTTTAAATAATTTATGTAGGTAGTTAGTTACATTCCTATGATTGCTTTGTAATAACCCACGATTACCATCTAAGCATAGGATTACAATTACCATCGTGTTGACCCACGGACAACCTGGCTAACAATAACTACATAATTATCATTACAATTACTATCGATATCACTTTTGAAAATAAATAACACTTTACTAACCTGAATTTTCGTCATGTGATTCCGAAGATTCAATAATGCGTTGACGTCGTTTATTGGTCTTTTCTTCCAGTCTTCTTATTTTGTAATTATATCTTTCCATTTTCTCAGCATAGCTTCTTTTCGGCATAATTATTTTTTAAGAATAAAACGTTGACTTTGAAAATAGTTATTAGGAACGAGCGAAAGATGTCCGCGCGCTGCCTCGCACGAATAAAGAATGGGAACAGAGCTGTCATAGACAAAACAAAAAGTGGCAAATGAAATTATAACGTGCGACTGCCTTGTAGGTTTTAAAGACTACCTGTTAATTATACATAATAATATATCTTCGAATGAAGTGACGTAATATTAATAGGTGTAGGTAAGTACATATTATTCCGGCGGGCTTAATTGAACAATTAGTTGTTCAGTCAAACATTGCAGTAATAGAAGTGAGTGGCAAGGCAAGTGCCTGGAATATCGTTTCTTACGTAAGTTTTGTTAATCTGGTTTCGTGATGATTATTAGCAATTTACCATGCAATATTTGATTTTGTTTCTATTCAAAATGCTAATAAATGTTTGCAAATCTCTAATTCTAGTCTTAAATATAATATGTGTGCTTTTGGTATAATACGGAAATTTCATAAAAATATTTCAACATAACCTGTAATCAGTATTGTCAGGTAGGTACTTCGCAAAGTTTACCCCAAAAATACTTAGGTTTAATATGGAACGAATAGCATAAAATAAATTATCTAATTGAATTATATCCACCTGTACTTTTTACCTTTCATATCTATTCGAGCGTTATATCTATCCGTTCTGAGCGTGGTAGAAAATCTAAATGACAAAAAAAATACTCAAAAAGTAAGTATCATCATAAAGTGTGTCGCTTCTGAGATTTTGGTGTCAAAACTTGCATTTTTTTTTTATTTTATATATATTTCCATTGAGGCGCTCGATGGCGCAGCGGCTAGCGCGTTCGGCTTGCGATCTTGCCCGCTAAGCAACTTTCGCAATGCCGAGTCGCCTGATGGGTGACCAACTAAAAACATCTCGAGCTCCTCCGTGCTTCGGAAGGCACGTTAAGCCGGGTTATTCCCCGAGGATCCTGTCCCGGAGGATCACGAATGCCATAAATGTGATTACATCACAGACATATGATTACATTTACTTTTGTTATTTTTAGTATTGTGTTTAACTGGGTTATTTTCCGAGGATCACATTCCCCGAGAATCCTGTCCCGGAGGATCACGAATGCGATAAATGTGATTACATTTACTTTTGTTATTTTTTCTATTGTGTTTAACTTGCACCGTTAACATAAAAATATATTAATTTATATTTGTATTTTGCGAACGCCTTATTTAGTTGCAGCGCGGATTTCAGTATCGCATTTTTTAGCGAATCAATATTTCATGTTGGATATATTTTGGGAACGCCTTATTTAGTAGCAGCGGATTTCAGGATCGCATTATTTAAGCGTAAAAAATTCTATTATGCATATAAAAATAAAGTTAAATATGGTTAGGTTAGATTTTAGATAAATAACGGAACCCCTTCTTTCCTTATTCATAAGTATATAATGTATTAAGAAGAAGCTTTCTCTAAAAATGCTTTACTCTGAAATTTACTGCAACTAAAAAAGGAGATCGCGAAATTAATCTAATAATAAATTATAGGAACATAAATAAAGCTTCCGTTATAAAATGCGACTCTAAAACTAGCTGCTACTTAATAATGTGTTCGCGAAATTCATCTAACAAATCGAAAAGACTGATTAAGAGGCCTATTATATCTCAAATGTAAAATGCCTATTTTTGCATTTTGTAGTAATTTTACAGTTGTATTTATCGTTTTTATCAAAATATGATAATAAATTCATGCTTTTAATATTACAAATCTCCACTCTGCGAGAATAAACTGAGTTCGGACGGCCGGCGCATCGCATTTTGTAGTAATTTTGCAGTTGTATTTATCGTTTTTATCGAAATAGGATAATAAATTCATTATAAAATCATATTCGTCATGAAGTAACAATTATTTTGGTGCTTATATAGGACAATGCTCAAAAATAACCCAGGCCCGGCGCAAAAAAAAAAAGTAACTCTAATTATAGGTAAAAATAAGTAATTTAATACTGCATAGGAGGCATCATCGAAATCAATGGCTATATCTATATCTTATCGTAGATAACAGTTATTCACAGTTAACTTAAAGCGATATTCGAAATTTTTTGGTTTAGAATAAGATTTTTTTTTTCTATTTAAAATCAATGATATCTAAAAATTCCGAGGCCGCTACGCACTATACGACTACATAAGAGATAACATTATTTTTTTTATTTCATTTGTTTATAACAGTAGTTCAATCTAGGTGCTTAAAAAAGTGCCTTCGCGCATTTTGTGAATATCTTTTTCTGCAATTTTCGGTTTAATTAAAAAGTTAAGCAAAATTTACAAAAAACGAGGCCGCTACGAACTATGCCAATAGCTATTATAAACTGTTCAATAAGTCAAAACTGTTAATGTATTTTTGTTTCTGAGATCAAGAACGCCAAAATTGGCCATTTTACGCAAAAATCACAGTCGAGATGTAATATGCCTCTTAAAAAGTACCAATTGTATTTTTGTATCGCAAAAAGAAATATTGTGATAATAAATCAACCTGTGATTACTATTATAGCAGACTTTTATTTTTTTTCAATATTACTAAAAAATTTAACTGATATTAAATTTGATTGACTACTTTTTCTGTTGACGGTTCTTATAAGCTAAACATAGTACTGATTAAGTTCTTGAAGATAAAAACAAATCGTGATCCTCCGGGACATGATCCTTGGGGAATGTGATCCTCGGGGAATAACCCGTTAAGCCGTTGGTCCCGGTTGTTGTCGTAAAGATGGCAGTCGTTAAAACCCACCAACCCGTATTGGGCCAGAGCGTGGTGGGTTATGGCCCAAAATCTATCTAAATTTTAACTTCTCTATTGGTTTTATCAGTGCCCGCAATTTCGCAAAATTCTCCTTTATTTTATTATGAGTTTTCGGTATTCCACAAAGTTAAGATGAAGTATTTTTGTTACAGGTTGTTTTACCGTGCAGTAGTTGCAGTACTGTAGAAACATTAGAACCAAAGCAGCAATGCATCTTTTTCACTTAAATAATCTTGACTTTGTTCGCACACTTATGCGCCTTTTTTTGTGCATGTGTGAAAATGTTGTACATCGAAGTTACCTCTATAGTTTTCTATCTCAATGGTTTTTCCCTTACCAAAAGAAGAATGACAAACCGGAAGTGTTTCCACATTTAAAAATTGTTTCTAGCCGTGAATGTTACCAAATATTTAAATAAATTTCTAGCATTTTTATGTAATACCAAAAAACGTCACAGAGTAGAGTCATTCGGGGTAACAGAACGCGTTGGGAAAGATAACACAGTCCCCCTAACTCCTCGGGGTGTGAAGGGATCGTATCCGTTGTTTGAAGAATTCAGCCATCTTGGAGCCACGCGTTCGTTTGATTCTCGTAGTGTAAGCAATACAATGCCACAAAAATACTATACTTGTGTTTTATTTTCTTTTTTTTTTGTCAAGGAAAGTTTGTTTCGTCTACTTAAACACAGTTCTAACACAGCAAGTAATTTGTATGTTATAACACCACTAATTATGTTATTGCTTACGTTGTTATATTTGAGTTTACTTTAATAACTACTGAACTAAGACGAGATTTTTAAATAATTAGCTTGTGGGGTAAGTGAGCGGGGTTAAGAGAACGCATGCGAACACTTACACTTACGTGCGTAGTTACCTTGTACCCCTACACAATATTATACGTATAAAAAAGATAATCCGATCTGGTAAGGTATTATTAGTTTACGAGTAATTTAAATAATAATAATAATTCAATACGAATCGATCTAAGTAATCCATTTTAAAAAAAGTACCTTTTTAATCTTTTTAATCTTGGTGGGTAGTTTGCATTAGCAAATCCAACGGTTTATTGTTATTTATTTGCTTGAAAGTGTAACACATTTTTTTTGTTATAAGTAAAGTATTGTCACGGACTTTATCAAATGGTACCTGTCATGACAAATTTATTTTGGACTAACGGCCGCTCGCGGTTTCACCCGCGTGGTTCCCCTTCCCGTGGGAATATCGGGATAAAAAGTGTCCTATGTGTTAATCCAGGTTTTAAACTATCTGTATGCTGTCCCTATCTACCGACTTCAATGTCCCTATCTACCGATCTCAATGTCCCTATCTACCGACCTCAATAGATAGGGTATCGCAACTGGAACTACGGGCCCGGTTGTGTTTTCAGAGGTACTAACGGGGTTCCGGTTCAAGCCCCCCGCTGGTCGTGCCTTTAACCAGGCGCCTCCGGCGGGATCCGGACATGGGTTGGACTCGTATTGGCGTGTGGTTAGCTGTAGAGCTTGGGAATGTTCGTTTGTCCTGGTATTGTGTGCCAGGACTTCCAAACTCGTGCACAGCGAGCGGGGCCTAGTAGCGGTCTCTGAGGGGCCAGAAGCGAAAAGTCCTGCGGGGAACGTGAGTTTCCCTTATAGTTGGCAGCTTTGTCCGGTGGTTTTCATTGGACATTGGTGTTGACATCTCCGGTACTAGTCTGGATAACTAGTAGAGGCGGCCTCCTAGATGCCGTAAGTCTCCGGTCCAGCCAGCCGCGTAGGATGTGGGAACTGGCTAGGCGCCCGGATGGGTTCCGAGAAGTAAGTGTGCTTACTACTCCGATACCAAGGTGGACACTAGAGAGTCGACTTTAGAGTCGACGACCCTATAGCAGTGGCAACTGCGAGTTGTGCCCTTCGTGCAATGAGAAGTGAGCGAGCTTGACAGCTCCGGTTACCTATCTGGACAATAGGCAGTGAACTAGACGTGTTCACGGGGATACTCTCCTGAGACACTAGTCTTATGAGTACCGAATGAAGAGCGCGCTGCGGCGGGCACTAATTTGGCGTCAAGACCTAACGTTGGTGGTCTCCTGCGCGAGTGTTCTACTGGCGCAGGGACGTCTGGCACTTCTTGCATAACCTAACGGTTGGTCTCGAGGTGCCAGTACAAAATAAAACTTAGTGAAGTAAGGAGGGGGGATATCTGTATGCTGAATTTCATCCAAATCCATTCAGTAGTTTTTACGTAAAAGAGTAACAAACATCCATCCATACTTACAAACTTTCGCGTTTATAATTAGTGATTAAACGAACTTACCTGAAGTGATGTTCTATCACAATTATACGAGTTGCTTCGTCCGAAGAGATTAGGTAACACTTGTAGTAAACACGTATCGTGTCGCCTTTCATCCACTAAGTTAAAAGCAAAAAAAAAACAATTTTTTGTAGGGTAGTTGTCGTTTTCCTCTGCGCCTCGATTGTACGACCGCTCATATAGTTGAAAGCCCTGAGCCTAATATTTCACGCAAAGGGGATATCTAGGGAGGGAGGGACCTAATCTCTTCGGACGAAGCAACTCGTATAGGGTCTTCCAATAGGCACGTCCGAACTTTGACTGTTGGTAGCGGCCATCTTGTTGAAGCTACATCTGTCAAATTGGTTGTCATTTATTCTTTCTGTTTTGCCAAATCATCATGGATAGTTATAGCATTCAACAACACGTGCAAATGATAAAATTGTTTTATCAAAATGAGTGTTCTGTTCGGGCAACGCACCGCGCGCTTCGCCCATTTTACGGTCGCCATAATCGTCCTACCGAGAGGACTATTCGTCGTGTGTTTTCGGCAGACCTTGCGTTTCGTTGACGTACGGGTGTTGGTCGATCATTTACCGAACCAGTGGACTCAAATTTATCCACCACACGACGAACATATGAAACTCCTTCTCGTCATAGACTCATTATGCTGTGTTTCGCATAGCTGATGACTAGTTTCAATCAAGAACTTTATGACAGCTTGGTCTCTATGTTCCAATGAAAGCAACTTGGTCAGAGAGCCTCCAATGTAGGAAATGGCAGCCGCCAGTTAAGCTTACTTATATTCTAACGCTTTGTCTTTCTTGATCAGCGTTTAAGCTGCCAGATAAAGCTGCCTTTTTCTCTGGCTCTAGCTTTTTCTCTTAGGGCTTTGTCCCAAGAGATTCAGTATCCCTTCGTCAAGTTCTGGACGAACAGTCACAACATTTGGAGGCGGTTCTACTTGCATCGAGTGAATGGAAGTGGCTTCGGCTTCTTGCGTAGCTGAAGTAGACGGGCCTGGTCCAGGTTCCTCTAAGAGAATCGGTCCCCAGTCCGCCTCAGGCTGCATTTCGTTTTCGCCTTATTGAACAAGGTCGAATGTTCACTTTGGTACGTCGCTAGAACGTTATTTTATTCACCTAAGGTGAAAATTTATTTAATCCACAATCGTTTTTAAACATAAAGTATAAAAAGTGAATAAAACATTCTTTCTGAATCATCACTAATTAAAATTATTTTAATTCTTATCTTGTCAAAATACGGTAATAGTCATTTTAAACTATACACACTATTTTCAGATAAGTAAACATTCCTTCTGAATGTGCACATCACTAATTAAAGTAACGGTTTAAAATAACGTGAAGGCAACATCCCTTTTAGATGTACACAACACAAAATAAAATTGTTTTAATTCTTATCTTGTCAAAATACGGTAATAGTCCTTATAAACTATACACACTATTTTCAGATAAGTAAACATTCCTTCTGAATGTGCACATCACTAATTAAAGTAACGGTTTTAAATAACGTGAAGACAACATCCCTTCTAGATGTACACAACACAAATTAAAATTATTTTATTTCTTATCTCGGCAAAATACGGTAATAGTCCTTTTAAACTATACACACTATTTTCAGATGGGTCTGGTACCTAATCCCGAATGACATAAGCCCGAATAACAAATGCCCGAACACTAAGGCCCGAAGAATCACTTGCTCGAACGCTTAAAATCTCGATGGTTCATAAGCCCGGAAATTCAAAAGCCCGAAACACAAATGCCCGAACACTATTCGCCGAAGAATTATTAGCCCTAATGCTTAAAATCCCGATCGTTCATAAGCCCGAAAACTCTTTAAAAAGATAATATCAAAATAAACGACACAGTAGCTTGTTTCTTTTGTTAAACTGTGGACATCCCGGGCAATGGCCTTTAAAATGTCTCTGACCACATTTTTGGGATTTATGGTCTTGAGCTGTATGTATATAAGTATATACGTAGGTAACAAAATAAATACAAATTATTCTACGTGATCAGTATATTTTCTTAATTTTCGGGATCAGCGCCCGGAATGTCCACAGTTCACCAAAAGAAACAAGCTACTGTGTCGTTTATTTTGATACTATCTTTTTAAAGAGTTTTCGGGCTTATGAACGATCGGGATTTTAAGCATTAGGGCTAATGATTCTTCGGCGAATAGTGTTCGGGCATTTGTGTTTCAGCCTTTTGAATTTTTGGGCTTATGAACCATCGAGATTTTAAGCGTTCGAGCAAGTGATTCTTCGGGCGTCAGTGTTCGGGCATTTGTTATTCGGGCTTTTGTCATTCGGGATTAGGTACCAGACCCTTTTCAGATAAGTATAGTTGCACACCTTTCTTTTAGATGTACTAGTCCTTACAGCTACACATACTATTTTTTCTTAAATAAGTATAACGGTAGCACTCCCATGATAATGCACACAATTAATTATCATATTTGAATCGTTTTGATTAAGTAACACACTGAATTACCTTCAGATCGTAACGATACAGGCTGCGGCGGCAGCGAGTTCCACGCCGACAAACTGCTGCTTTCTATGCGCAAACGTTTTTCTTTCTTTCTCATTTTCTTTCTATACAATAATCACTATCGTCGTCACTATAAACTCGTTTAGGCATCGTAACACTGCATGAGTATGTTAAAGGGAAAAAATCGCGGTCATTGACGAAGCACAAAAAATTGGTTGCCTGTAAAGTCGGTATACGGGCGAAAGTTTTACGTGACAACGACTTTGAGTGGTAAAATAATTTTAATGTGAATATTCATTCGTATAGTAGGAAGAAGGATGAAATAATAGTAACAATTTAAAAAAATTATTTATACAAAGAATTATATGGAAGGGACGCGTGCCTTTCACTTTTTATGTCTGTCTCTCTCGCTCTTAGGCGGGCTAACCATGCCCGAGTGGAAGGGACGCGTGCCTCTCACTCGCTCTCATTGTGAGCGCATAACGTGAGCGGAGCGTAACGCAGTTTCTTGAAGTGTCACCCGGCAAACCAATTTATAAGACGTTGTCACGTCAAAACGCGAATGAGTGGTCGTACAATCGAGGCGCAGAGGAAAACGACAACTACCCTACAAAAAATTGTTTTTTTTTGCTTTTAACTTAGTGGATGAAAGGCGACACGATACGTGTGTACAAGTGTTACCTAATCTCAAAGGACGAAACAACGAATGTATAATATTAGTAGGATTACTACGAAAAAGTGTTTTATACGTACATACCTACATACATATTATTATAATCACGACTACCCATCTCCGAAGGGTTAATCAGAGAATAGGCAAAAGTTTCACGAATAATAAAAATAGGTAGGTAAATTTTATTGGGTTTATTATTTATCATATAAAAAATAATATTCAAGCGCGATCACTTACCCCAACCCGTGCGCGCTGTTACCCGCAATACGATACGGGTCAAGCGTACGCAACCCAACCACGCGTCTTAATTTTTAAAAATAATGAAAATAAATATTAACTATTATGAAACGTATTTTTAAGTACATCTTAGAGTATGTAAATTGTCTATTTAGATAAATGTTACTTTATTCCTGTCAACATTTTGTTAGCGTTATGATGAGATCAAATATGTCAAAGTGCGTGCTCTTGACCCGAATCATACATTCGTTGTTTCGTCCTTTGAGATTAGGTAACACTTGTAGTAACACGTATCGTGTCGCCTTTCATCCACTAAGTTAAAAGCAAAAAAAAACAATTTTTTGTAGGGTAGTTGTCGTTTTCCTCTGTGCCTCGATTGTACGACCGCTCATTCGCGTTTTTGTGCTTCGCCAATCACCACGATTTTTCCCCTTTAACATACTCATGTAGTGTTACGATGCCTAAACGAGTTTATAGTGACGACGATAGTGATTATTGTATAGAAAGAAAATGAGAAAGAAAGAAAAACGTTTGCGCATAGAAAGCAGCAGTTTGTCGGCGTGGGACTCGCCGCTGCCACAGCCTGTATCGTTACGATCTGAAGGTAATTCAGTGTGTTACTTCATCAAAACGATTCAAATATGATAATTAATTTTGTGCATTATCATGCGAGTGCTACCATTATACTTATTTAAGAAAAAATGTAGTAGTGTGTAGCTGTGTAGCTGTAAGGACTAGTACCGTATTTTTAGAATCTTTAGGTTTCATTATTAATGACAAAAAGAGCTGTAGAGTCCCTAATACAGTCTGCAAATATCTTGGTTTTTTTTTAAATAGATACGACAAAATTTCAAATAAGTTTAACCAATGACAAAAGAAACATAATCAAAAAACTGTTACAACTTTTTAAAATTAAAAAACGCTGTAAAATTATGTACTTCGCACGACTAGTAGAACATCTCACTGCGTCTTGCCCCGCCATCTAATATGGTTGGTTATACACCAAACAAATGGAAACGTGTAATATCTTGCAATTTATAATACGATTATCTACGATAGTTACATGTCGTTACCACCGTATTTGAAAGACGATTTTTCTTGGTGGTTAAAATCTATTGGAAGGGTGGATAATCTTATCAGACAAGATAATTACTGCTTAGAATTTCTTTTTCTGATGCAAGCAAGAAAAGGGGGGGCCGGCAGGTGCTGTGGGGACTGCTAGTGGTCAGTCGAGTATTGTAGAATCAGTTGAGCACATAAACTATTTAGAACTCTTAACTTCCTTTTTGGGCTTACAAACAATTGCTAGAAACTTTAAAAATTGTCAAATTTGTTACGTACCGTATGGGCGGAGTTCGGTTCCCACACCTTACTGAAATAACTAAGAGGTTGTGGCTTTGGTGCGAAATCCGAAAAATATTCGTTTTCGCTTCGTACTCGTACACCAGCTCAAAAGATAATGTAATAGCAAATGCAGAGTCACGAAAATTACATCCTGACACTGAAGGGGGTTGATAGATAATGCTTTTAATAGAATAGTAAGAGTTCTAGGTAAGCCTGATAATGATCTTTTTGCATCCAGAACAAATTATAAATGTAAGAAGTATGTCTCTTGGAACAGAGATCCTGGAGCTTGCGCTACAAATGCATTTAGGTTAAATTGGCATCATCTTTTATTTTACACATTCGCGCCATTAGCTGTTATACTAAAAGTATTAAGAAAAATAATAACGGTTCACGCAGAAGGCATTGTTGTTGTTCCAAGATCTTCTCTGTTGGGAGTTGGTACAATTTGTGCCCAGTGATAACGTGTTAATGTCGATTTCCAACAGCCTACCCAAGCGGACACTGATTGCAGGAAGGTTATCCGAACGGCATTACTGAAGATGAGTGTACAACCATCATCCTTTAATATCATGATCGCTTCTCTGTCCTATAATTTAATAAAACGATATGATGTTGCAATCCGTTGCTAGGTAAGCTTTTATAAAGATCACAGTGTGGATCTATACGAGGCGCCAACTCCGCACGTAATTTATTTCTTAACAAAGCTTTTCTATTCGAGCTTACAATATGGTTCACTAATCAGCCATCGTTTTGCTCTATTTTTGATCTTAGGATCAAGAGTAGGGTCTGATGACCGTATCACAAAACTATTCAAAGGATTCTACAGACTTCGTCCTTCAGCCCCAAAATATGGTATACCTATCAATAGTCTTAAATTTCCTATCAAAATTGCATCCCAATACCTCTTTAAATCTAGAACAGCTAACTTAAAAAGTTACATTTGTTATACTTGTAACAGCACACAGGGTGCACATAATTAATCAGCTTAGCATTTTTATTAAGATACAGGACTTTATAAGGACATCTTGTCCAGGTTCAATACAGCCTCATCTGAATATTCCCTTTTACAGAGAACTTTCAGAAGTATGTCCAGCGGAAGCATTAATGACATACATTGAGAGGCCGAAAACTGTAAGAAACAACGAAAATAATCCTTTTATGTTTCAAAAGACCTCATAAAGCAGTATATTCTAATACTGTTAGTAGATGGATAAAAGATACTTTATTAGCTAGCGGAGTTGACACTTCTTTATTTTCTGCTCACTCCACCATGAGGCATGCTACTACCTCAGCTGCACATAGAGCAGGCGTCAGTATCGATACTATTCGCAAAACTGCTGGGTGGAGTGCTACCTCTTCTGTTTTTGCAAAACACTACCATAGAAACATCCAACCTGAACCAGACTTTGCCATGTCCATTGTCAGAGATTGATGTTAATCATAATTTTTAAATAAGATTTGATTACAATATATTATAATAATATGTTTTATGATTATATTTATTTAATATACCTAGTTATTGATTTACACGGAAAAAGACGTTTTAATATTTCACGATCTTTCAAAATCTACAAGTGTTACCTAATCTCAAAGGATGAAACAACGAATGTATAATTAGTGATTAAACGAACTTACCTGAAGTGATGTTCTATCACAATTATACGAGTTGCTTCGTCCGAAGAGATTAGGTCCCTCCCTCCCTAGATATCCCCTTTGCGTGAAATATTAGGCTCAGGGCTTTCAACTATATGAGCGGTCGTACAATCGAGGCGCAGAGGAAAACGACAACTACCCTACAAAAAATTGTTTTTTTTTTGCTTTTAACTTAGTGGATGAAAGGCGACACGATACGTGTTACTACAAGTGTTACCTAATCTCTTCGGACGAAGCAACTCGTATAATTGTGATAGAACATCACTTCAGGTAAGTTCGTTTAATCACTAATAACTCTACACTCAACGCATATGGTGCGTTGGTGGCAATGAATTGGTTAAAATAAACAAAAACATTTATAGTAACAAAAACACAACAATATTATAAAATTAAAATACTTTTAGGTGGTAAGAATAAAACGGATCCTTCACTAGACTGAAGGAGGTTCACGATGAACACTGTCGACTTAGCTGGGTTCACGCTGAACTGATGATGAGCTGGGTTCACGTTTACTTGATGATGAGCTGGTACGGGATGGGCTGAGTTCGTCTACGTTGAGGGCGCCAGAGTCACGTAGCGGAGGAACTGAGAACTTCTATTTTTGATATTTAATATATGTTATCACGTTAGAACGCGTCTCCTCAGAATAATACCTAACTAAAGCATAGAAGGAGTGCTTTGACATTAAAATTTGCGCTCCGGAACCATCAGTCTACTTTCCCGATCGGTCCACTTTTGCAAACCGTATACTTTTCCATTTGGTCAACTTGTGCATACTGTCTACTTTTCTGATCGGTCAACTTATACAAACCGTCTACTTTCCCGATTGGTCAACTTGTACAAACCGCCTACTTTCCCGATCGGTCCACATGAGCAAACGAGCGAAACTTTTACATGAGGCGGTGATCCTCCCTAGAAATTTTAACACGCAAATATTTATTTGCGTTTTTCTCAAAAGTACGTTTCATGTGGTTAAGCGGTTTTGGCTCCCAAGGGACGATATAGACTTAAACCACAGAACTAAAGGGTATTTTTAATGCAATGCTCAGAATATTAAAATTAATAACATTTGGTTATCATAATTTCAATCCAAATAGGCTAAGAAAGTATAAAAATTTACATTATCGTTTAACCTTAAACTCCTTTGCTTCTGGTATATTAATCGAAGATGTTTTTAGTTGTTTTGAAACTAGCCTGCTAGCTAGCCTATTTTGCAGCCGAGTTGCAGTCAGAATACTGTCCATCTGTCTCGGCCCTTACCCTTACTGCCTTCTATACCTACGAGTACTACCCTGTTGTTGTGAAACTTGGGAAAAATTTTGTATTCCAGTTCATACATGACGTTAAAATGACAGGATACTAATGTAGGTATACAGATAAAATCAGATCAAGATGGCAGACATGCCGCTTGATGAGCCATGATCTGTTTTGATTTTTATTTTACTTTACCGTACAAACTCAAAATTCTTAAGCGGAACACTGGATTGGCGAAATTTATAAGAAAACGCCACTTAAAAAAAAACGTTGTTGCAGTTTGTACTAGACTTATAATCCTTTTTAACTTGGACCCAAATGTAAGGACAGAGGGATGAGGAGAAGCAAGTAGACAGTTAGGGAAAGTTGACCGTTTAGTAAGTAGACAGATCAGGAAAATGGACTGATCAAGAAGTAGACGGAGAAGAAAAAGCAAGTTAACCAAATTGAAATGGAGGGAATTTTGTCCTCCGGAACCATCGGTCTACTTTCCCGATCGGTCCACTTTTGCAAACCGTCTAGTTTTCCAATTTCGTCAACTTGTTCAAACCGTCTACTTTCCCGATCGGTCAACTTGTACAAAACCGCCTACTTTCCCGATCGGTCAACTTGTACAAACCGTCTACTTTCCCGATCGGTCCACATGAGGTGATGAAAAGTGGACCGTTTGGTAAGTAGACAAATCGGGAAAATGGACAGTTAGGGTGTGGTGAAACCACCGTTTTACCTCATGCAACTTCACGTCGTGTCTTGTTACACTTATCTCATGTCACTCGCCTCATATTTATTTTTCCTCGCTTCTGCAACGATACATAATGATTTAGTTACTACTAGTAGTAACTACACAGTAACTACACTTTACTACACACATTGCAACTCCTAGATTAAACAAATTTATTACGTGATATTAAATCACGAAACTTCAAACACTATTATTCGACACTTTGACATATCTCACAAGTTTCGGATCACTTTGATAATCTTATTTTACGTTTTTCCTTGTAATATTTGCATTTATTTCAGCTTAATTGTTTTCTATTCACTGGATATTGTGTTTTGGTCATGTTTTGACGTAACTGACAACTTATTTTTGGTTCATTGCTATGCAACTTATAAACAAATTATAATCAAACCTTTAAGTCTTTCTCATTTTTACATTTGGCCATCTAGATTTCAGCGTTTTAAAAATAATATTTCGAAATTTATACAGAACTCTGAAGAATCCGAGGTTTCTTTATAAAGTTCAGCCAATGACTGGGCATACCATCTCCAGCTTCCAAATTGGAAGGTCTAGTCTCCTCATACCATCTCCAGATTCCGAATTGGAAGGACTAGTCTCCTCTTAACATTTCCAGCTTCTGATTTGAAAGGACTATAGTCTCCTGAGAGGCATCTTCAGCTTTCGAATAGGAAGGGACTAGTCTCCTGAGTACATCTTCGGCTTTCGAAGGACTAGTCTGTACAGCTCAACTTCAGCCTCCAGTCATCGTGCGTACCTTCGCCCACCTGTACCACGCAAGCGCCTGCCTTCACGGCAGTACGACAGCACCTGTCTCTAGCTACACCTGCCTCTTCTCCTTTACATTAACATCCTTCATCTTAACCATCATCACCAGTGGTCGGAGTAGGTATATTGAATTAAGGTCACTGACATCAAACGTATATGTTAATATGGATACTCCTCCGAGTTTCCGGATTATTATGATAAAAATACCGAAACATCGAAATTATTACATGAAACTAGTTAAAAATGTATCAATACTCTCAACGCTATGCTGCTAGTGGCGTAGATGACCAGAATTTAATAGTAAAAAATGACTGGTGTGTAAAAACCTTGTTGTAGTAAAAGTGTTGGAGTAAAAGCCTAAGCATGTATAAAATGATATAATAATAATATTCATTTCAACACACGACATCCGGCAAACAGGGTCTTTTGTCCTCTTATCTCTATGCTCAACGCATCTGACCAATTAGAATCAAGTATCCAGGATGACTCATTGACTGTTTGTTCGAAAACAATGCGCTCGCACCGACATCCAGACCAAGTGGCTCACTCACTTATTTCGGTTCGTGGAGTGCGCTTATTTTATGTGTTGTGAATATCTTGACTTGACCCTGGCTTGTTTACTGTCTTCTGAAATCTACTTAAAACGACGAATTTGGCTTATAACTACGGACATCGATTTATCACTCTTGGATTGGGCCCATTTGAAGTTGTTTTTGTACGGGTAAGTTTTAATTATTTTCACTATTTAAGAAGGTTTTAGAACTTGGAAACAGTTAAAAAAATCACTTTATAGCAATCATCACAGCGCATGAGAGTCCGGTACGCACACCGCAGGGCGTGATACCGCTTCAGTTAAAAAAAACACTTTATATGAAACAGAATTTCATTATCGACTTTACAGTTGTGTATGTATATATTGTAAATTTAAATCATTGTTTTAGGTGAGATATAAATAAATATGGCAAAGGTCAAGGCTGAAACAGTGCAAAAGTGGTTATTGCACTATCCTGAGCTACTTTACGATAACGCTAGTGGCACTATATACTGTACAAAGTGTGAAAGTCATTTGAAAGCTGTGAATAGAGGCAACATTACCAAACACATTGAAGGCGCTGTACATCAAGGAAAATTTAAGAGACCGCAAGAGGAATTTTACTTCGACCTCATTAAGTTCCTGATTCTATGCAATATTCCTTGGTCGCAAATGAAAAATCCAGCGTTCAAAGAGTTTTTTCAGAAATATATGTGCAGTACTTGTTGTTGCGTTTGTACCAATCGTAAAGTGGTTGACGAATCACAGTTACGAAAAGTTTATTTGGAGAAGTTTTATAGGAATAAAATCAATTCGATTTATGAAACTAATAAAAATGAGAAACTATGGATATCGCTGGATGAGACAACAGACATTTTTGGTCGATACATAGTCAATTTCCTAATAAAACCATTGCATCCTAGTAATAGTGCAGGCCGGCCTTATTTGATTGCTTGTAAAATGCTAACAGCAGTAAATGGACAAACAATAACACAATTTGTACTGCAATGTCTAGAAAATTTATGGCAAAACACTTTTGAAGCGAAAGTTGACAATATTTTAATGCTTTGCACTGACAGTGTAGCGTACATGCTATCTGCAGGGCGAAATTTAAAACATTACTTACCTGAAATGAAGCATGTGACATGTTTGGCGCACGCTCTTCATCGTGTAAGTGAGCAGATAAGGTCAGAATACAACGATGTTGATATTCTTATATCAAATGTTAAAAAAGTATTTTTAAAGGCTCCTAGTAGGGTAAACATTTTAAAAGAAAAATATCCTGACTTACCGTTGCCTCCGCAACCAGTCATTACCAGATGGGGTACTTGGTTACAGGCAGCATCTTACTACGCTCAACATTTAGATAAAATAAAAGAAGTTTTATCCTGCTTGAGCAGTTCTGATGCTATAGCCATACGAAACGCAAAAAACATTTTGGAAAAACAAAATTTAGAAAATGATTTAAAATATATTGAAGAAAATTACTCTATTATACTACTAGCCCTAAAAGAGTTACAAAAACAAAATTTATCTCTAGCTGATTCACTTTTAGTATTTGATCAAGTAAGGGCTACGCTTAACGAGTGCAATAATGAGAATATAAAAAATAAAATAGAATCAGTTATGGAACGAAATCCAGATTTAGATACAATTAGAGAATACAGCGAGAGTATTGAAAAAAGCGTAGCAAATAATCAGAAACTTTATTTCAAATTCGCTCCATTGACATCTACAGATGTTGAACGATCATTTTCCACTTACAAATGGATCTTAGATGTTAAAAGAAATAGCTTAAAATTAGAAAATATTGAAAAAATTATAGTTATTTATTTTAATTGTATAGAGACAGAAAATCAAAATGTAGAACTTGTAACCGATGAGGATTAAAAATAATTATTTTTAATAAAACTGTAATAATGATTATTTGTATTAACAATAAACAATTTTGTTTGCTTACATATGGTTTTTTATTTTATTACTCTATTTACCAAATTTTTGGAAACTCCGGTACATTCCGGAAGAAATGCATGTCCATGTTATGATATCATGACGCAAGTATCTAAAATCAATATACCTACTCCGACCACTGATCATCACCTTTACATACTCACCACATCCTCACTCACTTCTTCTATCACTTTTTGTTTGTTAAATCTATTATTGATATAAATATTGTTAAAACTCACCATCCTTTTTTTGTTTTTTTTTTTTTTATTTTTTTTTATAAAAGAGGGAGGCAAACGAGCAGGCGGGTCACCTGATGGAGAGTAATCACCGCCGCCCATGGACACCCGCAAAACCAGAGGAATCGCAGACGCGTTGCCGGCCTTTAAGGGAGGAATAGGAATTGGGAGGAGGGGGGGGGGGGGGGGGAAGGGCCTCCGGAACCCTCACTGGTCGGACGAAACACAACAGCACCAAGTGCCATTATTTCACGCCGAATATTAGTGAGAGGGTGGTATTACGCCGGGCGAGCCGGCCCAATGTGTGCTGCAACGCAGCGTGGCTCTACCACTCAGTTGGTGTCACTCATTTAGCACCACCCAGGGATCACGTGTAGGGTCTCAAGGGTAAACCTACGGACGCGAGCAACTTTGACCCCCGAAATGTCGCTTTTAGCTTTTAGGTTCTAGCTCTCTTCTTTCTTTTTACCCACTCCCTAGAGATTCTTTTTTGTTTTTGCTGTTTTTCACTTCACCATCTACGCATTTTCTTTAAAAATTCTAAAACAACACTTTGTCTAGTAATTCACTCATACTACCTACATACTAGTACCTACTTTACCTAACACATTCACCTACTGAACTTTTTACATTTAATATTTTTATTTTCAGTTTTACTAAAGGTATATATATATTCATAATCTTTATTCATTTTAACAATGTCTCGACCGATTAAATTCGACTTTTTAAACAAGTCTGAACTTGAATACAAAGTAAGAATTAATGTTTAAAGATTCTTTATTTCTCAAAAAAATTGTTTGCCTGTAAAGTCGGTTTTACGGGCGAAGATTTTACGTGACAACGTCTTTTTCTCGGTAGAATATTTATTGATATGAATATAATTAAATTGCACAATAGGAACAAGGAATTGAATGAAAATAAGAATTGCACAAATTTATCATAGTTGAGTGGGAGAGAGACGCAAGGCATTCGGCGGGCCTCTCTCTCGTTCGGTGACTCATCGTAACGTTACCCAGCGTTACACTTTTTCATAAGTGACTCCCAGCCGCAACCTAATTTAAGACGTTGTCACGTCAAAAGATAATATATCACTTACATGACAAAAGAATTAAGTAATGACGTTAATACATACAGGCACCGTTCGCGCCGCTGTATCTGTATTACAAATATTTCCTCACTTCACTTACAGTAAGTAAAGTTTTTATATTTCATTAATTCACTTCGCCAACATATTGAGCAAGTTTTGCTTTAAATGATTTTAAACATTCAACGTTTTTTAATGATGAAGGTAGTTTATTAAAGAGCTGTGCTCCCTCAAAAGTAAACATTCGTTTGCCATAATTGGTTCGTGCTTTGGGTAGAACCAAAAAACTGGCGCGTCTCGTTGCGCGTTTCGATACTCGCTGCGTTATTGCTATTGAGGTGTGGATGGTTTTATTCAATACTTTTCGCATGAGCATGCAGGTGTGGAATGCAAATAACTGTTTTATATTCATAAGACACGTTTCCATGTAGATCTTAGAGGTAGGTGTGAGGTATGCATAGTGTATATATATAATAATTTAATTATTTTATTTTGTGCTATTTGTAGTTCTGACAACTTAGTTTTTGAGGCACTGCCCCATATTTCTATTAAATAAATTAAGTGAGACTTTACAAGTGAGTTATAGATATCAAATCTTGCTTTGCGTGGAATTCATCTAACTATAGGTCTTATGGAACTCATCAACGACGAAATTTTTTTTTTTATATGGTTAATATGTATGTTCCATGTCAAGTGGGTGTCAATATGCAAGCCTAGGTATTTCTCGTGTGTTTTTTGTTGTATAGGTATGTTTTATATTGTAGGTGGGTTATATAGCGGAATTGATTTGTTTTTTGCTTTAAAAATTATGTAAGAAGTCTTAGATATGTTAATTGTTAAAAGATTTTGTTGCAACCAAGTGGTGAGAATATGGAGATCTTGTTGAGCGAAAGAAATTATGCTGTTAATAGATGATCCGAAATAGAATAGGCAAGTGTCATCCGCATATAAGGTCACGTGACCGTGTAATCCAATTTTATCAATGTCATTAATGTAAATAGAAAATAACAAGGGTCCTAATATGGATCCTTGGGGAACACCACAGTGTAATGGAAAAGCTTTACTTTGATAATGTTCTATTTTTACAATCTGATAACGTGTTCTGTTCTATTTTTACAATCTTTGAGGTATGAATTAAACATTTTGAGTGCATTATCGCCGATACCTATAATTTCAAGCTTTTTTAGTAGGATTTCATGACTTACGGTATCAAATGCTTTTTTTAGGTTGATAAACACACCCAAGACAATGTTTTTTCTATCAATATTGTGTCGTATTTTAGTTACTAAGTCGAGTGTTGCAGCTAACGTGTTACTTTTTGGTCGAAAGCCAAATCGTCTATCGGTAATAAAATTGATAGAATTCAGGTACGTTTCTAAGCTTTCGTGTATTACTCTCTCTAAGATTTTTGATAGCACCGGCAAAACAGAGATCGTACGTTAGTTGCCTGGATCTGTTTTTGTTCTCGATTTGTAAATTGGTGTCACTTTAGCTAGTTTAAGTGAATTTGGGAAATGACCTTCAGCCAGTAAAATGTTAATCGATTCAGTAATGACATTTGCAATTAATTTTTTGATGCATTTCAAACTTTTGGTACTAATAACATCCATGCCCGTGCTGGAATTCGGATCAAGGCCGTCAATAATGTCTATTATTTCATCAGTTGTACATGGTTTAAATGATAAGAGTTTCGGAGTGTCGTGTATGATGGGTGGTGATGTCTGTTCATTTTGGATATTGTTGTGAGGGTGTGATAGGATTTTTTTTGCAAGTAGGGATCCGATAGTAGAAAAATATTGGTTAAATATGTTACAGATACCTTCAGGATCAGTTATAGTTTCCGTTTCAGATACTAATTTTGAGGGAACACAGCTATTTTTCATCTTACGATTAGATAGGTGGTTTATGAGGCTCCAGGTCTTCTTGGGATTGCTTCTACAGTCGTGAAATTTGCCGTAATAGTAAACGTCTTTGGTATTTTTGATTAGGTTAGTCACCTCTCGTTTCGTTTGTATGTATGTGTTCTCCAACGTGACATTCGCGGGATCTTGTCTATGTTCAGTCCATAATTCATTTCTTCGATTGATTGCATGATATCTTTGTTTATCCAATCCTTTAGTGGAGGGTTTAGCTTTTTGAGCTTAGTTAGTTTGCATTTTTCTGTGTAATTTGTTATTGTTTCTTCTAGCTTGCTGTATACTCTGATCTCGTTATCAAATTTGTGGTTCTCGATGGATGTGTATAGTTTTGCATAATCCATAGCTTTATAAGCAATACTTTTAATCAGAGGTGGTTTGTATTTCTTTACTGACAAAAAAATTTGTTTGTGGTCGCACAATGGGGATTCACATAAAGCTAAATGAAAAAAGTCATTTTTTAAATATGTACTCACGTGATCCAGTATTGCTTTTTTCGTTGAGAATTAGATTAGAGGAACCAGAAAATGCTGTTTTACTTCTTAAAAAACAGATTCTTCGCTTATCTGCTGTAATGCCGGCTGACAAAATCTTGACTTCTTCCATTCCTTTCGACTGGACTTGCCTCAGTTAGATTACACCCTGAATTACCTAGAAATTAAAATTGATAAACTCTTACAAGTGATTCCAAATATTTAAGATTAATTGAAACTTTCTAAATCATATTTATTACCGATAAGAACCTATTGACATTGACTTGTGCCCGGATCTTAAATCATATGGATTATTCTAGAGAAACGATTAGAATCTTATACCTTTCTTCCAGCTGAAAATATTTCTCCTCTTCAACATCCCGCAGCAGCCGTTCCAGAACCTGCTCTTACGACTCCTGCTGCCCTTCCTCTCCAACCTTACTGTCAGGTACCTCCTCAAACTATTCCTAACCTTCAACTTTTCAAAGATCTGAAAAGATACACCTTTGATGGCAGATCTTGTCCTAGGTCTTTTCTACAAAAAAGTAATGAATTCTGTTTGGCCCGTAGCCTCAGTAAAGATAAGTTAGTAACGCAGTGTTATGAATTTTTTACCGATAATGCTTTGCATTGATTTAGGTTTCAACATAACCGAAATCCACACCTCACTTGGAACAAAATTTCTGATCTTCTATTTAAAGACTTTGGTGGTTTTGATTATGATTATAAATTATTAGAAGCTATTAAAAGTCCGCTGCCGCGAGGCATCGCGAGCGCACGGAGTTACTCGTGCGACGGTGTAAAGATGGCTACAAAAGTTGTTAAATGTGCTTCTTGCAACATACCCAAGTAGCAAAATGTGGTCATGTAAGTATCCTAGGACCAAATATTTTTTAGTCCTATAGAAATCCTATTAACGTTTACAGGACTGCATTTGGGCGCACTTTACAGGACTATTGCGACTTATAGTTATTTTGTTACAGTCCGGTAAAGTGCAAATTGATATTATTACTATTTTATTAAGTGCTTCTACAGGATCACTGTGTCCTATAAAGATCAGGTACATGCACAGAGTCAGCGTGATTAGTCCTGTAACAATCTGGCGCATGCCGCTACTGGTGTAATTTATCCAACAGTGGTAATTGTGATGTCATAACTAGAGCATTTATTTTTCATTAATTTTTAATGGTGGAGGCAAACGAAAAATAATATTGCAAAGGGTAATATTTATTACTATTCATTATCATAAAGGTTGATAACTTTTTGTGTTTTCACTGTTATATAAAGAAATCAACTTGCGAAATAAATTTTATTGATAAAGTATTCGATGATAATAAACATATGTTTATGCGCCTTCAAAGTAAACATAATTTTTATTTGTATATTCATAAATTATTAGTAAATACAGCTGTTATCAGATCGGATTGCGGTCGATATTGTAATGCATTTATCAGGAGCTTTACAATGCATTTTAGTCAAAGTTAATGTTATTGTAGGATCACAGTCCTGGACACCATATTGTTTAATTGATGTCAACAGCTGATCACTCTTATTAGAGTGATCAGCTGTTGACATCATATCAAATCAAATCACAAATCGCCTCCTGTGACATTTGATTACCTGAACGCAACAATATTATTAAAGGATATAGTGGTTTTGCAAAATAAAGTTAAACTCATTAAAGAAAATTTAGCAGCCGCTGAGCATGTGAAACAACTGCAAGATAGTATTGCTAAATCGGTATCTTTTCATTCTAATGTCGGCGTCGATCCCTTGCAGAATATAAATAAAAAGAGAGGTGCTTATTTGCTCAATAATAGTGATAGCTCCAACAATGCAAGCGGGCACATGGGCTTGTTAACATTTCATGAAGAGAGGGTATCTCCAGAAAAAAGTCATATGCGGCCGTCCTCGCCACCCGCACTATCAGATTTGTCGGCGGTAAACAGCGCGCCGTTTTGTCCCGAGCGGGAATTATTGAATGAGGCCAGTACCTCGGTTTCGAACAGCTGCGTTAGCGCAGCTGAGCCGCGAAAAGAGGCCACTTTTGCGACAGTGGTTTAGAGACCGCCACACACGTTGGTGCAATCTATAATCAACCTAACGGCGATATCAATAAGGACTGGACTTTAGTGGATAGAAAGGCGAAAACGAAGAATCGATTTAGTACAAAAATGGTAATTGCCGGTGCTGACGTCAAATTTAAAGCGGCGGATATTATGATCCCTATTTTCATAACCAATGTTCACAAGGAGACTCAATGAAATGACATTGTACAGTACATACAAAACAAAACTAACGAAAAAATTTCGTTGGTTAAATTGATTACAAAACGGGATAAGGGGCATAACGCCTATAATTTGTTTGTGCCGAGAGTAAAATTACATATCTTTTTAGAAAATACACTGTGGTTTATGGGAATAATATTTAGAAGATTTGTGCATTTTCAGTACAAAGAAATAGACAGAAATACTTCAGAGAAAATATTAAACAATAACGATAAGTGGTTGGGCGTATTATTGTAATATACCTCAAATTCAATTCATCAAATGATGTCGATTCGATTAAGGCTGTTTGGTGCTTGCTTCCTTTGCCGCCTACGTGCGAAGAAAAGTTAGCTTAAAAACAGTGGTCGTTGAACGATAACCTTTTTCCCGCCGACACGTAAGGACGCTTAAAATACGAGCGGCCTGTTTAAAACTCTTCGCGTTATTTATGGTGAACAGTTTCGTGTGTGTGTGTTCCTGGTCAAGTTCCACCCTGCAGGGTCATTGGACATTGTGTTTGAGGACGTTCCTGTGCAAATTTGTTGCTGCTAAGCTGACTGCTAAGACTGACGATGCGGTGCGCGTTGTGAGCTGGTCGCACAAGGTTAGTGGGTACTGACAACTTAGTTGAATCGACAGTTAGCAAGGGATATAGAACTTAAAAATTACTCATAGCTGTAATAAACAGCATTACATACTCCAGTTACGATCCCGCATGTAGTCAACTATTTACACGTTGCTACATCATATTTATGGTCCTTCTTGAGCTCGGATATTGTTCTAGCATATTACAATATCATTTGATTACTTATTATAAGTAATTCTATCAAGTAAATACTTGGGTGTTCGCAGATTTACGTAATTTATTGGTAAAATTGTCGAAGTATCTATCTACCCTCGTTACACTGATAAATTCCGCCATTTGTAAATTCCACATTATTTTACGCCATTTAAAATTATTTTATTGGTAAATAGTTTTTTTACATTTTTTAACGATTTATTGCAAATTCGTAAGTACAAAATGTCAACAACTAAAGCAAATCCGTCCAAAGATCAATTTGACAAGCAATTCGCTCTTTTGAATGCTAAAAAAGAACGACTTTTTTCTCGTATGAATGAGTTATATAATCTTTCAGTAAATATTACCAATTTCGCATCTAGAAGTAATGAAACATTTATGGTCAAGTCTGACCGTATAGATTTAATGCTTAGTCAATATGAAACTTTAATTGACGACATTAATGACCTCCAATTATCGTAAGTAGTGAGATATTGGGCATTCTAACTCACTTTCGTTCGGTCGCAGATGCGACCTCGCTTGTTCGTTAGAATGCCCAATATCTCGAACGTATCGCAGTTTTGCAATGGATAGCATACCATCTTCTGTTTTCATGTCGTCCGTTTTAGATGTACAGATATTGTACATCTCAAACGGACAAATATTGTTATTTGTAAAAATGTACAAACATTTCACCGTTCGCTCACTCCGTTCGCTCTCTTGAAAAAGTGAATTAGAACGCCCAATAATCGATGTGGATTATTGGTATTTCCGTTATTTAAGCGTAGCAACCATTTTATGTAGTCATTTCTGTAAAATCCTTTTAACACTGCAGTCAAATTTAATTTTTAATCATAATAAAAAGAAACAAAAAGAATCGTTAAAATTGGAATGTATTTGTCCAACTTCATTGTCAGGGGCAAGTCGACATGGAAAGTTATTGCCAAATACAATCCGTTGTATTGTTTGCGGTCCATCTAATTGCGGGAAAACCAACCTAGTAATAAGTTTATTATTACATAAAGATGGTCCACGATTTCGAAACCTGTACGTGTATTCAAAATCTTTGTATCAACCTAAATACAGTTATCTCGAAAAAGTTTTAGAATTGGTTCCAGGTACATCATTTCACAAATATAATCATAATAGCGAAATATTGAGCCCTCACGAAGCGTCACCTGATTCCATTATTATTTTCGATGATGTTGCTTGTGAAAATCAAAACAACATCCGTAACTATTTTGCTATGGGGCGTCATAGGAATATTGATTGTTTTTATATCAATCAAACTTACACCAAAATACCTAAACAACTCGTAAGAGACAATTCTAACATGATTATATTATTTAAACAAGACGACGTAAATTTAAAACATGTTTATGATGAGCATGTAGGGTCTGATATGTCATGGCTTCAATTCCGTGAAATGTGTTCAACTGTTTGGAAAATACCATACAATTATATTGTCATAAATAAGGATTGTGAGCGAAATAAAGGATGCTATAGAATGACGTTTGATACATTTATAGTCGTAGATTAATAACTACATATACGGATGTTATTATATTTATAAATCATTTCCACATGAGATTCGGAGATAAAAGGAAACCCAATAAAATGGAAAAAGATCTAAAGAGACAAATCGTTAAATCAGCATCAGCTGTTAAAAGAAAGTTCGACATGATAAAGGATGCACAAACTACAAGAAATAATACTTTAGAAACAATATTTAAACCCATAGTTGACCCTCTTAATATGATAGCAAATAAAAATGATGAAAAGCAACATGACAAAGAGACTTTTTATAACCCTTTATTTAAAAAAATAGAGAATAATGAAAGCGAAGAGTCGTATTCGTCTATTGAAGAATTTAACGAACAAAGTAGCGAAGATGATGAAGAAAATCATGAAAAATTCCGAACAACCGACAAAACCCTTACTGTATCACCTACTCAAGACCATGATGTGAGTGAAGGTTCGTTCAAATCGCTACAATCATCGCCAAACGTTAAAAATCAATCTTTATCATGGTCTACTTCATCTGAAGTATTTAGTGCTATACCTTTTGGAATAAGAAATGAACAAGGAAAACTTATGCTTGGAAAAAGTCGCGTTTATGATGACGGCACCACTCTAATAATTGGAAATCATAATTTGAGAAAAACTCTCGGTTTAAAAGAACTATTGTTTAAAAAGAAACCAAATCTAGATGATATCACAGATAACGACCTTGAAAACTATAAACTACTACTTATCGATACTAATGCACACAGACGTAATTATGATCCCTCTAAACCAATAAATAGCAACAAGGGATTTAAATACATGAATATTATAAAGCCATTATTCAAAATCTCTAGAAAACCGACCACTAGTACAGAGAGTATTCCTCGAGGAAAAGGTATTGAACTCGTAAAAAGAGTAAAAAGAAATACAGATTTAGTTTACTGGGACGATCCTAACGAGTTAGTAAAACGACTGAAATTACTGTTCGCATCACGAGATGCTGGTAACACTGGGTTAGATAATGAAATTATTGCAATCATCGAGGAACTTCACGAAGCCGGTATCATAAACAAAGAATAAAAACAAATAGCATCGGGAAATTTGTGCAGTATACTTACAGTAAACAAAGCATCGGGACCGCAATGAATATAGATAAATTTGGTCATCACGTTCATAAACGTTTACGATTATCTGAACATATTGATATCTATAGCGATACGTTACAGAAGTCTGAAACGGGAGAATACGATTTAAAATCATCCAAACTAAAAGGCTTGTCGTCTCCAGACAAGGACGATGAAGCTGTAAATAAAGCATATTTGGATAAAACAGTTCAAGAGCTGAGAAACGAAATAAGCCAAGTTAATAGTCGTGTATTAATTTATTTAAAGAACTTGGAATCAGCGAGTACAGACCGTTTGTCTTCTATGTTTTACTCAAAAATAGAAATAGACCGTATGATTCAAGCCAAACAAAAATGAGTAAGAAAGAAATTGTAGACGAACTTCACAGAGCGGCGAGAAGAAATTTTCCACGTCGAAGTACAATCATAAAAGGAATAGATGATTTATGGCAAGCAGACCTTATAGACTTTCAAAAGTACTCACAGTTTAATAAAGGATATAAATATGTTTTAGTTGTAATTGATACTTTATCGAAATATGTGTGGGTTAATCCTTTGAAGTCAAAGAATAAAAGTTGTGTTACAAATGCAATGCAAAATATATTAACCACGTCATCTCGAAAGCCCAAAAATTTACAAACAGATTTAGGCAAAGAATTTTACAATAAAAATTTTAAACAATTGACGATAAAATATAACATAAATCATTACTCCACTTACTCTGTAAAAAAAGCAGCAATTGTTGAAAGAGTAATAAGAACTCTAAAAAGTCATCTTTACAAATTATTTAGCGTCTGCGGTAAATATCAATGGATACAAAAAAATTTGGAAGACGTTGTACTATGCTACAATAACACTATTCACCGTGTAACAAAACTAAGGCCTATTGATGTTAGCAAAGAAAACCAGATGATTGTTAGGTCTAACATTATTAAATCACAAATTACCAGAAAACATCAAAAATTTAAGTTCCATGTTGGTGATCAAGTCCGGATAAGTAAATACAAAGAGGATTTCTACAAAGGTTATACTCCAAACTGGTCAACAGAAATATTTTATGTTATTAAAGTCAATCATACAAATCCAGTTACTTATCACTTGGAAGACAAAAATAAACAGAGAATTTTACGATCTTTTTACGAGCATGAATTACAGAGAACCAAATTTCCAGATATTTATCTTATTGAAAAGGTTTTGAAAAGAAAAGGAAACAAACTCTTTGTCAAATGGTTAGGTCTCAGTGACGGTGAAAACAGTTGGATTGATAAAAATTTATTGGTGCTTTAATATAAACTAAGCATTATTATTTATACGCTCACTTTATAATCATCGATGACGGAAGGAAGTGGTATTATTAACAACTTAATAAATAACATTCCGTTTGAGTTACATTTACCTGGATATCAATTTTGTGGTCCAGGCACAAAACTTAAGAAAAGATTACTCAAGGGCGAACGAGGTATAAATAAATTGGATGAAGCTTGCATGTACCACGATATCGCTTACAATAATAAAGATTGGAACGTTAGACATAACGCCGATTTAGAACTTTTAAATATGGCAAAGAAAAGATTGAAATCGAAAGATGCTGGGAAAGGAGAAAAGATTGCATCATGGATAGTAAAAAATGCAATGAAAGCAAAACTTAGAGCCGGAGCAGGAGTACGGTCATTCATGAAAGGTGTTAAAAAAATTCAAAAGCAAATGAAAAAATTAAAATGTAATGACAACCGAAAGGCTATAAAATATGCACATGCAGCTGCAAAAAAAGTGTTTTCTAATGTAAAAGGAATACGCTTCCCACGCTGCATTCCTGTTCCGAAAACTGGTGGGTTGTTACCTCTCATACCAATCTTTGCTGGTTTATCAGCTCTTGGTTCACTTGCTGGAGGTGCTGCAGGTATAACAAAGGCTGTTAACGATTACAAGGTTGCTCAAAAAAATCTTCAAGAATCTGAACGACATAACAAGATGATGGAAGCCGTTGCACTTGGGAAAGGATTGTATTTGAAGTCTCACAAAAAAGGAGCGGGCTTGTACTTACAACCTCCAAAAAACTAATTAAACGGTTACCCAAACGAGCACTCACTAATTTAGATATATTAAAGCACTCGGTTCATATTCCATATTTTCGTGGCGTTTTTATGCGAGATACGTTACTATCAAAACCAAGAAAAATTGAGTGTGCTATTCTAAATTTAGATAGTTCCAGAAATCCGGGAACTCACTGGGTAGCCTATGTCAAGCAAAATGAATACTGTGAATACTTTAACAGTTTTGGTAACTTAAAACCTCCGTTAGAATTAATAAAGTATTTGAAAAATATGCACATAAATTATAATTACAAACAGTATCAAACTTTTGGCACTACGAACTGCGGTCATCTTTGTTTATTATTTTTAAGAAAATATTGGAAAAAAATATTTATATAAAGGTTAAAATTAAAATAACTTGACAGTATAATAATGTCTTTCACTGTATCCATAACTGGGCAGGGAGCCTCCCTCGTAACAAACTACTCACCTACTTTAGAATTACGTGGAGAATACGAGTGTGGACTTCTGTACTTTTCTACATTTAATTCTATTCCTAATATAGATGAAAGAAATAATAAGTTTTATTATGGTAATAATGAGGTCATTGAAATTCCAGAAGGATCATATGAACTTCAAGATATTTGTGATTTTTTAAAAGGCAACGTCAAGAATACTGCATTAAAATTGAGTTGTAATAATAATACACTCAAAACCAAAATATTCTGTTCAGAAGATGTTCACTTTGGGAAAAGTAATTCCATCGGTAAAATTTTAGGTTTTGCTAGGGAAACAATAAAGGCTAATATAAGTTGTGAATCTCGGTATCCAGTCAGCATTTTATCTACAACCATCGTGCGCATCGAATGTGACGTAGTTGGAGGATCATTCGTGAATGGAAAAGCAAGCCATATAATTTATGAATTTGTACCTAACGTGCCACCAGGCTATCGAGTTATTGAGATACCCAAAAACTTAATATATTTTCCAGTCAACCAAAATTCAATTAGTGCGATTAATATTAGATTACTAGACGGTCATAATAAGCAAATTAATTTACGAGGTGAAGAAGTACAACTATACTTGCACTTTAGAAAAAAATGATAAATTTCAATAAAAACACTGCTACAGTTTGTACTCAAGTCAGTTATAATGTTATAAAAGATCATCTACTAAAAGAACACCGCTTTTACTAAAAAAGAAACTTACTAAAAATAATAAAGATTTCCTAAAGCTAGTAGGCTTGCTAAAATGAATTATTTAAATATATCTCAACCAACGTCATATGATAACAGCATTGAAAGTTTTGAATATCATTCATACAAACCGTATGTAACAAGTTTCAACAATAATGATGAAATACGAATACCCATTCATCAACAAGATTTGTATGTGTTGCCTTCACTCAGCGCTTTGTATATTGAGGGCAAAGCGGATGTGTATAACAGTACTACTAAAGAAAAAGTGTCAAGTGTGCATTTTGTTAATAATCCAGCGTTATTTCTATTTCAAGACATTCGCTATGAATTAAATGGAATCGAAATAGATAAAATTAAAAATGCAGGCATAACAACAACAATGAAATCCTATTTATCGTTAAATGAAAATGAATCCAAAAGTGCTAGAGTTTGGGGTTGGTCTACTTCAGGAACCACCAATGTTAGTGGAGGCGCATTTTCTGCTTCAATACCATTAAACAAACTATTAGGTTTTGCAGAAGATTATGAAAAAATTATTATAAACTGTAAACACGAGTTAGTACTTTTGAGAAGCAACACAAATGTCAATGCCTTGAAATTAAATAAGGAACAAGTTGTAGAAAATATAATAATAAGTAAAATTGTTTGGCGCGTTCCGCATGTTAAGGTGTCAGATCGTGAGAAAATTCATTTGTTAAAACATTTAGAAAAAGATAGAGCTATCACACTAGCATTTCGTAATTGGGACTTATATGAATACCCATTACTACCCAAAACGCGTAAACATTCTTGGTCTATTAAAACTTCATCGCAAATAGAAAAACCGAGATTCGTTGTTATAGCTTTACAAACCAACCGAAAACATAATGCGGAAATGTCTATGGCAGAGTTCGACCATTGCAATATACGTGATGTAAGAGTATTTTTGAATTCATCGTATTACCCTTATGAAGGACTAAATGTCAGTTTCTCAGATGATAAGTTTTCTTTACTATATGAGCAGTACGCCAGATTTCAGCAGTCTTATCACGGTCGCCGATCAGAACCCTTGCTGTCTTTAAAAGAATTCAAGGCTATTGCTCCTTTATTCGTAATTGACTGTTCTCGCCAACACGAATCATTAAAAGGATCGATTGATGTGAGAGTTGAAATCGAAGCAGATCAAGAGATACCTGATCAGACCGCTGCATACTGTCTCATACTGAACGATTGTATATTTGAATACAAACCTTTGAGCAATATTGTAAAGAAGATATCATGAACAGCAATACAATAATAGTGGATCTGCAAGGATTTCTTAATTATTCAAAAAATAATTTCATTATTAAAGAGTTAGCAATAGCAACCAAAGACCACACACAAACATTTTTAATTAAACCACCCTATACTTTTAAAACTCTATCAAATGAAGAAAAAAAGCAAGTTCGATGGTTAGAAAAAAATCGAGGGCTCACTTGGAGTGAAGGATTCATCGATTATCGTGAATTTCGAAGAGTAATTGTTCCTTATATAAATGGCAAAAAAGTGTTAACCAAGGGATTGGAAAAAATAATGTGGATTCGAGAGTTATGTCAAGATTGTGAAATAATAGAATTAGAGGAAAAAGGTTGTCCCAATTTTTTAAAATTATATAATGATTACTGTGAGAAAGAAAACACAAATTTGTATTGTGTTCATCACAATAAGAATTGTGCATTAAAAAATGTACTATGTCTTAAAATGTGGTACTACGATAAATTTAAGCATGATTTCTTTTAAAAAACATGAACTTTTTATTTTCGTTTCTTTTTATTTTTGTTATTATATCTAATTATAGCAAATTATAATGTATTTAAAACATTTTTTTTAAATAAAGGTGTAATGATAATAAATGTATTTCTTTTACTTTTTGAAATAATATATGATCTTTAGTAAAGAACATTATAAAAAACTACATGTTTTTAAATCTGTTTGTCAGTGTGTTAAATTCTCTAATTAGGAAGTAATATTATTCATAGGTCATTTATATTTTCTTTGTGCATATTTTATTAAATAGAATAAAATAAAATTTTAGAAATAAAAACATTTTCTTTATCTACTTTCAACTTTAATAATAATCAGTTACATAAATACCTACTAATATTAATAAACAACAATAAACAATAATTATTTATATCACATAAAGTATATTTACAGTCTTAATCTTATCCTATAAAATTAATAACTATCACCGCAAAATCTTTTCGAGATCTTTCTAACTAAGGTTTCCGTAAGGTCCATAATTTCATCCACCGGATCCTGCACCACGTACTGGGCACTGAGCACCACACTTTCATCGTCGTCGCCATCGGCTCCCTGTGCCGTCGTCCTCGCTGCCTGATCCGCTGCCAAATCCAATATTTTAATTTGTATCAGTCTTGATCCTCTTTGCTCCTTACTGATGACGAATGACTTCAACGAAACACCATTCTTTTTTGAAGGTTCTCGTTTTTGCTTGCTGTTTCTCTTGTCGATCTTTAATTTGGTGGGTTGTTTACCAAACAATTCCTCACATTGCTAAGTAAAATTTTCAAGAGGGTCTTGGGCGTACTGCGAAAATACGATTTCCGACGATTCAGTCATGATCTGTAACAGAAAGAACAAAAGTTTTTTTTTGTTTTCGGTGATATAAATATGAATTATTATATTACTAAGCGAGCGAATTACGAAATTGCATGGTTTGCACTTAGTGGGCGTTGACCTTAATGCGGGGCATGTACTTTGACCGTGAATGAAATAAATAAAACCACCGATATTAGACAACTTGATTTACTAATTATTTATTTATTTATGTATATATTAACATCGAATACGCATTAACGTAAATCTAACACAAGCTAGACTTTCTTATAACTATTACAATGTTGAAACATATTAGAAGTAGGTTTACACAACGTTTTAAAAAATTCTCTTCCAGACAACTATTTGAATAGAGAGAGCTAATAAACTGCAAAATCGGAGTTGCTAACAATTTAATTCGGTATTATAAACTATTATTACAGGTTTATAAAATAGTTACTATAATAATATAATAAAATAACTATATAAGTTACCAAATAAATTTCAATGAAACGCCTTCAACACAAAATTGAGCAATTACCCGTTTAAAGATAACTTGATTTATTATTTATTTTTATATATTAACATCGAATACTTATAGCATTAACGTAAATCTTACACAAGCTAGACTTTTTTATAACTGTTACAATGTTGAAACTTATTAGGAGTAGGTTTACACAACGTTTTAAAAAAATCTCTTCCAGACAACTATTTGAATAGAGAGAGCTAATAAACTGCAAAATCGGAGTTGCTAACAATTTAATATAAACTATTATTACAGGTTTATAAAATAGTTACTATAATAATATAATAAAATAACTATATAAGTTACCAAATAAATTTCAATCGAACGCCTTCAACACAAAATTGAGCAATTACCCGTTTAAAGATAACTTGATTTATTATTTATTTATTTATGTATATATTTAACATCGAATACTTATACTTATAACTTTAACGTAAATCTAACACAAACTAGACTTTTTATGACAATGTTGAAGCATATTAGAAGCAGGTTTACACATCGCTTTAAAATATTCTCTTCCAGACAACCATTTAGATAGAGAGGATAAAATAGAAGTTGCAAGTTATTTAATTCGGTATTATAAACGATTATAACAGGTTTATAAAACAGTTACTATAATAATATAATAATTTTACTGTACAAGTTACCAACATAAATTTCAATAAAACACCTTCAACATAAAATTGAGCAATTACCCCAAGCAACAGTTTCAATGCTGTTTTTTGATATCAAACGCTTATCATCGTTTGAAGATAATACAACTTTATTGACACTGCGTGTAAGTATCTCGTGTTTTAGTGACTTAAACAGTAAATTCTGTTTACGTATCAGTTCACCACTGATTAAATTTTTTTCGTAGTCAGATTTATTTATATCTCGGACAACACATTTTTTCACACCTTTGGCTTTTTTCAAAGTAACCTTCTCAGATTGAATGCAATATAACTTTGGACGTAACCCAACAAATTCATTTATTATTTTACCACCCATTTCATCTTTGAACAGACCTGGTACTTTCTTATTTAAAAGTGATAAGTTATATGGGTTACTTGGACTATAGTTGCTGGTATCAAAATAAGCTAAAAAATGCTTTTGGAGATCATAGTAAAAATCACTAGTATGTATTTTATAGATAAAACTGTCTGTATCAGTGTAGCACAGTTTAACGAGATCCCTATAATGCGGTTGGATAATGGAATAGTGAAAATCGTACATGTGTTTTTTTGATAGCTCTAAAACAGAAAAACCGATGTAAATGGGTTTATCTAAAACTATCTTTTCTGGTTTCATTTGAATAGCAACCAAATTCTCTGAGAATATAGATGCACTGTGAAAATTTGGTCTAGCTATTAAGGAATCAGCACTTAACTTTTTTTTTGTTTTATTGTCATAATCGCTCCATTGGTTCACTAACTGAACATTCACTCGGTTTTCACTATTTTCAAGGGTTTTACCGAATATACTATTGTTAAGTAGTTTAAAGAAATCCTGCTCAAATGTGGAAAGAGCCTTTTGTCTAAGCTCAGTGTTAAGGTCAATATATTTCTTTAAAAAGGCTTTTTGACGAAAAGTTATAACACGATGTATTTTTTTCAATATTAAACCATGTTTAATGCAATTTTTTAAGTGAACGTAATGTATAACGTATTTATATTTATCATATAAATTGGGAATAAGTTTCGAAGTCTTGCCTCCAGGAGGAATACATTTCTCTGGGCAAAATGGTAAATCATTATGCGTGCTGTGCAAGTGTTTAGGATAAATCAAATCTACTTCTAAAATATATCCATGATCCGCGTCATCTTTTACATCAGTTATTTGTAGGTTTTCTATCTCTTTTTGATTTAGAAACCTGAAATCAGACAAAGGCAAAGGTTGACACATAGCATATCCATATAAGTTATTGCAATCTACGTATACAATAAAAACTTCATCTTTTCGCGGGTCAAAATGTTCCATATATTTGTTATTGCTTTTAGCATAACGATGCGAGCACATACATATACCTCCTCTTATCCCATCTTGTATCATTCTTATGATTGCTAAGTCATCAATAAGCTCTAACTTTATACCAGTCTTCAAAAGCATGGCGTCAAAAGACAAACTAGGAGCAGTTACATAAAATGCAGGGTCGAGTTGATAATGTAGTTTTGACGTATTTCTAAAATTTTCGAAAATATCTGTCAGTAACAGTACATCGGTCTTAAGATAAAGATCAGTGTATTCGCCGAGGTTTTTTATCTTAAACTCTGACCACACTAATTGTGCATGCTGGTAATCAGAAGACGAAATATTCTCATTGTTTAATGAATTGTAAAAGTCATCAACGCTTGGGAGATTTTTTTCCGCATAACGCTCTATACAGTTCATATAGTCATAGGGATAGACACCTTTTCGTGTAAGTAATTTGAATTGCTTTGAACAAGGGAAAAAGTTTCTCAAATGTTCAAACTGACTCGGTGTCATATTTTTAGCCAGTTTATCTAAGCTAGTTGACAAGAACTTAAAGGAATCAACAAACCGTAGTTGTACGCATTCATTTGTTGAAACTTGTATAAACTTTGTAAACGAAACATAAGATTCTTTATTTTTAGCTATTATTTTAAGTGCACCATGAGCTTCTCCTAGTTTAGTTATAAAAAGATGGCAATCGTAACCCGAAAGATTATGAAAGAAGATTGGTATAAATTTAGGAAGCTTAAACATCAGATTACAATAGTTATGTGCCGCCCCGCGATATCTACCAGTCAAATGACAATGGTCTCTAACTCTGTCGTTGAATAGTAAATTTTGACAAATATGACAACGAGTGGTCATTTTAAAATCAACTGCGTCTTCCTTATTAAATATGATCGGGACGTTATTCGATAGTTGGCTATTAATCCAATGAACGTCATGATAAATACTTTTAACAAATTTATCTACACAATCGGTTCCACGGTAAGACACAAGACGATTTCTACTGGGATCGAACGAACAAACTATGTAGTAAGCGAATGCTATAGGAACGTGCACCTGACGATCAGCGGTGCTCGCGATACCCGGGTCAGCCTCGCACCCCTGCACCGGGACCAACATGGTTTCAAAGTCGGCGTAAATTACAAAAGGCACATTCTGTTTCCGATCATAATTCTTAAACTCGATTACCGAACCCTTTCGAGGCAGTTGGGTCATTACGCCAGCACATATATGAGAATCTATATCATCGTTAGATCTGAAAAATAGGAGACATTCATCACAAAAAAATAATTTACCATGATGTTTTGTAATTTGGTTTCTGACCAAACGAGACAAATCTTTGATAAGACAATAATGTGAGCACTTATCTTTTTCTAGTAATAATAGATTAACAGTTTTTCGGTTTCGTTTGCTGTACTGTGATTTATACAACGGTCCAGTAATCTGTTTACCGTTTTCTAATCCATAAACATTGATTCTTATATTTGCATTATTTTTTTCAAACATACTAATATCAGAAAAAGTTACAGGAAAATCCATTCCGTCAATGTTGAACAGATTACTGCAATGTGGATACGACGATACTCTCTGAACGTTCTTACTGACAGGATAAAGAGCCGCTGTGACCGACCACAAAAAACAAAACATATCTTCATTACGTATATTTACACAAGCCTTTTTAGTTTTAATGCTTTGCGGCAAATCAATGTACATAGATCCACGAAGCGGTTGGTATTTATTTATGTTAATTTCAATGTGACTATTACTGAGTAATGTCCACCCGCTATCCCGTTGTTCAAACTCACTTACCTTCTTCATTAAATTGCTAACTATATCTGAGAATAAATTTGTAAAATCATAATTGAAGCAAATCGTTATATTTTTAGTTCCAAATGATTTTACTTCCTGAGTACTATTTTTTATCATTAAAAATAACAAATATACTTCAAAATTAACTTTTATGCAGTTGTGGATAGCAAGAGACTGGTCTATCAAAGATTTAACTTTATCTCGAAGGTTATCAAAGAAAACAGATAAAGATAGTTGCTCACTCTCGTCTCGAGCAGTTATTCTATAGGTAGCTAAACGGTTACGAAAAGCAGAGTTCACTTTTTCTATACCCTGACCTAAACTAATTACGTTGTCAGTATGTTGCTTATGCTTTCTACTTCTTAAGTGCCCTATCCACTGCTTGCTATCCACAGTCAAACTACAAACTGAACAGAAAGGCATGATTAATTGATTAATTACTTAAAGTTATGTTAATTATTGAAGCCTGATTGAAATTTATGTTGGTGAATTATAAACGCTCGATGTACAATATGTATTTATTTTGTTTATAAAGTATACTAATTAAATTACAGACTACTAATTTAAATTATTAAATTAAATTAAATTACAGCCTACTTATTTAAATTTAATATTATTAGAGTAGAACGTGGGCTCCGATTCAAATAGAGAGCTCGCTTGCCTCACAAACTTCTGCACGTGATCCCAGTGCGGAGTGTCGTTGTTGGTGCGCAGCTTCAACCACAGCAACGACTTCTTCCACAGGTCGTCGCCGCCAGCATCGACGTCCTCCGAGTCGAAGACTTTCAACTCGATGTAGAATGAGCCGTCGAGGTGCGCGGTACGCCGCGTCTGCCCGTTAGCAACACGATTGTATAGCACCGACGTCGCTGAGCTCTTTCGGTCGCGGTCGGTAGGCAGTTCACCTTCTTGTAGGTTGAACACGTCGAAACTAGGAGCCGGTGCTTTTTTCTTATTAGTTCTGAAAAAGTAAAAGCGTTCTGTTAAAAAAGTATACAAAATCTACTAACACCTGTGAAGAAAAACACACATAAGATTACATTTGCAGTGATAATCCACATTAGACAATGCAAGAGACAATGTAAACTACAATTATCGCTATAACAATAATTTATTATACCTCGAACGGTCGATCGGAACGCTTCTGTTAGCCGAGGTCTTGCGCTTAACAGACTCCTTCACTTGCTTGGGCTTGGCGCGCTCGCACTGCACCGGGCCGCTACTCTCGTACTCAGAATCAGACCTGTGAAATAATCAATCATTAGCACATGCAAACAGAAACTAGCCTTTTCCATCACTGGAGAATGTGATAGTGAAAAATATTCTAAGTGTTTTAACAAGGTTTAGGACTTAGAATATTTTTGTTAGTTACTTGAAACAACTTACATTTTAGTTGTAGTAGGTATCGGGAAACTCACTATGAACTGTAGACTGTAGAGATCGACGTGGTACAGCTTGACGAAGAACTTCTAAGACTTCTTGCAGATGTAGCGCGATGGTAATGAAGGCACAGACAGAATGAAGCACTGATCGAATAATACTCGATTTTATTGGCAAATATTGATAATTTGGCAAAATGTGTTAGGGTTGTCACAAAAAGTTTAGAATGGAAAACGGCGTCTCACGTCACGTATGTGAAAATAAATCTATATAATTTAAAATGAATATTGGTAATTTAGGTAATTTTATTTAATTAAAACATTCTAGAGTTTTGTTGTGGTTTTTAATTGTTTATTCGTTTCTAGAATTTTGTTGTGGTTTTTAATTGTTTATTTGGTTTTTAATTGTTTATTCGTTTCTAGAATTTTGTTGTGGTTTATAATTGTTTATTCGTTTGGTTATTTCATTGGTGTTCTTCTATATTATTATTGCATGCCACATTGGTGTACATAGTAATGAAATAGATAGGTACAAAAGGTGACAAAATAAACAATGTAGCGCTCTGTAAGGGCATAACAATAACAATTTAATGAGTAAATGTTTTTTCTTTCTATTTTTCTTAACATAAGTTATTGTCTAATATCATGCTAATCATAATTTATAATCAATATTATACTGGATTTTCATTAGGTTTACTGACTCTCGACATTTTTGTAACAAAATACTGATTTCCATTAAACTATTAACAGAACACTATTGTGTTCAACAATTATTAAACTTTACCATAGCTTTCCGTTTTAGAAACACAATACTTACAAAATAAAAACAGAAATAATTAATACAGAAAAAAGTAAAAAGCCTTAAAATTGCTTGATATCTCCATTATAAAAATTCATCAATATGGTTTCGAATGTGAAAACGTTGCGATGAGAGCAACGTTTGCTGTAGCAATATTTTTGCCAACCCTAACGCATTGTGCATTTGTGCACAAAAGCATTTCTGCAGCAACGTGAATTTGCGTGAAGGACGGAAATAGAGTGATGAAATACGTACAACCTACATATCGTATTGGGACCAGTGTTCAACACTTTCACACCAGTGTTCAACACAGTTTTCATCACAAAAAATAACAGATTTTCATTGAAATTCTACGGGATGACAGCTAGGAGGCAGGTGTTCTGTATTCAATTGTTGCTAAATACTAAAATCAGTTTTTTATGATTAAAAGGAAAAAATATGTTGAACACTGGCGCCACTACCCTAAATGTCCGCGTTTAAAATTTTCAGTTATAAACAAGTTTATAAATAAAAAGAAAAATGTTCATATCATTTATCTTATTATGTCCCACTGCTGGGCAAAGGCCTCCATCATTGAAATCGCTATCATATTGGCTTAATACCCATCGTGGTGATTACACCACGCTTGTCAAATGCGAGTTGGTGATCATCACAAACACACTTTGCCCGACCTGGGAATTGAACCCAGGACCTTCGGTGTCGGTAAGAGCGCTTTGCCACTCGGCTACCGAACCTATCATTTATAGTAAATAAAATAAATGATTATAGGAATCTAACCCGGGACTTCTGGTCTGAGGCCTGATGTCTTAACCACTAGACCACAGAGGCGGTATTAAAGGAATACTAAAAAAAATATAACAACTTGAATATTAATTATGTTAACTATCTAGAATGCATAACTATCCAGTCATTGACAAAATTTAGGAATTGAACCCATGACCTTCTCGAGTATCGAGCCGAGCGCTTTGCCACTTGGCCACCGAAGCGATCGTTTATAGTAAATAAAATAAATTAATATAAAGGAATCAAACCCGGGACTTCTGGTCTAAGGTCTGATGTCTTAACCACTAGACCACAGAGGCGGTATTTAAGGAAAACTAAAAAAGTTTATAACAACTTGAATATTATTTATGTTAACTATTTATAATGCATAACTATCCCATCATTGACAAAATTCGTAACGAGTAAAGAATGTCACGGTAGCTCAGTGGTTAGAGCAAGGATAACGAAAAGACATTTTAGTATGGCGACATCTGTGACAGTAAATATTTTAATGTAAATTATTTTCTCTTCTTAATTTTAAAACGAATCACTAGTAATTATAAATCCCACTTTACTATACTTAGAGACTTAAATTACTAGTTGGTTAAAAACACTACACACAATCCAGATTCGTTCATAGCAGCTTACATAATATTGTTAGCGCTGGGAATCGAACTTCGGAATACTCTTAAATACGTTAATGTTTAATCACACAAAGAATACAGAATATTTATTTTTATATTTTAGAACTTAATTTATCATTGTGTAGTATAAAATTAACAAGATGCAGTTTCTTTATGATGATTTATATGTATATTGTGAAAAATTGTTACAACCTACAATATTTATTTCTTATTTTAATATATTAAACATCTATGTCGAAATAAGAAAATCGGTTTTCGTCATATTGAATCAATCAGGAATCAAATTTAGAAATCGTAATTTGACGAAAATAAAATGCTCTCTGTTTTGTTTACTAAACATCTTATCATCCCATATGAATTTTACTTAGTTTTGATAAACGAATACAAACGTCGGACCACATTCAAATAATATTTTGTTTCATTCATCGATTATAGTAAATAATCAGGAACGGGTGCATTTAGGTAGTGATTTAGGTATGAGTATTGGTAATGCGTCATATCGCTACATCCGGCATCCGCATGGCGCAACGAAGCCGCGCGCAGCGGGAGGCGGGCAACTAAATGCTGATGATGCGTTTTAAAGTAATTACGAAACTGGTGTTTAAATAATTGTATTATGAACCAATTAATTGACAACATCGGCTATTTACATTTATTTTGTTTTTAACGTTCTTAATATAATTGCATACTTTTCGTGCCGATACTCATTCTAAAATATTGTACATCTCAAACGGACGACATGAAAACAGAAGATGGTATGCTATCCATTGCAAAACTGCGATACGTTCGAGATATTGGGCATTCTAACGAACAAGCGAGGTCGCATCTGCGACCGAACGAAAGTGAGTTAGAATGCCCAATATCTCACTACTATCGTATGACTCCAGTTTTAAGCCTGATTATAAGTCATTAAATGCGTTTGAAGACTTATATCTTAAAGTGAAGCACGTCCATGACAATATAATTCAGACATCACAGTCAGATAGATTGTCACATATTAATTCATCTAGTACTAATGTTACATGCAACATTAAGTTGCCTCCAATAGAATTGCCTAGCTTTGACGGCAAAAATGATAATTGGCCCATGTTCTACGAGTCTTTTAAGGCTAATGTTCACAACAATAGTCAGCTGACTGACTCGCAGCGCGTGCAGTATTTAGTTGATAAACTTACTCACAGCGCTTTAAAGGTCACCGCAGGTATTGTGCCTACTGGTGAGACTTATAACATCATCTGGAACAGTTTAGTGAAGAAGTTCCAAGATAAACGTGCATTAGGCACTTATTATTTAAATAATATACTTGATTCAAAAAGTTGCACAAATACATCTAACAGTTTAGATTCGTTCATAGAAAAATATGCTTCCTCCGTGGCAGCATTGCGGCAGTTAGATATTAAGGATGTAACAGATTTTATATTGTTTCATTGTGCATTTAGAAAAATAGATTTCCATACAGCACAAACGTTCGAATTAACTGTCCGTGACAAAGAAATACCGTCTTATAACGAGTTAGCTTCTTTCATAAGAGATCAAGTAAAAATATTACAACGCTCAAATAATAATAACACGACGCGGGCATCGAACACGGCGTAAGCGTCACTAAGCCTCCCGCCACTCAGTCGTCCCGTCATACCTACCAGTCGTTTGTCGCGAGTAATAATAACAATATTCCTACCGCTTCACGCGCGAAGTCGTGCATCTTTTGTAAACAAACTGATCATTAAATTGTGGTTTGCACTCAATTTAAGAATTTAAGTTCTCCACAGGCCCGATTTGAATTTATTAAGTCTAAACATGGGTGTGTTAATTGTTTAAGTAGTTTGCATACACTTGCGTCTTGCAAGTCTACATTTTTTTGTAATGTGTGTAATAAAAAACATCACACTTTGTTACATTTTAAGAATAAAGAAGTGAGTTCTAATAATTATGTACAAGTGTCGCAAGTGCCTTTCGAGGACGGGTCGTTGACCTCTGTTGGGCATTCGTCGCCGCTTCGCTCTTTGCCCGGCCAGCCCGGCTCAAACATGACCTCTCATGTCGCGAAGACGGAGCAATTGGTTCACTCCAACATGGCGCGTAGTAGACCTGCAGCTGTCACTCTTGAGTCGTGCATTGATGCGTCGTATAATAATAATAATACATCGCGCGATAATCCATCGTTATCATTTGGTGCCGAAGTGCAGCCAACTACTTCTATTTTGTTGTCAACTGCTCAAATTTATGCTAAGACTCAAAATGGTGAGAAAAAGTTAATTCGATGCCTTATTGATAATGGCTCTCAAAATAATATAATTACGGTCGAGTGTTGTAAGACGCTTAATTTAGTTATAATTCCTTTAAGTAATTCTTTTGTTAAAGGGATTGGTTCTGCGTCGCGACCGATTTTAGGATACGTAAATTTGGATATTGAATCCCGCGTATACCCGAATAATAAATACAGTATACATGCGCTCGTCGTTGACTGTATTACAGATCAGTTGCCTACACAGTATATAACCAAGGGTGATGTGGGTTACTTAGAGGGATTGCCCCTCGCTGATTTGACGTGGAATGTTCCCGGGAACGTGGATCTCGTGTTAGGTGCGCAATTGTTCCCATATATTTATTTAGGTAACAAAGTCGTATCAGGTACTAATGCACCTCCCGCTTTATTGACCGCGTTTGGCTTCGTACTCATGGGTGATTACCCTCATAATGACAAAAATAATTTTGGTAATAAATCTTAAACCTCTATTTCCGCACTTGCACTAAATGATTTAGTGCAAAAATTTTGGCTTTTAGAAGAAATACCTAATATGCGATATTTAAGCCCAGAGGAGACGGAATGTGAAAACTTGTTTGCCTCATCTGTCACTCGCGCTGAGGATGGGAGGTATTCTGTCGCTTTGCCTTTTTCTAAAAATCCTAATGATTTGGGAAACTCTCGCACTGTGGCCCAAAGGCGTTTTATGGCCTTGGAGCGTAAATTTAATCGGTCACCTGAGTTACACGAAAATTATAATAAGGTGATTACTGAGTACATAAGTAAAGGCTATCTGTCGGAACTCTCAGAGTCTGATATTACAGATGACGGATATTATATCCCGCATCACGCCGTCACTCGCGCAGATAAGCCTATGCCTCGGATCGTGCTCGATGCTAGTGCTTTAACCCATACGGGCTTGTCATTAAATGACGTTTTACATACTGGGCCTAATTTGCAAGCGGACTTATTTTTACTTTTACTTCATTTTCGTCTTTTTCCAGTCGCTATGACTGCGGATCTAAGGCAAATGTATTTACAAATTGAGGTTCCTAGTATGCACCGTAAATATTTAAAAATCTTATATCGATTTAATAATAACGATTCTATACGAACTTTTCAGTTCAATCGAGTCCCCTTTGGTCTTAAGTCGAGTCCATACTAGGCAATGCGGACCGTGCGCCAATTAGCCAATGATATGAGACCCCATTTTCCAGACGCTGCCAATGTGGCTGAGTCCAAGTTATATACAGACGATTTGGTCCACTCTATTGAAGATGAGACTTGCGCTATTCGTCTTTCACAAGAACTAATCTCGCTGTTTAAGTCCGGTGCCTTCGAATTGGTAAAGTGGACAAGTAATTCTCAAGTTTTACTTGATAACCTTCCGGTCTCTCATCGCAGCGCTGTAGACTTCTGCGTTGGATCTGACAATGCCTCCAAGGTGTTAGGTCTTTCATGGGAGCCTGCTTAAGACAGTTTTTTCTTCACAACTCATACAGTGGAAGAGAAGTGCACTAAGCGGAGCATACTGTCTGTGGTCGCTCGCTTATTTGATGTCCTCGGTTTGGTAGCGCCTGTTATTTTATATGCGAAACTGCTTATTAAAGAGCTGTGGCTGTGCAATATTGGTTGGGATGATACACCACCTGAGAGTATTATTCAACGGTTTTCGGCGTTTACACAGGAGTTCCCCTTAATATCAACTTTGAAAATTCCTCGTCATGTAGGTGTCTTACGCGACTGCACTGTGTTGATAGTAGCCTTTTGTGACGCGAGTATGAATGGCTATGGTAGTGTAATATATTTACACACTACTGACGCTGTTGGCAACATCAGAGTAAGATTGTTGTGTGCGAAATCAAAGGTAGCCCCTACCAAAGTGACCACACTCGCTCGTTTAGAACTCTGTGCCGCAGTGTTAATGTCCAAACTTATACGTACTGTGCAGGAGAGTTACCGTGAGCGTCTCCTTATTGCAAGGACGTACGCCTTCTCAGACTCAACTATTGCTTTATCGTGGATTCATTCATCACCGCATTGTTGCTCTGTGTTTGTGAGTAATCGCGTTGCTCAGTGTCAAGAAAATTTAACTTCTGAAAACTTTTATCACGTCGCTGGAAGTGAAAATCCGAGTGACTGCCTTTCACGTGGATTGTTGCCTTCGCAGCTCGTGTCACATGATTTATGGTGAAACGGTCCATCATGGATTTGCACCCCACCTTCGGAATGGCCTATAAAACCTTTTTCCCCGACCAATGCAAGCCAACTGCCGGAGCACAAAGCTAATGTGTTCACTACTAGGATTCAATGTGAACCCCCAATCTTAAGTGAATTAGCTCAGCGTATATCCTCATGGGATAAACTTCTTAGGATTGTTGTTTTTATCCTTCGTTTTATTAAAAAGATTTTTCTTTCCTCTGGCGTAGTCAATAATCTTATGACGGCAGAGAAAGTTATTATTAAGTCTGTCCAAAGAGTTCACTTTGCAGACGATATAAATGCTCTCAAAAGGGGTAAATTACTCTCAAAAAAGGTTCAAAGCTTATCTGTATTTCTAGAGTAGGAAGGGCTGCTACGTATTGGAGGTCGACTTTCTCATTCGGACTTGCCGTTTGAGGCCAAATACCCAGTTTTACTTCCTAAACACGACCCTGTAGTGGATCTTATTATTGATCATTTCCACGTTAGGAACTGTCATACAGGCGCAGGACTCCTTATGTCTATATTGCGTCAGCGTTACTGGATATTAGATGCCAGGACAGTGATAAGGGCTAAAGTGCGAAAATGCAATTACTGCTTTCGCGTTAATCCCTCACATCCTACTCCAAGGATGGCAGATTTGCCATCGTATCGTGTGATGGAAGCTAAAGCCTTTGTCCACGCTGGAGTGGACTACGCAGGCCCACTTCGCATTACACTAACTCGTAAAAGAGGACAACATTCTCAAAAGGCCTATATCTGCCTATTTGTTTGCCTTGTAACAAAGGCCGTCCACATAGAGTTGGTCACAGAGCTGACTTCAAATGCCTTTTTAGCTGCATTTACGCGTTTCATTTCTCGGCGTGGCCCTGTGTCATGCTTATATTCTGATAATGGCACCTATTTTGTTGGTGCAAAGGCTCAATTGGACGACATGTTTAAGTTTTTAATTGAGTCCGAATTCGAGCAGACTTTAAAGCGGGAGCTCATTGCTAGGCGTATTGAGTGGAAAATGATTCCCCCACGTACTCCACACTTCGGTGGTATCTGGGAGGCAAATATAAAAAGTTTAAAGACTCACCTCTACCGCGTGATAGGGACTCAGCTTCTCACTTATGAGGAGTTGCAGACCGTGTTGGTTCAAATAGAGTGCATTATGAACTCTCGCCCTCTCACAGTAGTATCTTCTGATCCGTCCCCGGAAGTAATTACTCCCGCTCATTTTTTAATGTCTACTCCATTGCAATACTTACCTGCTGTGAATCTAACTGATGCGCGTATCAATCTGGTTCAACGCAAGCAATTACTGGACAATATGGTTCAGTCTTTCTGGAAAAAGTGGCGTTTGGAATATCTGCACACGCTGCAAGTCAGACAAAAGTGGACTGCCACGGACCGTTCTATTAATATTGGAACTGTTGTACTTGTGGGACAGGATGATTGTCCTCCTTTAAGCTGGCCTTTAGGTGTAATTACGGAGATTCACCCAGGTCCTGATAAAGTAGTTCGCGTTGCGACTGTAAAAACTAAGTGTGGAATTTACAAACGTCCTGTTTTAAAATTATATCCTATTCCAACGCAATAAGTACTTATTTACTTAATACTTATCGTTTATTGTCATAAGTTATTTTAGTTTAAAATATAATTTACAACTATGTTAATCTGCTAACGTAAACTTTATTTATCTTAGTTCTTTTGGAAGTTCTGCGAACTCCCAAGGCGGGGAGCATGGTTGGGCGTATTATTGTAATATACCTCAAATTCAATTCATCAAATGATGTCGATTCGATTAAGGCTGTTTGGTGCTTGCTTCCTTTGCCGCCTACGTGCGAAGAAAAGTTAGCTTAAAAACAGTGGTCGTTGAACGATAACCTTTTTCCCGCCGACACGTAAGGACGCTTAAAATACGAGCGGCCTGTTTAAAACTCTTCGCGTTATTTATGGTGAACAGTTTCGTGTGTGTGTGTTCCTGGTCAAGTTCCACCCTGCAGGGTCATTGGACATTGTGTTTGAGGACGTTCCTGTGCAAATTTATTGCTGCTAAGCTGACTGCTAAGACTGACGATGCGGTGCGCGTTGTGAGCTGGTCGCACAAGGTTAGTGGGTACTGACAACTTAGTTGAATCGACAGTTAGCAAGGGATATAGAACTTAAAAATTACTCATAGCTGTAATAAACAGCATTACATACTCCAGTTACGATCCCGCATGTAGTCAACTATTTACACGTTGCTACATCAATAAGAATGGCGAACAACAACAACAACAATAGTTTATCGTGTAGTACATTAGTTACATTCAATTGTAAATCAATAAGGAGATCGATCGATGATATTCGATCGTTATGTGAGTCCGCTGATATCATCGCACTCCAAGAGACGTGGTTGTTCCAGCATGACCTGCCATACCTCGGCACGGTGGACAGCAGGTTCGGCAGCACTGGTACGTCTGCAATTGACAGCTCGGCTGGCTTGATAAAGGGTCGGCCTTTTGGAGGAGTGGCGTTGCTGTGGCGAAAAAGTGTGTTTCCGTGCGTGTCGGTTATACAGTGTTCTAATCCCCGAATCTTGCAGTTAAAATTGCTCTTACGTCAGTGCGATCTGTGTTAGTGTGTAACGTATATATGCCTACAAATAGCTATGAGAACTTAGCTGCGTTCACGGACTGTCTTAGCTCGCTCAACGCTATAATTGATGAAAGTGGTATTGAGACTGCATTCATTCTTGGTGATTTTAACGCAGACTCAAAGGAGTTATTTTATCGTGAGTTGCAAGACTTTTGTATTGAGCAATCATGGGCTTGTGCCGATGTCAGTAAGTTGAACATTTTACCAGAGACTCATACATATATTAGTGAGGCTCATGGCAGCAGAAGTTTTTTCGACCATTGTGCTGTAACTGAAGCGGCTTGGCAGTGTGTTATTAATGCTAAAGTAAAGTACGATGTGCACTGGTCCGATCACTTTCCGTTGTTCACTTATTGTAACTTTAATGCTGTTATACCAAAAGCTTTTACAAGTGATATTGTTATAAACAGGGTAAGATGGGGTGCGTACATCTTGTCAAATAAAGAATTATAAAAGCTTATGTCACAAAAAACTGAAATGTATTGATTTTCCTATTGATTTTCAAAAGTGTTGTAATAAGTCCTGTGACAACAACAAACATAATATTGTTATAGATAACATATATCAACAAATAATATCTGCATTGTCATTAGCAGCAGTAAAAACATTCGACTGTGGTGGTAAGCGTAGACCTGAGTCTAAGAAACATTTTTAAAAAACATTTTTTTAGCTGAGTTATTGCGATTTAAAGTCCACTATAGAAAGTTAGAAATCGCAATAACTCAGTTAAATGAACATTTTTTTTTAATGTTTTCAACAAACTATTTAGATCCCTGTGTTTTCCTTCAGCATGCAAAGTTTTATTAAAATTGGCTTATTGGTTTTTAAAAATTTCGACTTGGAAGTTTGTATGGAAAACCGAAATGCGTAAACCCTCTTAAGGTGGTGTCAAAACCACCAAGATCGAATCCGTATGGACATTCTTGCGTCCCATCATGCTAAAGGTGACTTTAAAAAGTTTTGGAAATCAACAAACAAAGTAAACCCTGTGTCTGGTCTGCCTGCGAGTGTCGACGGTGCAAGTGACCCTCTAGTGATAGCAGAGCAATTCAGGGAGCACTTTACAGTAAAAACTCCACTGGGGCCATCAAAGGTGGACAATGGTGAGACATGTCGTGATCGTTTTGATAATATAACTGTAATACCAGTTAAAATATTCTCTGACATTATTAACTCCATGACGAGAGGAAAATCACCCGGTCACGACAGTCTCAGCATTGAGCATCTTCAGAATGCGGGTCCGCACCTTCCCAGAGTTCTATGTATGCTCTTTAATTTATGTCTGGTGCATTCATACTTGCCTCGGGAACTAATGAGGACGGTAGTCGTTCCTATTGTTAAAAACAAAACAGGTGACGTGTCGGCTGGGTCGAACTATAGGCCTATTTCGTTGGCGACGGTCGTAGCTAAAGTGTTTAACGGTGTGCTGAACTCTCAACTGGATAGTAAAATAAAAATTCACGACCTTCAGTTCGGTTTCAAACGAGAACTTTCAACCGAAAGTGCTATACTGTGCCTGAAGCACACCGTCAGGCACTACACGGACAGGCATACGCCCGTTTATGCCTGTTTCCTTGACCTGTCTAAAGCGTTCGACTTAGTGGCGTACGATGTTTTGTGGGAAAAGGTTAGGCGTGTGGGTTTGCCGTCTGACATATTAAACCAATTTAAGTTTTGGTATGCGAACCAAAGTAACAGTGTTAGGTGGGCGAATATGTACTCTGAGCAGTACAAAATGGAATGTGGTGTCGCCGAAGCTTTTTAACCTGTACATCGACGCACTGATCGGGGAGCTTAGTGGCGCACATGTTGGTTGTCATATCGGAAATATATGCGTCAACAACATAAACTACGCGGACGACATGGTGTTGCTAGCCCCCTCGGTCGGTGCGTTGAGAAAACTGCTAGGTGTGTGCGAAATGTATGCCAAAACTCATGGATTACTGTACAATACCAAAAAGAGTGAGTATATGGTGTTCAAGGCTGGTAGCAAGTGTCCTACTACAGTACCACCCATACGGTTGTATGGTTCACCACTATGCAGGGTTACTAATTTCAAATATCTTGGGCACATTGTTACAGATGATTTAAAAGATGAATTAGATATGGAAAGAGAGCGTAGGGCGTTGTCGATAAGGGCGAATATGTTGGCCCGCAGGTTTTATCATTGTTCGGACGCAGTCAAAATCACGCTCTTCAAAGCATACTGCACTTCTTTCTACTCGAGTAGCTTGTGGGTCAAATATACCAAGAAGTCGTACGACGCCCTTCGTATTCAATTTAATAATGCGTTCAGGGCACTCTTCCGGCTGCCTCGTTTTGGCAGTGCGTCCGGGATGTTTTCGGATGCGCAGGTCGACAGTTTCCCGGCTATTTTGCGCAAAAAAGCTGGATCCCTATTGCGTCGAATCCGTGGCAGCCGCAAAAGTGTTTTGAAAGGCTTAGTCGACAGTGGGGACTGTCCACTGATCGCGCACATGTCCCATATTCCCCGGTCTGTTCTAGTTATTAAGTACTAACATAGGAGTTAAGCTTTTGTTATACTAACCACAATATGGATCTGTGTTGTCCGACAAATAAACATTTTTATTTTATTTATTTTTATTTAAAAGTCGCACACAAGGCCGTGACGAATCCATCATCATTTTTTGTCTATAATGACCGGAATGTTTGCACGTCTTTCTAAAAAACTTTCTAAGGCCGAACAGTTAGAAATAATCTTACGTAACTTAAGACCATGTTACTCAGTCTTTGTGGCTCTTAAAGACTCTATAAATTCTCTCTTGGCTACCTGCCAAAACTATGAAAGATTTTTAGACAGAGACAAACATTTTAAAGAACCAAATCTTCAACAGCAGTCTCTAACTTCGGAATTTAATTATAAACATTCATCTAATTCTAACTTTTGCGCTCTTAACTCTGGACCTCCTCCTGTTACAAATAAATTTAATTCCTCTTTTAGGAATCCATTTAGACAAGTTAATAGCTTAACTCAAGCTGGACCTATTCAACAGAATATTTTCTGTGTCCGATGTCATGAAAAAGGACACACTTTAATTACTTGTACTCAGCCCCATTTTGTTTTTGTTTCAAATGTGGCCTAAAAGGTTTTAAAACCGCTGATTGTCCTAATTGTTCACCTAAACCGAATACTAGTTCAAAAAACTAATTACTGACTTGAAAAGTAACTCAAACCTTGATGTTGATGATTGGACCGTTTGGCTAAAAACACTTAAAATCTTCTTTTCTTGCTATAATATTTCTTCTACTCTTTACTCTAATGAGAAAGATTATAAACGTCCTTTCATTAACATCAGAATTAATAATCTATCTATCTCTGGTTTGCTCGACTCTGGTAGCTCAATTACCATTCTGGGTAACACTACTTACTTAGAAATTCTCTAATTGGGCTATAAACTTTTCAAGTCAGATATTATAACTGTTTCTACTGCTAATAATCAAAAAGTTAACTCCTTAGGATTCTTTGAACTTCCTTTGTCTTTTAATAACCAAACTCACTTGGTTAAATCCTATATTTTTCCGGATATATCGCCTTCTCTAATTTTGGGCATTGATTTTTGGAAAATATTTAATCTCTTACCTAACATTTTATCTTTGGCTAGTCCTTCAGACTTTAAATGCTCAACTATTGAGACATCGGATACTAAAGTTTTACCTTATGATCATCTTACGTCGAATCAAAGGAACATTGCTGACGACATTATCCAGCGCTTTAAGACTATCCCGTTCGAAGAAAAGGGAGCACTTGGACGTACTCATCTTATATGTCACAAGATTGACACTGCTGATTCTCTGCCTATTAAACAAAGATGTTACAGATTGTCACCTGAAAAACAAAATGCCTTAATTAATGAAGTAGACAAGATGCTACAATGGAATGTTATCGAACAATGCGAAAGTTCGTGGCTATCTCCAGTGCTGATTACACCAAAGAAGAATGGCGAATGGCGTTTCTGTGTTGATAGCAGAAAACTTAATTCTATTACTCGTCGTGACGCTTACAGTCTACCACTTATAAGCGAAATCCTGGACAATCTCAAGAATGCTAAGTACCTATCAAGCATTGACATTGCTAAAGCTTTTTGGAGATACCTCATAATTCTGCGGACAAAGACAAAACTGCCTTCTATGTACCTGGAAGAGGTATGTTCAGATTCAAAGTCATGCCCTTTGGACTAACTAACTTGCCTGCGACTCAACAACGACTAATGGACATGTTATTTACTCCAGATTTTGATAATAAAGTATTCTGCTACTTGGATGACATCGTCATAATTAGTGAAACTTTCGATGAGCATATATCTCTGCTGATGAAAGTTTACGAAAAACTCTCTTTCGCTAACTTGACTATAAACTTTGAAAAAAGTAATTTTTTCAGAAAAAAACTAAAATATCTTGGATTCGTCATGGATGGACATGGGTTACGAGCTGATCCTGATATAATTAAAGCTATCCTTGAATATCCCGAGCCTACCGGCAGAAAAGAAGTCAGAAGATTTATTGACACTTGTAGTTGGTTCCGAAGATTTATCCCGAACTTCAGCACTATTGCCTCTCCTCTCAACAAACTGACCTGTTCTGGAGAGAATGTTCCTAAATTTTCATGGAACTCTGACGCTGCAACGGCTTTCCAAAAACTTAAGGAATCCCTAGTAACTGCTCCAGTTCTTGCCTGCCCTGACTTCAATCTTCCTTTTGCTGTACATTGCGATGCTTCAAACTATGGTACAGGCGCAATGCTCACTCAACAACAGAATGACAAAGAAGTCGTGATTGCTTACATGAGCAAAGCACTTAATAAAAATCAGCAAAACTACTCAACTACTGAAAGGGAAACGTTGGCTGTAATAACTGCCTTAGAACATTGGCGTTGTTACCTGGACAATGGTAAAGAATTCATAATATATACTGACCATGCTGCACTAAAATGGTTTCACAAGCTAGCCAATCCTTCAGGAAGACTTGCTCGCTGGACACTACGCTTATCGTGTTTTAACTTTGTCCTGAAACACAAGAAAGGCAAAGATAATGTTGTTCCAGATCTACTTTCGAGATCCAAGACTCAAAATGGTTGTAAAAATCAGGATTCAATACTCCAAGGCGTACATCCTATCTCTGCGGATGATCCACCTCCTGACCGCGAACTGGAAATCTACAATAAAACCTTCCTTGGCTGCAGTAATAATCCTGATGCATACCCATACTATACGATCAGAGATTTGTTATCATTGATGATCTTCTTTACCGTTGCCTTCACTCTCCTGACAGACTGAATGATGATTTTATTTAGAAAGAAGTTCCTCTACCTCAAGAAAGACGTACTATAATTTGAAGCTAACCATGGCTCCAATCAAGAACCTCACCTGGGAATCTTCAAGAAGTACAAAAAACTTTCTCTACGTTATTATTGGCCTGGTATGTTTAAAGACATTGTAAATTTAATTTCTAATTGTGATATTAACTTTGACATCCTTCTATCCTTGCTGCGCTCTCTTAACATATCTCCAACGGTAATTGAGTGGTTTCACAGCTACCTGTACGGGCGCAGGCAGCGGGTTCGCCTAGAGGAGAAGTTTTCTTCGTGGTGTGACTCGACTGCTGGTGTCCCGCAGGGTGGCGTTTTATCTCCTCTTCTCTTTACTATATACATCACTTCCTTTTCTGAAAACCTCTCTTCTTCCTGCCACCTATATGCAGACGATTTACAGATATATCGTCAGGCACCATTGGGTAATCTCGCCGAAGCTGTTGAATCTATCAACGCAGACCTGCAACGAATCGTTGATTGGAGTCGAGCCTATGAACTTAAGGTCAATCCAGGGAAAACGCAGTCTATTGTGGTCGGCAGCTCTAGGTTGCTCTCCAAGGTCAACTGGGAAACCCTTCTTAAGGTTGACTTTGATGGAGTGGCCATCCCCTTCAGTCAATCTGTTGCTAATTTGGGTATAGTTATTGACAGTTGCTTGGGTTGGGGGCCGCAGCTGAAAGCTGTCAGCCGCAAGCTTTTCGCATCATCGGCAACTTTAAGAAGACTACGCAACTTTTTACCCACAGCCAATAAAATTGGGCTAGCACAGTCTCAGCTGCTTCCTGTCTTAGATTATGCTGACGCCTACTATCTTGATCTCACAGAGGACCAGCTAAATAAACTTGAGCGCCTTCAAAATCTTTGTATCCGATTCATATTTGGCTTGCGCAAGTATGATCATGTTTCTGAATACCGCTCCAAACTCAAGTGGCTTCCTATTCGTCTTCGCCGGAATACACACATACTCGCCCTTCTATACAATGTACTGTTTAATCCAACTTATCCTTCCTACCTAAAGGAACGTTTCAGTTTTCTGTATTGTTCGGAATCACGCTCGTTACGGTCACCAGAAAACCTTGCCCTTAAAACCCCTCCCCACAACACCACCTTTTACAATGGTTCCTTCTCCGTTCAAGCTGTCCGCCTCTGGAACTCGCTACCAGTTGCGATCAGGCGTGCGAAATCTATTCACGCATTTAAGGAGCTCGTAAAAAACTTTTACCTCTCCCTTTAACCTTATCCAGCTGATAGATTGCTTCGTCCGCTACTTCCTACCCGAGACTATTATATTTGTGTATAATATGTATTTATTATAATATATATATTTAAATAATAAGTATACTTAATATGTTTTCTATATTTACTTTAATTTTTACAATTATGTTTACACCTCTGACTTTAGCGTGTATAAGTTCTCTCCATCCGACTGGTTGTCTGGAAGAAATTGCTTTATAGCGATAAGACCGCCAAATTGTAACTATGTATTGTACTTGTATTTTTATGTCTCGTGTTGTAAAATGTAAACTGTTACAATAAAAGTGTTTTATCTCTCTCTCTCTCTCTCTCTCTCTATCTCTCTCTCTCTCTCTCTCTCTTGTCTATCTTATAAACACCCTTATCATTCTCCCTATGGCCCAATGGGCAAACCAATAATTTGCTCTCGACCATTTCAATCTATTTCTTTAGATTTAATGGGACCGTTACCTATGTGTAGAAGACGTAACCAACACATTTTGGTTATTAATTGTTTATTTACCAAGTATACTATGATTTTTCCACTAAAACGTGCTATTGCATCTAATATAATTACCATTTTAGAAAACTCTGTTTTTCTTGTACATGGTGTTCCTTAAACGATAATTATGGACAATAGCCCACAATTTCAGTCTCACGAATTTCTTTCTTTATTAAACCGATATAGGGTTCCTTTCGTGTTCCGCTCTCATTTTTACTGACCCCAAGTCAATCCGACAGAAAGATACAACCGTACAATTATTACGTCACTAGCTTCTCTATTAGGAGAAGATCATAGATCCTGGAATCTCTACCTTCCCAAGGTCCAATTTGCAATGAACAGTTGCGTTAATACTATTACTGGTTTTACTCCATCTTTTTTAGTCTTCGGTAGGGAAACGATTCCTTGTGGATCTTTAAATACTCCAACTCAAAACCTTGGAGGAATTGCTGTTTTTGCCTCGTGATATTTACGCGTCAAATGCTGGTTTCCTCTCTTCTATATTTCACAAAGTTCATACTTCCTTACACATATAGCTCACGTTAAAAACAGTGCTCGCTATGATTTACGACGGTCCTTCAAAGAATTTAATGTTAATGATACTGTTTGGCGTAAGAATTATGCATTAAGTAATGCTGGTTCTTACTTCAGTGCTAAGCTTGCCCCTAAATATATTAAATGTAAAATTGTAAATAAACTTTCTCCATTAGTATACATTTTGGAAGATCCTAATGGTTCGACTGGCAAATGACATATCAAAGACATTAAATCTTAACTTTTCCGTTATGATCTTCCAATTTCGGTATATATCCTTTAATCACTTTCACATTCCATTAACTCAATCTTCTTTAATGTAAATAATGTTATTGTTCTATTCTATTTTTTTTTGTTTACTTTAGCCTGTGCTCTTAGGCACATTTTAACGTTATTTATCGTTACTTCAGATCTATCTATTGATTTTCTCTATAACTCTAGTACCTGCTACTAAAGGTATTTTGCTTTGAGCCCTACCGCTCTCAGCTACTTTAGGTATCTTGCTTCGAGCCCTACCGCTCTTAGCTACTTAAGGTATTTTGCTTTGAGCCCTACCGCTCTCAGCTTATCATAATTAACTTCATTTTTATTTTCATTTCTTTATTTCTTTTTTTTTTCTTTAGGAGCGACTGACTACTCTCTAAAAAAGCCTTAGGTCTAACCTTCCACTTATAGAGCGGTCGACAACTCTTTAAATAAGCCTTAATCGTCTTTTTAAAACACCCTTCTATTGAATGTGAACTCCACCCTTATTGAATGCAGATGATAGTATGTAAGAGAACGTTTATCTGTTTGTTAGGCAATGTATGTCTGTGTGAAGTTGTGTTTTACGGTTTCTTTAGAAATATGCTTTCAAATTTTCTCTGAGTCAAAAATTTTCTGAGGTCGTGGGGGAAATGTGGTGAAACCACCGTTTTACCTCATGCAACTTCACGTCGTGTCTTGTTACTCTTATCTCATGTCACTCGCCTCATATTTATTTTTCCTCGCTTCTGCAACGATACATAATGATTTAGTTACTACACTTCACTACACACATTGCAACTCCTAGATTAAACACATTTATTACGTGATCCTAAATCACGAAACTTCAAACACTATTTTTCGATACTTTTACGTATCTCACAAGTTTCGGATCACTTTGATAATCTTATTTTACGTTTTCCCTTGTAATATTTGCATTTATCTCACCTTAATTGTTTTCAATTTACTGGATATTGTGTTTTGGTCATGTTTTGTCTTAACTGACAACTTATTTTTGCTTCGTTGCTATGCAACATATAAACAAATTATAATCAAACCTTTTAGACTTTCTTTTCAGCGTTTTAAAAATTATATTTCGAAATTTATACAGAACTCTGAATCCGAGGTTTCTTTATAAAGTTCAGCCGATGACTGGGCATACCATCTCCAGCTTCCGAATTGGAAGGACTAGTCTCCTCACACCATCTCCAGCTTCCGAATTGGAAGGACTAGTCTCCTCTTAACATTTCCAGCTTCTGATTTGAAAGGACTAGTCTCCTGAGAGGCATCATCAGCTTTCGAATAGGAAGGGGCTAGTCTCCTGAGTACATCTTTGGCTTCTGATTTGGAAGGACTAGTCTGTACAGTTCAACTTCAGCCTCCAGTCATCGTGCGTACCTTCGCCCGCCTGTACCACGCCAGCGCCTGCTTTCACGGCAGTACGGCATACATTTTAATTTTAATTTAATTTATGATGTGTACCTATATATGTTTATCAGTTGCTTATAATCATGCAAGTTTACCGAGAAAATAAAGCGGTACCTGATATGGCCTTGATTTTAGTGTCATAAATTAAACTAAGTATTATATATTAGACGACCTCCTTGGTCGAGTGGTTTGAACACCGGTTTTCATGGTGTCGCCATCTCTGAGGTCCCTGGGTTCGATCTCCGGTCGGGTCAATTTAGAAATTATACTTTTTCTAAATTGTTTCGGGTCTGGGTGTTTTCTATGTATAATAAGTATGATTTTAAGTATGTTTAGTTTAGTTAAGAAGTTTAGTTATATTTTATCATTGCATTTCTTTCTATGGGCTATTAGCGAATAGGCGCAATTTAGAACTGTAAGTACATTTTGTTATCTGTTTTATAGACTAAAAACTAAAAACAAACCATTGTTTGTGGTACCTAGTCGAGTGGAGAGTTACGAACATTACAAGAGGTTTATATAAAAAAGGGATAATAATTAAAAAATATGTAAGTGTAATATGCTTTATTTGAAAACTGGTGGTAGATTCTATTGAATCTAACTATTGTTAAGATTTAAAAAAAATATTTAACTGTTATTTTGTTAGTTTTCGACGTCAATAAGTAGGCACTTATTTCATTCAATATAAACCTGTAAAGGTTTATATTATATTGAATGAATCATTTGTCTATATCCAAGCATTCGATTAAGTTGCACACTTTATATCAAGGAACCTTTCAGATTAAAAATTATTCATTTACTTTTTTAATGCACGCGACTGTACATCTACTATGGGAAAAATAAAAAAATATTTTTCTCTTTATAGAAGCACCGACAAACTCTGGAGTTTTTTCGACATACTTCGACATAATCTCGACATACTATTGGTGAAATCAGATTTTCGCTACGAGTTTTCGAGATACAAGGTGGTCATGCCAGGTTGAGCGCTCATCCTGGCATGGCCACCAATTACCCCTTGTAACTTTTGAACGGTAGACCGATAAACTCTGATATTTGGCGAAATACCTACTCTCTCGACAAATATCTATAAAATCAGATTTCGAGTTGGTGATGGGGGCCATGCCAAAATGAGCCACACCTCTTTTCTTTCAATGTTTATAGCCCATTTGAAAATCAGGACAACTAAGTATACGAGTCTCATTTGGACTCCTTCTAAGCTTGAGTTATTATTCTATGCGTGTCTCACACAAAAATCCTCTAGGATATTCTAAAACAGCAGTAGCGAGGTCCTGCGTATTTACGCCCTTACTAATTTCACTTAACTTCATAGCCAGCAGATCAACCTATCCAAAAACTCTCCAATTGTTATTAATTGTTAAAATGGTTAAAAATTAATTGTAGAAATTTTTTAATTTTGTGGTAAGTAGATTTATCTGCGGGCGTCCGTAGTCAGGCATATGTGGGCAAAACCAGAGGTAGGTAGATCAATTATGTATTAATTCCGGCTGTTAGAATATCCGCAATAAATTCAACCTTTCTATCTATTATAGCCATAGCCAGTTCTTCAATACTAAGACGATGACTTTGACTTCATCTGTTACCTACTTGCTTTTGCCTGCGGCTTTGCTTGCGTCAATTTTTCGCTGGAAAAAGTAGTTTATAACAGTTTCCAATGTTTCATATGTCTCTATACCAAAAGCAAAATTCATTAAAATCGGTTTAGCAGTTTAAGCGTGATAGCTTTTCAAACAAACGATGACTACAGAATAGGATGATATTTGTGCGTAAAAGGTATCATTCAATATTTTTTTGCAAATAAGTAGTAAGTAAGTAAATACAAATAGCATTGCTCGTAATTCATATTGCAATTGATATTACATAGAGCATTAGTCAAATTGGTCATTCATTACCCTAATGAATCACAGGGGAAGTTGAAAAAAAAGCATGTGTCGGACGAAAATCGTGTATTATCAATATCAACTTTGTTGCCACTAATAATTCCAATGTTTCATAAACACTATAAATAATTACGTAATAATTAAATGGACTATCTTTTGTATTTAAGTGGGGCATTTACCCACTGGATCGTACAAGTTGTAACTGTTGTCGTTTAACCTTAGGAGTATACTTAAGCGATACTTATATTTAACTCTTTATAACGCTCTGTACGTATTGCACACAATAATTTAAATTTTATTTCCATAACATAAAGTCGAAAACCAATGAAAAATATGTTGTGCCCGTCAATGGGTTAATAAGGGTTCCCTATCGCGTCCGCAAAAGCTTATGTACAGCAGAGTATATGCTATAAATAAATAAATGACAGATTTGCGTTAAGCTGTAACTATAGATAGTCGGTCAGTCGCGCTCGCGACCTTACATCAACGACTGTGCTGACCTTATGTACATTTTTAGATTATATTACTTATACAAAGTGTTAATTTGCGACTGCAACAGCTATATAATATGTCACATTAATATTCGACAAAAAACAAATTTTAGAAAATAAAGCAAAACTTGTAACATTGTGCTTCACATTCCCGTCAAAAAGTCGAATTAATTGTTTCTTAGTTTAAGAGGTTATCGACTGATTTTTGCGAAAAATGCCTATTTTCGCATTTTGTGGTAATTTTGCAGTTGTATTTATCGTTTTTATCGAAATAGGATAATAAATTCATGCTTAATAATACAAATCTCCACTCTACGAGAATAAGCTGAGTTCGGACGGCCGCGGCCGGCGCATCGCATTTTGTAGTAATTTTGTAGTTGTATTTATCGTTTTTATCAAAATAGGATATATAATAAATTCATTATAAAATCTGTATTCCTCATGAAGTAACAATTAGCTATTCTACACTATTCAATAAGTCAAAATTGTTAATGTATTTTTTTTTCTGAGATCAAGAACGCCAAAATTGGCCATTTTACGCAAAAATCACAGACGCGACCAGACCGATGTAAACAGGCCTCTTAAATCTATGCGGTATATTGTCGCCAATTTTTGGTAAATAGAAGGCTCTAAAACTTCCAAGCATTGGTAATAAGTAGGTAAATAATCCCGCAACTGGACCACCATTATTAAGTGCAAAAAAACAACTACTTATTTGTATGGAAGCAATTCTAATATTTCAAGGAAAACTAACAACTTTTTTATATTTAACACAGTTGCGAGATTGCATACCTACTACGAAACACGTTGTAGATGGGCGATCTAAACCAATTTTAGTCAACATGAGTTTCACGACATTTGTAATTTTATTTTAGGACTTCAGTTGTTACAATTAACATTGCACTCTTCCAAAGATATAAATTAATAGTGAACTGCACAATACTGTGCGTTTTCGACCGACGCCAAGAGGGCATTGTAGGTAAGTAATGTAAGTCACAGCTCTTTACGTAGATACAGTCGAGGGACTTCCCGGTCGATAATTTTTCGGCGATATTCGCTTGCACGTTCCATTCCGACCGCGCGTACGTACAGAGGGCCAATTCTGTATCTCAGTCAGCGCTGACACAGCGCTGAGAATCGACTACTACTACTACTCTACTCTTTCCAATTCTACGAATATGAAAGAGACAGAGTCATTTCTCAGCGCTGCGGCAGCGCTGACTGAGATACAAAATAGCCCCCCCAGTAGCGTGCGCGTAGATCGTTTGCAAGCGAATAAGTATCGTCGATAAGTGGTCGACCGGCTAGGTTGTTCTTCGATTAGTAACTAGCAAAGGTTTTGAACAATATCTTAAGGGGATATTTTTACGTAAGTTACTTGTACTATGCGCTGAATTACTTAAATATATTAAAAGAACTTACGTAAGTTAGCCTGATCATTGCACAAGGTCGTGGCCTTGTTGAAATTTGAAACAAATTCTTTAAACAATAACAAACAATACATAAATCGAATGACTCCTAAAAACATGCTTTTTCGACAACTTTCTTAATTTTACGCATTAAACAATAATTCTTACATGAAAATATTTGTATTGATATTTCGCAAGTCGCCCCCATCTTAAAAAAGTACCTAAATTTTAATTTCGAACACAAGCGCGTGATGGTTTTGTACATTTCGCAAAATAAAAACATTGCTCTAATCAAATTACTAGGTCTGAAACTTCAAAGCAGAATAGTTCTAATTTTAAATATCAATATGATTGATTTTGCTTTTTAGTTCAATATGAGACTTATGACAGGTTTTGCGATCGCGCGGCACCCTCTTAACGAGATGTGGATATCATAATAGTATATAAAAGGTGCATTCAGATACTTCTACCATAGTGACCAGTGTTCGTGGAAATAAATCAAACATTTAGATACACACGGCGTCAGATCAACCTACCCAAAACTGTCAAATTTCTACCATCAATTTTGAACTTTATTGTTTGGCTTTAGGGATCAATATTCATTGGAGAAATTTGACAGTTTAGGGTAGGTTGATCTGACGCCGTGTGCACATGGGTATTTACACAAATTTCGTATTTAGCAATAACCAATACTAACGATAATTCAGTGATAAGGTGTTGAAGAAATATCCACAACGAAGAACTTTCTGATTGCTAGGTTAGATACACAGGCCAACAAAAAATAATGGTATCAACTAACATTATGAAACATTGAGTTGTTAACGAAACACAATAGTATGGCGCAGCAGAGTTAGGCCGGAGGGGCTTAACTCTGGAACTGTGGGATAGAGTTTGATGTGCGTTTAAACACAAAGTAAGTTCAATAGGGTCCAACAGAAAAAAAATGGACCAGAGTTCATACAAATTGGTCATTCTTCTTTGACATTTTCTGCCGCCGCCGGCGCCGTGTCGTCGTTACTTCCGAAATTCCGAATCCAAATATTCTGCAATTTTTGACAAACCGAGTCAAGTAGTGCCTACTTTGTAAATCATCGGATGGGAATAATTTAAATATCGCAAGCTCTTTCGGAAAGCCATTATTCCGTTGGTCACGGTACTATTACAAAAAGGCGGTCGATAAAACCCAGTTTGTTTTAACAAACCAGAAAAATACCAAGATAATAGAAAGAAATCACTTTCATGGAAATTATATCAACACCTTTCATAATATTATCATTATCATGAGTACAAAATTCTGCGGAATATACATTTGGTTAAGTTGGATAGGTCATCATGACCCCAGCTTGTGCCTTACGTATAAGTAACGTCGCTCGTGCTATTCACAGAATACAGTGTTTTTCTATTTGCAATACTAACGAACTGGTGAGAAAACGGGTACGTATTGTATTTAAAGGGTCTTAAAATTGTAATGCCTAACGATCACCTAAGTTCAAAATGTCTATAATTAAAAAAGTATTATTGTAGCTGCATGCCTACTAGGTGATGCAGTACCGGTTCCCTCTCAAGAACTGGGACTGGATTTTCGGTACTTGGAACCGGGATTTACCGGGAAATTCGGCACTTTCGGTACTTGTTGAAATGTTGCTTGCTATTTAACTAATTAATAAATATTTAATTAATTATTCAATTTCTCTGTTTTTAAAAGAGTTTCGGCGTTAGCTTTGTCATGGTGTTGCTATACCGAAATTAAAAATAATACTAACTTTTTAGAAATGTTTAAATAAATGTTTGTTCGATGCTATGCGGTAAACCTGTGTTAAAGGAGCTCCAATACATCTTTAACACCGTTCTCTTTGATGGGAGAACTCCGGAGGCGTGGAGTAGGAGTGTCGTCGTGTAATTCTTCAAAAAAGGAGACAAGACCCTACTGAAGAACTACCAAACCAATTCACTCCTGAGCCAAGTTTAGGAGCTGTTTTCAAGAGTCATCACAAACAGCCTTGCGCGAAGACTCGACGAATTTCAGCCCCCGGAGCAGGCCGGGTTTCGAGGAGGATACGGCGCCATAGACCACATTTTGACAGTGCGGCAGATTAACGAAGGCCGAAGAGTATAATCGGCCACTGTGTCTTGCTATGAGAAGGCATTTGACTCTATCGAGATCTGCATGGGCTGTTCTTAAATCCCTTGCATTGGCAACGTTCCAAGTCGATTGGCGACATAACCAAGTGTTGAGGTGTCTCTACAAAATGCCGCCACCATGGCCGGCAGAACAAGCAGACAAAGCTGATCCACATACATCGAGGTCAGAGACAGGGGATGTGATGTGATATCCCCAAAATTATTTACAAATGCCTTAGACAATATGTTTAAAACGCTGGACTGGAAAGGACGTGGCATCAACATTAACGGCGAATACATCTCACACTTGCGATTTGCAGATGACATCGCCATCAATTCATCATGGCCGAAACGTTGCAGGAGTTACAACACATGCTGAACGACCTAGCTCATTCTTCTCGACACATCGGTCTCCGGTGAACTTGGACAAATCCAAGGGTATGTTCAACGAGCATGTCATCCCGGAACCGATTGCAATACAAGGCGGTGCTCTAGAAGTTGTTAAGGAATATGTCTACCTCGGGCAAATTTTACATATGGGTAGAAACAACTTCGAAAAAGAGGCCAACAGAAGGATACTGCTGGGCTGGGCTGCGTATGGGAAATTACGTCGAGTCTTTACGTCGCCAATTCCTCAATATCTAAAGACGAAAGTCTTCAATCAGTGCGTCCTACCCGTCATAACATACGGAGCCGAAACGTGGACACTGACGATAGGGCTGGTTCACAAGTTTGAAGGCGCTCAGCGGGCTATGGAAAAGGCTATGCTCTGAGTTTCTCTAAAGGATCGGATTCGAAACGAGGTGATCCGGCAGAGAACCAAGGTAACCGACAACCCACCGGATTAGCAAGATGAAGTGGCAGCGGGGCGACCATATCTATATATATATTCTAAGTATTTATTTCGATTAAAAATGTTTTTTAGGAATAGATGATTACATAAAAAAAAAAGTTTATTTATATGATTTTATCGTATATTGAAAGACAGATAGCGAGCATATGATATTTACGTATGAAGTACCGAAAGCATCGAAAGAACCGGGATTCGTTCGCTGAAGACCCGGTACCGAGTTGTTCAAAAAGTCCCGGGATTTCCCGGTATTTTGGAGACCGGGATTTCCCGAGAGCATGCCGTAATGCCTAAATAGCTGCAAGACATGATGAATACGACGACGTACGACGCGCGTTCCACTGTTAGAAAAATGCTACACTGGCGTTGCGTTAGCGTCGGCTGCAACGCCTGTGCGGTGACGCTCCGTAACATATAAATCTAAATGACATGCCACACGGTACGTTAAAACAACGTCGGGCGACAGAACGCGCACGCTAAGGTCAAGGAGTCGGGGAGACGAGGCGGGGAGTGCTTTTTCATTTCACAACGGGTAAGCGCTTCGCCTTCATTCACCTGATGGTAAATGACGATAAGGCCGAGAAGGTGGAAGCGCGCTTCTTCCGGAATCCTCAACCACTGAGGAACTGGCTATCTAATCTCTAAAATGTCGGAACACAACAATGCTATAAACATCGGCGGTGCTTCGGCGCTATGACGAAGCGACGACACACAGCGTAGTTTTTTTAGAATTCAAAGGTGACATCGCAACGCTCGTGTGGCACTCAGTGTGTTGAAATTACATTGCAGCGACGCAGCGCACCGGCAACGCCCGTGTGGCGTTTCTCACGTGTGTCTCGTCCGACGGCCACCGCGCAAATGGGCGAGCATCAGCAGCAATGGTTAAAATGTGAAATGTCATTATGTTTAAGCTTAAATTCTCGTAATTTAAAATGTCGAATGTTTATAACACCAAAAGATAAATGCAAAATTTGTAGAAATGTAATCTTGCTTCGCTTATGCTCGGCTCGCGCATTGGTCTATAGCGAAATATATTATTAATATATTGAAATTTAATTGTTGGTCGGTAATTATTCATATTATTGAGTTCTGTAACCCGTAAAGTATAATACGCAAATTAGAAGTCCCTTGTATAAATAGCTGGTTCCCGCGACTCCGTGGAGAAGCCGTTGGCGAAGGCTAGTACCTACTTAATGTATAATTTAAGGATTAATTTATTTTATTTTTGATCTTTCACACTTTTACACTTTGTACTAATATATTTTGACTGTTCGACAATTGTACTTAGGCTTTTTATTTTTTTATTTGAAAACTTTTTACAGAATCGTCATCGTGATCATCATCATTAGCGTATTAGCGTCCTACTGCTGGGCCTCTCAGAGCACAGCAGCACGTGGGAAGATTGGGCCATAACCCACCACGCTGGCCTAATGCGGTTTTTTTTAGAATACCCATTTACACATTTTGAACTTAGTCGTTTTAACGTTAGTACCTAATTATAATTTTAGACCTTAAAACGTACCAGAAAAAACAGATACTTACTTACTTACATATTTATATCTCGGCTTTTACCTAAGATAGCTACTTAGTGACATAGTATAATCATTTGACTGAGTGAACATCTATTTAGGAATACATTAAATTATTATAAAAAGGGAGCCTAAACGAGCAACGTTCTTAAATTTTGTAAAATACCTGCAGATAAAGCAAGCAAATATAAATCATTTGAATACTAATAATAATTATCACACCTATTGCACTAAAAACATTATTGCCGTTTCATAATGGAAGCGTTAACAATCACAACCCGTCTAACATTCGCAACAAAAAACACATTAAACTTGTAACCTACCCAGTGAACAAACGTCCTGATATGGCGTTAAAAAATCTATGTGGGACATTGCCTCAGGTACTCGGAGTCGAAGTATACCACCGTGACGGTCATGTCGTCCCTGAACATTCTGCACACGTCCGGCGCCAGGCTGAGCAGATGCGCCAGCCGCGAGTGATCGACCCCGTACTCCGTGCCGCCGATGGCGTGACGTATCAAGTGGGTAGCGGCGTTCCTGTCCTTAGGCTTGCTCTTCAAACTCTCCTTCCTATGCATCAGGAGGTCGTTCAAATCGCCCAACTGTATATGCTTCCTAGGCAGCTTGAGCGGGTTGAAGAACACTTTCCCTTTCATGTGCTCCCCCACCAGCTTGACCGATTGCAGCGCCGTCATCATATCCCATAAACCGTCTGACGCGATTATCAAGAACTTGTCTTTGGGCGTGAGCCTGTGGTAGTAGATGTCAGGCATCGCGGTCAGATACGGCGGCGTGTGATAGTTCTGCGGGATAGCTTTCTGACCGACCAACGGCACGGCCACGTTGCTCAACGTCTTCGCGGGCCACTTGTATCTGAAGTCTCCCATGCTCCGTAGCGGCGCCAGCTCTCCCAACAGTCGGTCTCGTCTTATCACAGTCCGTCTCTCTTCCTCCGGGTGCTCGTTCCATATTCTCTTTAGCTCGTCGATATTTTCAGAGTTGTGTTCTCTAGTGATTTTCTTAGCTATCCATTCGTTATCTTCCGTCAATGTGCCTATGACGGCGTTGCAATCTCCGACGTTGGCCACATACAAGTGCGGCCCGTCGATGTGCGTGACGCAAGCCACCGCGCCGGACAGCGCGACAGACAAAGTCTTTGGGTTTATGGTGCCACTTATATTATACGGTTCGACAACTTCTCGAGAAATGTCACTATCTAATTTCATTATTCCTTGCTCGAGGGACGCACGCACGTCTTTGCCGTCTCTAGGTTTGTCCGCCAGTTCCATTAAATATTCTTGAAAACTATTTTCGTACATTAATTTTAAATCTTCTACAATTTCTACCTGAAACACAAAAAAACATAATTTATTAAATTAATTGTTCAGTCGTATCGAGACTATCAAGTATGAAGTGACATTTTACAAATCCGGTATTTGTGTTAAGGGGGTCCTGTACGAAATTGTGAAAATGTAGGTATTTTTAAGTCACTTCTACTATGCGCTGAATAAGTTAAATACATTTAAAGAACTTATGTAAGTTAGCCTGATCATTGCACAAGGTGAAATTTGAAACAAATTCTTTAAACAATAACAAACAAATACATAGATCTAATGAATCCTAAAAACATATTTTTTCGACAACTTTCTTAATTTTATGCATGAAACAATAATACTTACATGAAAATATATATATTGATAAATTTTAATTTTTAACACAAGCGCGTAATGGTTTTGCACATTTCGAAGAATAAAAACATTGCTCTAATTCAATAACTAGGTCTGAAACTTCAAAGCAGAATTGTTCTAATTATAAATATCAATATGATTGAATTTGCTTTGAAGTTTATAACAAAACTAATGTCAGTTTTTGCGATCGCGCGGCACCCCCTTAACCATATTTCGATTTTACATTCTACTACGAAAATGTACTGTTAATATTTTTAGTTTACACTGTAAAGATAATTTTAGGTTGAGGATTTTTTTTGCCAACCGCTTGAGGCCGTGACATAGCACCTACATAATAATACAAGTATAGAAGATTCACTGCGCAAAGTCATTTAAATAAATAGCGACTCTTGCTAAGACACAATAAAGTGCAATTCAGGACGTACACCGCTTCCATACCTACAGTTAAATTTACCTAGAAGTTGCCTCTCTTTCTATCGCGTTCTCTTATCTTTTGTAACGACTTTAGGGTTGTCTTATTTTAAATAATAATTATTCTAAATACTTCATTTATTACAAGTTAATGTGTTTATAATGTGTACTTAAATGTGAACAAATTAAGTTTCAAAGAAACCTAGGATAGGTATGTAAGTACAGTCAACACCACATCAGACGTCATGTTGACTTTGAAGCCGTCTTTATGCCGCCGTACCTAGGGGTCACAAAACCGGTTTCACCGAAATCAAAAAAACCGAGTAAACCGGTTTTGCCGTTAATTTTTAAAACCGGGTTTAAGATTTGACAAAACCGGTTACTTCGATTTTTCGGTTTTATCTTTGGTCAATATTTTTGGTAAAAATTCCCACTTTACCCGATTTCTGGAAATAGGAACCAGTCTAGCAACACTTGTTTCACGCAGCGCTTCAACGTTTCTAGAAACTAGAGCCATTAAAAAGAAATTCATACTAATTCATAACCACTGACTAAATAGAGAACAAACTAGTTTCATAACCTAAATTTTAATTGAGCATTTCACTGTACGATTACGATTGCGGCTATAATCCTTTCTCTATTTTGTGGTTTATTCTAATAATTAGAGTTTTATACACTTACTTAATATTAGTAGTTAATTCACATTTTGTTATTTCACTAACGCAATACAAAATAAAACAAACTGCCTAAAAAGGTAAGTTTTCGGGTTAAACCTTTAAATCGGAGGCGCCCCCCCCCCCCCACCCTTGTTCCTTGCAGGGGTAGTTTAGAATGTAAAAAAAATGTGTAGTGTAGTAATAAAATTTTAAAAATAAAAAAGAATTTGTGCCATATAAAATGTATAAGTATATTTAAGCGTTAATAAAACGCTAAAATATAAAACATTAATCTATAAACGCAGCTTCATTTTAACGGAATGTACAAATATTTGTAATAGTACATTATGATATTAGTGCGGTAAGTTGAAAATTACAGCAGAGGCGAATTTGCTAGCTCGAGCCGTAGGCGAGGGCTACAAGAAAGCAGAGGCTGTAATTATCAAAGCGCACGTATGTCATACGACGTTTTATGTTATATTTGCACATTTTCTGAAAACACATTTTCTGAAAATGACTGCGTGTTTTTGTTGCTTTTCTAGTGTATAATTTTTGGTAAGCCAACATGTATTTTTCTTTGGACTTAGGTGGTAATAGGCTGTCAATAACATTTTGTGCTTCACTTATTATTTCCCGGTGGTGTAGACTGTAAGTTTAGTTCTTCATTACTAAAACTAGACATATTTATTTTTAAACTTTCAAAGTAATTATTGAACAAGAAGCCGCTATTTGAATCGACAAAATAAAGGTATGTGAAAGGTAGGAAGTCTTTCCATCCAATCCCTTGGGTGTCGTAAATGGTGACTAACGGATTAAAGACTGCACATACATCCTACAGCATAGAGCGGCGATGGGCTCATCAAAATAATACTATCAACCCTTTTTTTCCCTTGGCTGTCGTAAAAGGTGACTAACGGACTAAAGACTGCACAAACATCCAACAGCATAGAGCGGCGATGGGCTCATCAAAATAATACTACCAACCCTCTCTACCCTTCGGTGTCGTAAAAGGCGACTAACGGACTAAAGACTGCACATTCATTCAACAGCATAGAACGGCGATGGGCTCATCAAAATAATACTACCAACCCCTTTCTTCCCTTGGTTGTCGTAAAAGGCGACTAACAAACTAAAGGCTGCATATACATCCAATAGCATAGAGCGGCGATGGGCTCGTCAAAATAATACTACAAACCCCTCTCTTCCCTTCGGTGTCGTAAAAGGCGACTAACGGACTAAAGACTGCACATACATGCAACAGCATAGAGCGGCGATGGGCTCATCAAAATAATACTACCAACCCCTCTCTTCCCTTGAGTGTCGTAAAAGGTACTAACGGGCTAAAGGCCTATGTTGTCCATAGATTCAAATGATAACTAATTTTTAAATTACATTACCGCACTAGTGCGAAGCTTATTACATTACGATACTGAAATCGGTGTAATAAGAGCTTCTTTACGAGCAAATGTGTTATAAAAATATTTATTTCGGATCTTAGAGGTGAAAACTTCTAAGAATTTATGAAGCAATGTTGACTAAAAACATAAGCATCAAGCACTGACAAAGTTCGACGGTTGAAAGCCAGACCTCGGTAGCCAAGTGGTTAAGGCAGCCACCCGGAATGCGGAAGGTACGTGGTTCGTATCCCGCCTGAGGTTGTCGTCTTTTTCAGTGTTTAAAAAAAATAATTACTTAAGTATATTTAAGCGTTAATAAAACGCTAAAATATAAAACATTAATATATAAAATGTGGTTCTTATAACCTCAAAAACTAAACAGTATAAAGGTTTTTTCTCTTAAGTAATGGCTTCGTGCGATCAGCACATTTAGCCAGTGTCAAGTAAGATATATTAATTATTTTCATTATATAAGTAGATGATAATGAACGTATAATGGTAGATGGATATTCCCCCAAACCCCTCGAGACTCAATAAAGCTGTGGGACTTTATTGAGATCTCACACGGACTGCTTGAGAGAATTTGAAAAGTGATGTTGCACTGTTTTGTTTTATTTGCCAACACTCATGCACGTTCACGAACACTAAACAGTAAATATCTACCATTATTTCACATTAATATTCGACAAAACACACAAATTATAGAAAAAAACACAAAACTGCAGACATGATGCTTCACTTTCCCGCCAAGAAGTCCATTTATACTGTTTCTTACACCTTTTTCGCGACATTTACGAGTATCTTATACATCAAATAAAAGATACTCGTAAATGTCGCGAAAAAGATTGATTTATCATTATGTTATTGGTTTAATCTTTATTAATATTTGGACAAGACAACGTCTGTCGGATCTACTAGTAATTGTACAAAATTATTTTTGTTGTAGTCTATTTGTTTTTAATGGTTCCATGAATTTACGAAACTTTAGGTACCCCAGGTAGTCATATCACTAAGACAAATGAAGCAAGTTTTCAAAACATACCAAGTGCATGGAATTAATTAAAAAGCAAAAAGCAAAGCTAACTTGTTAAATCCAAAATCAAAATGAACACGTTGTACGAGGGTAGAGTGATAAGTAGTGAGCCTTGAAGCCACCTACCTGGCAACACTAACTCGATTATTTTTTTTTATCTTCTGCCATCTTTTAAACGACTCCTGTCAGAATTTCAGCTGATTCCATTGAGCATTTTGTGTTTTGCAGCTATTTGAATTCACACATTCACAAGTCCGAGTTTTTTGTGAAAATGGTAAAAGAGCAATATTGTTCGGAGATTCGATTTCCAGTTTTGAAAGGGAATCATCATCAATCAGCCCGCAACCACCCACTGAGTATAGGCTTAATTTGTGCCAGTCCCTTCTGTTCCGTGCCGATCTCATCCAGGTGCTGCCAGTGACCCTGACGATGTCATCAACCTAGCGTGCCCTCGAACGTCCTCGATTTCTTTGGCCAGATTTTGGCCACCACTCTGTCAAAGTTTTGCTTTATCGGCCATCATTATCTCTTACCAGGTATCCTGCCCAACTCCACTTCAGGTTGATCGCCCTGTTACTAACTTCGAAGACTTTCGTTCGACGACGAATCTCCGTATTGCGGACACGGTCGAGAAGGTTGATGCCGAGCGTGGCTCGCTCCATGGCACGTTGTGCAACTCGTACTCAGTGTACAGTCTCCTTAAAGAGCGTCCATGTCTCGGCACCGTACGTCATAGTTGGCAAGACACCCTGGTTATAGAGACGGGTCTTCAGGCACTGAGGGATCTTTCTTGATCGGAAGACATCATCCAGTTTGCCAAATGCTGCCCATCCGAGCTGTATCCTCATGGAGATTTCTTTGTTTATATGCTCCTTGTGAAAAGATAATACATGTCCCAGATACACGTAGTGGTCCACCACCTCCAGCCGCCCTCCTCCGACCTCAATGGTTGGAATCGGGCGACTACAGATGTTTGTCATCACTTTCGTCTTGGACATGTTCATCTTCAAACCCACCGCCAAGGAAGCATCGTGCAGTTCTCTTAGTATATGCTTAAGTTCTTCCAGGGACTCTGCAAACAACACAATATCGTCTGCGAACCTAAGATGCGACAGGTAGACACCATTTATGTTAATCCCGCTTTGGTCCCATTCCAGCGTTTTCACGACGTCTTCTAAGACAGCCGTAAACAGCTTAGGTGAAATAGTGTCTCCCTGACGCACCCCCCTTTTGATTGATATTGGGTAGGTTAGTTCGTGCATTTTCACTTGCATCGTTGCCGCTTAATACAGCTCTTTGAGCACGGCCACGTAACGTGCGTCTATCTGGCAGCGATGAAGAGAGTTAAACACGGCCCAATGTTCGACACCGTCGAACGCTTTTTCATAATCAACGAAAGCTAAACATAGGGGCCGGTTGTACTCTTCTCCAATAGCTGCTTCACGGTGTGGATGTGGTCGATCGTGGAGAAACCGCTCCGAAAGCCGGCTTGCTCATAGGCTGGGATTCGTCTAGTTGGCGAGTGAGGCGGTTGCAAAGGATTTTGGCAAACAGTTTATAAATTTGTGAAAGGAGAGATATGGGACGGTAGGTTTTTAAGTTTGAACAGTCTCCCTTCTTGTCAAGTATCGTAACTAATGCATTTTTCCAGGCAAGTTGGGATTTAGCACCAAATAGAACACCGTTAAATAGTTTCACAAGAACATGCAGTACTGGTTGCCCACCCGCACGCAGCAGCTCAACCGTTATTCCGTCATCACCAGGTGTCCTGTCGCTTCTCATTTGATAGGGAGCTTTTCCCACTTCGCTATACCTAATATTTCGGGTAGAATTTCGTGGTTCAGGTACTCTAATGGAGGCGCTCTCGGGTCATCCAGTGATAACGATTCCGCTGATTTTAATGCGTAAAGTTCCCCGTAAGTCTTCCACGATCCTCAATATTTGGTTCCAGTCTGTTACAATGTGACCATTGTCACATTTTAATTTATAAATTTGGTTTGAGCTTTTGTTAATTTTCCTTTTAAAGATTTTTGGGCCTCTATATTGTTCTATTGTATGTAAAATTATCTGTGTATTACGTGTTCGAAGATCTTTTTTAACTAATTTACTGATTTGTCGATTCATTTTCTCCAGAGCTCTTTGGTCTTGAACAGTATGATGTTTCATTTTTCTCCTTTTTTTAATAAGAGCCAAGGTTTCAGGCGTCAGTTTACCTTCCTTTTTACGCACTCCACTCAGATGTTTTCGAGTAGTTTCATATATGGTCTTGCACAACACTTCGTTCAGCTGATTGACGTCCAAGTTTAGTTCTACGAGTCCCTCGAATCTATTCCTAAGTTCGGTAGTGTATTCATTTTGAAGGATAGTTATTTCTTGTTTTTCATAACGACGACGGTGTGATCTTAATATTATATTGGTTCTTTCCTTCCTTAAATTTAACTTATATGTCGCTCTTACTAAACGGTGATCGCTTCCGGCCTTAAAACGAGCGAGGGTTGAGACATCTGTGACTACGTGCCTGTGTGAACTTACTATGTAGTCAATCTCGTTTTTGGTCTTTCCATCTGGGCTCGCCCAGGTCCAATTCCTCGAATGACGCTTTTGAAAGAAAGTATTCATTGCGTACATGTTTTTTTTGTTCGAGAAAGTTTACCAGGGTTTGTCCTCTTTTGTTGCGCACTCCCAATCCAAATACACCAATGGAGCGTTCTTTTGTGAGCGGCTGGCCTACCCTTGCATTGAAGTCACCCATGATAGTGGTATATTGTGACGGAGTGTCAGCAAGAGCCTTTTCGATATCTTCATAGAAGGCTTGAACGATTTTAAGAGAATATCGATCATTTAGCTTAAGGATAACAAAGCAAACTCGTGGTGAGATGCTTTTGATATTTTGGACAGATGACGCTATCGTTTTATTGATCATAAATCCTACGCCTCCATACGAGGAGTCGTCGTGGCCTCTGAAAAAGAAAAGGTGGCCTTTAGGAAGTTTCATAAGTTCCTCGCCTTTTCGGCGGACTTCCGAGAGGCCTATAAGGTCCCATTTGATGGATTCCGTCTCACATTGGAATTCATCACTTCAAACCAGAAACGAAGGAACAGTCAAAACAGTGGATTTCACCCGGTGAACGTGCTCCGAAAAAAGCGAAGACGGTCCCATCGGCCGGAAAGGTTATGGCCACTGTTTTTTGGGATGAACGTGGCGTGATCTTCATTGACTATCTGGCGAAGGGAAGAACGATCACAGGGCTATTCTACGCGGATTTATTGGCCCGATTCGACGCTGTAGTAAAGAAAAAACGACCCTATTTAGCGAAGAAAAAAGTTCTCTTTCACCACGACAACGCACCGGCTCATTCATATCACGTTCCGACGGCCAAATTGGTAGAATTAGGCTACGAATTTCTGCCATATCCACCATATTCTCCAGATTTGGCCCCCTGCGACTTCTTTCTGTTCCCAAACATGAAAAAATGGCTCGGTAGACGGAGAGTCGCATCGAATAAGGAGGTCATCGCCGCCACAGAGGCCTATTTTGCCGAGTTTGAAAACTCATACTTTTCAGAGGGGTTAAAAAAGTTGGAGCATCGCTGGGTAAAGTGTATAGACCTAAAAGGTAATGACGTTGAAAAATAAAACGTAAAAAATAAAATGTTTTCATTAGTAGGCTCACTATTTATCACTGCGTCCTCGTATGTTATTGAAATACAATATGGTAATTAATCAATGGACCAACTATACTAACTTGACGGACGACCCACCGAATTCACGGCAAAGGAAACTAGTTGAAAAAAGCCCACGACCAGACAGGATAACGTTCATGTGATGAGGCTTATACTCTGAATTGAACGGCTGAAGGAGAGTGAGAGAAAAAGAAAGAGAGATACTTACCCTATCATTAATAATTTCTAAAAGACCCTTCCGGGGATTCTGTTTGATGTAGTTCTTTAAATCATCTAAGGGCAGGAGTGCAGCTGCTATATAGTTGAGCAGCCGCTTCGATATCACTTGCGCACAGGCAGGACCTCCATGGCCATCGAATATGCCCATTAGAATACCTACAACAAAAACAGTTTCTTTTAATATTAATCAAACTGCTGTCTACAGCTACAGCGTAAAAGGCTTTCTTAAGATTTCGCAAGTGGTAGTCAATGTCAAATCATGTACTTATTTAATAAAAGCCTTCACAGCACTTATTGACGTCATATTACATTACATACATTACATACACCGAGATTTTTCATTGGTTATGAACTTTCCCGGCCGGCCGGCTGCCTTCGCCAAGGCGCCGGCGGCGGGGCGGGGGGTAGGCGGAGCGTTTGAAGCACATTGGTCATTGACTTTTATAAGATCGTCCGGTACTAAGGGTTCTTTCATTTTTTATTGATATTTTTTGATGATTTTTTTATGCTCATATTTTTAGTATTACATGCTAATTAGCTTCTACTGATGATAAACATGAATAGGGTTTCGGCTCCAAAACCAATGAAAAATCTCGGTGTATATATAAGGCGGCTGCTAGAAACCGCAAGAAAATTCTCGGGCTGGTCAGGTCAAGTGTTTTAAACAGACAATAATGACAAAAAAGAAATTCCTGCTTTTTTTATTTTTTATTAAATAATTCATTTTGTGAATTTTAATTACATAGTCTTTGAGTACCTAATGTATTTTAAAGCCATAACATAAAAAAACGATTATTTACAACGCGCGGGCAGCGGCCGGTCGTTGACCCAACCGTCTGTTGACCCCTCCGCGTTAGTCGGACGATAAGTACCTACGTTAGCCTGCAATGAGAACCCATTTATTTCGTTATAAAATGTGCGTATTTTAATTGTGTTATTGCTTTAAAATAAATTAGATACTCAAAGACTATCCAATTGAAATTAGTAAAATAAATTATTTAATTAAAAATGAAAAAAGCGCTTATTTCTTTTTGTCATATTTAAAACACTTGACCTGACCAGCCCTTGAAGTTTCTTGCGGTTTCTAGCAGTCGCCTTACTTAATTAAGTCATCTGACATTTAGATAGGTCAACCCATCCAAAACTGTAAAATTTATCTAACCGATATTAATCCTTATACCCTAGTGAAAAAATTCAAAAAGTATTGATGAAATTAGAAACTTTACAATAGGTTGAAGCGCTGGCGTCTATCTGTAGACGCCAGTTTCGTCGCTGGCAGATCAACCTACCACAAAATGTCAAATTCCTACAACAAAAAGTTTATTGTTAGGTAATAAGGATCAAAATCGCCGAAGTTGGTCCTAAGGCTGCCAGCTTGAAGTGGAACTGGACTGGACACGTCTGCCGCATGTCGGACGCGCTGTGGACTGAACTCACCACTGAGTGGAGTCCACGTAACGTTAAGCTTTGGTCTCTTGATCGTAACGCACAACGCTGCGGTATGCGGCTTAAACGCAGCGTCACGACGCAGCGTTTACCGTCTCTGCGGAGAAGTGGTCAGTTGATTTTGCCGCAGCTACCAAAGTAGACGACGAAGAAGCAGGCCGAGAAACATGTTTTTACAACGGAGGGGTGAGTCTGCAGGCACGAGATTGGCGACGGCCGAGCGATGGCGACGCGACGCGACGGGGCGACGCGACGGCGATGCATACAACAACATGGACACCTATGGTGACGCGCACGAAACGGGTGATAGCGGGGCGATGCGATCGAGCGATGCACGGGCAACTCGGGAACGACCGGCGGCGGCGCGCAAGCGACGAGAACAAACTAGTTTGATTTGGTCGCTCGCGATTACAGTAGTGTTGTGTTGAAAAATATAATAGTAACCTCCTACCTAATGGAAATTGAAATTGATATTGAAGAATTTAGGTATCTAGTGTATTTTGTCAAAACCTGCTTTATGGAACAGTAAAAATGTTCACCATAAAAACAAAAAGATTATGTATTGTATTGTGTACACTCATTCTGGTATAGTTGTAAAATTTTGTTGGATGGCACTTTAGCTCGTAAAAAGGGTAGAAAATTCGCCCAAAGTACTTCTTCCTTCATTTATTAGATAAACACCATCTCTAGGTAATAATAACTCCGTTCTTATTAGTAGACTTGGCTCCAATAGTTCTCTTTGACGTAAACTTGTTATGATGACGTGACATGTTGCTCACAACACTACCTCTAGAGCGACATGGAGCGACAAGTTACGTGCCCATGCGAGATATAGAGCCTCATCGCCCCGCTCCGTCGTCGCGTCGCCATCGCTCGGCCGTCGCCAATCTCGTGCCCGCAGACTTATTGGAAACTTTAATAAAAAGGCATTTAATTGATTGTGAAGAAAATTTCATTAAATTCTATTCATCATCATCAGCCTATAAATGTCCCACTGCTGGGCACAGGCCTCCCACGTGGACAACAGCTAAAATTCTATTAAATTATCTTCAAACAAAGCAAAGCCATTGTCAACCCGCGACGCGCGACGCACACCGCAGCGAATAACGAGAACGACGCCGCGCGGTGCGGGATACCCGCTCCCCACTTCACCGCACTTGCCCTTCGTCGCTGACGCATACTGCGACGCAACAAGAGACCATACTAGCCGTTTTTTATACGATTATGTGTCAGGCACCGCATACCGCAGCGTTGTGCGTTACGATCAAGAGACCAAAGCTTAATGCGGCAGGCCCAGAAGGAGATGGCGGGGCGAGCTGGAATACAATCGGAAGGACTGGCAAGTTACAGCCCTAAACCGTTTAGAGTGGATGGAGGGTAGGGGGGCCTTTCCCAGCAAGAGGAGAAGCCGAGCTGAATAAAAAAAAGAAGGATCAATGTCGGTTGGAGTAGTTTGAGAGTTTTGGATAGGTTGATCTGCTGGTGTGTGTACAACTGGGTAGGAATATGGAAAAGACTTAAACTAAAAAAAGATGGCAAGAAACTCGGGAAGCTTTTTTTTTCTCCATCTTCGTAAAACAATAATGTAACTAAAATATTGTTTATTTGGCTCCCCAAAACCTTTTTAAGTTATGCCTATGAAGAATGCAAACCCGTGGTATAAAAAACCAAATCAAATCATTTGAATTCACTACAATATTATTACCTGATGACATCTTGCACACGCCTTCACTTCGAGTGTCTTCAATGGGAGTGTTTGATGCCAACTGATTGGAATCATACGATTTGATGGAACCAGATGTGAATTCTTTGTTGAATTCATTTTTTCTTAATATCACTGTGACCTGAGAAGTACAGTAATCCAATCAGTGTTATGTTATAATATAATAATAGTATCTCCATGCATAATTGTTCTTATTTTCGACATTTTTAAGTCAACTAGTTCCTTGAAAAACTTCTTGTACTAACTAGCCATTGAAATAATGGCTTCAATCTGTCACGTTACAAAATGTGTTATGTGATCTGCTACAGTGGTGTTAGCAGTTGCTACAAAAAAGAAAAAACAATGGCAGGGCGAAAACGATAAAAAATAATCTGAAATAAACAAAACATTAAATCAGACACTGAACGATAAGACAGTAAAAAACTGAATGTATAGCAAAACATGGTCTGGATATGTCTAACATGACTGATCAGTGTAGTTAGTACTTAGCAGTGAAATAACAAAGATGAGTATAATAAAAATTGTTACTTAAACAAATTCTATTGTAAGAATATCCTCATGATATACTCATTGATAATTAAAACAACTGACACAGATATGTATGATATCATAAATATTGAAAGAAGAAACAGCGAAAAGAATTCATACATTTAAAAAAATTAAGAAACCCCCAACACAAAAAAAATCTTTAAAAATTAAAAAAATAAATATTTCTTTTAGCCATACTTTTAGCCAACTTTATTAAATAACCTATTAAGGGGGGTTAGGGCGGTCAGCGAAAATTCCGCCGTTATTCCGGGCTCTCGTGGGAGTTGCGCGGTGCGGGGTCTGTGGTAATTCAAAAGCGCCATTTACTTTTTATAACTATTCATAAAAATGTTTAGTTCTAAGGAAATTCAAATCAGTCAAGAAATCGAATAGGTGAATATCTATGTGTTAATGATTTTATATAATAATAATAATAATAAAGTCTTTATTCAGAAAAAAGTTTGTAAGTACATTTTTAAAATAACAATTCAGTATTAAATATCTGTTTGCCCTTTTTTGGCAAAGGCCTCCTCTAGCCTACTCCATTCTTTCCTATCTTTCGCTATCCTTGTCCACTCTGATCCCGCCATCTCTTTCAACTCATCCTCCCATCTCTTATAAGGTCTCCCTCTTTTCCTCTTATTGTAAATTGGGAACCAGCTCATTAGGATTTTGCTCCATTTATCTTTTCCTCTCACAGTGTGACCCGCCCATCTCCACTTTAATTTCTCTATTTTTATGCTCACCTCTTCTATTTTTGTGTGTTTTCTAAGTGTTATATTTTTTACTTTATCTAGTTTCCGCTTTCCAAGCATACTTCTTTCCATGGCAGATTGACATACCTGTAGCTTTTTAGCTTGCGCTTTAGTTAGAGCCCATGTCTGACAACTATAAGTTAATACAGGAAGAATACATGTATTATATAGCTTTCTTATAAAGTACATGTTTAACTCCTTGTTCTTCATTATTTCTCTAAGCGACCAGTATCTTTTCCATGCATTTGCAGTCCTTACCTCTAGTTCTTTTGACATTAAGTCCTTTGGTGATATAATTTGTCCTAGGTAGGTGTACTCATTAACATATTCAATATTGTGGTTATTAATTTGTACTGGCTTTTGTATGCTATTTGTCATCATTTTTGTTTTATCAAAGTTCATGGCCAGGCCCACCTTATGACTTTCTTCTTCTAGCTGGCAGAGCATTTGCTGAATTTCGTCTTTGGTTGATGCCAATATTATTAGATCATCAGCAAATCTCAAGTGATTGAGTTTTTCTCCATTTATGGTAAGTCCATAGCTGTTCCATTTGAGATTTCGAAAAATTTCTTCTAGAACGGCTGAAAACAATTTTGGTGAGAGAGGATCACCCTGCCTTACCCCTCTTTCTATTTTAAATTCTTTTCCCTCTCTTTCTAATTTAACTTTAGCCGTGCTGGTTCTGTAGATGTTTCGAATTATTCTTGTGTATTTGTCAACTACCCCCTGATTTTTCAGTGCTAACCAGATACATATATGTATTAGTGAGTCGAAAGCTCTGCAATAGTCTACAAAGCAACAGTAGAAAGGGATGTTGTATTCTTTGTATTTTTCAATGACTTGTTTCACAGCATATATATGGTCGATAGTCGAGTAGTCGCTTCTAAACCCAGCCTGTTCTTTCGGTTGGTTCTCATCGAGGATTTTAGTAATGCGTCCGAGGATTACTTTTGCAAAGACTTTGTAGATGTTGGATGTTAAACTGATGGGTCTGTAATTATTTATGTCATTTTTGTCGCCTTTATTGTGTATCAGGCTAATTGTTGAAGTAGTCCATTGCTTAGGTATTGTCTCAGTATATAAGATTTCATTGAATACATTAGTGAGAATGGGTACAATCCAAGATTTCGCAGCTAGAAGAATTTCGTTGCTTATTTTGTCTGGACCGGGGGCTTTATCTCTCTTTTGGGTCTCGATAGCTCTTTCGACTTCTCGAGTCATAATAACCGGCACATCACTATAGTCTGTTAAGTCAACATTGACACTGTTGTTTTGACCTCTATATAGATCTCTGAAAAATGTCGTGGCTATGGAGATCAAATCTTTTCTTTTCGCCTTTTGTTTCCCTTTTTGTCCTTGAGTTTAGGTATCCACTCCTTCATATCTGTCAGCTGCTTTAGAGCCTTCTTTACTCCTCCGGTGTTAGCTATGTGTTTCTTGAATGTTTCTAATCTTAGTTTATGCCGATCTTTTCTCATATTGGTTTTTATTTCTTTACTTACTTGCGCTATTTCTGTTTTTGTCTCCTTTGTTTTATTCTTGGTGGTTATTAATACCTATAGCTCTCTTTTCTAGAAGTTTTTCCGTTGCTCTTGACGTTTCTTTTTGTTTAATTTTATTTGTATTATTACTTTTAGTATTTCCAATTAAAATGTTGTGAAGTGTGTCTATTTTTTGTTGAGCACTCATAAACTTTGTCGCGGCGATGAAATCTGTCAGTTCTTCTCTTGTTTTTGTAGTTGGTGTTGTGGATGTTAATGGTCCGGGTTTTGCTTTGAAGGGCCTATTTCTTTTTGCTAATTCGACATTTAATTTGGATCTGACCATTTTATGGTTGCTGTTGAAGTTTAAGTTATTCAATACTCCACAGTCATCAAAGGATTTAGGTTTATTGGTAAGAATGTAATCTATCTCGTTCTTATAGCTTCCATCAGGGGATACGCAAGTAAATTTGCGTCGCTTCCGTTTCTTAAATTGGGTGTTTAGAATCCGCAGATTGTTTTCATGCGCCAATTCAATCAGTTTACCTCCGTTTCGTGATCTTTTCCCTTCGCAATATGGACCCAGTATTCTTTCTTCACCCTGTCGTTTTTCTCCTATCTGTGAGGTTGCTATAGGTGTGCTTTTTTATAGCATTATTGAGCAGAGCATAGAACATCTCGACGTCTGTGTTGCTTGACTGTTCTGTCGGAGAATATATCTGTACCAGTGACCAATTCTCAGATGAGATACTTATGTTGAGGATTGCTATGCGTTCTGATATGTCTACAAATTCTTCTATTTGATTTTTAAGTTCTTTTTTTATCAAAAAGCCAACGCCATACATGCCCGGCGTTTCGCCCTTGTGGTACAATATATATTCCTCGTTCCTGAATTTTTTCCCCAAACCTTCTTACTTCGCTTAGCCCAATGATTGACCATTTAATATTTTCTAGAGCTGTAGTTAGTTCCAGTAGTGTTTCATCCGTTCTCAGTGTTAAGGTATTGTATGTTCCTATGTATAAATATTTTTCTTTGTCTTGGATTATTTTTTTTATTTTATAATCACTTCTGTTCTTTATTTGTTGATTCTTCTGTATTTTGCTTGTATTATGTGCTATCAGGTCTTCTTTTTCTAGTTGTTGTTGATCTAACGCTCTACTGGTATTTGAAGAAGCAGTAGCCCTTCGAAGGGTATTATTTTTGGTACAAGATTTATTGTTTGTTTTCTTTTCTTTTTTCTTTACTTTAGGCATAGGGTAATGGTCTATATTTTCCCCCATGGTGACCAACCGGCTTGGGTTATATGTAACATTGTGTTGTTGCGGTTTGCTAATGTTAAGATTCCGGTGGCCGGTGTCCGTATCCTATGCTGTTTTTGTTGCCGAGGAGCTAAAAGTAGACAGTGAGTTGCTTCTCCCTCTCATCACATTAAATGCATTCTTTTTTGAAGCCTTAGGGCGTTGTGTATTTGTAGGTTGTACTTGTTTACCCTCAGAGCAGTTGTTGTGCGGTGGTGAAGATGGGGGTGAAGAGGGGACTCTCTTTCTCTTTTCTCTGTTCTTGCTACCTTCAGCCCTATCTTGAATTATAAGTTGGTCATATTTTAATATTGCATATTTGCCGGATTCCCTGGCTTCCTTCAACTTTGGGATTAAATTTTTCCTTGTTTCTAAGACATCTTTTGGAAAATCTTCAGTAATATAGATATTTTTAGGGAAATGGTTTCTGATTTTTAGGAGTTCCATTTTTCTCCATTCTAATGCAAGCATTATTTTTACAGGTCTGTTTTTCTCATTTTTTTTCCCTATCCTCTGTACTTTGCTGATCTCTCATTTATCCCACTTGTTTAGATTAAGATCTTGGCTTTTATATGCATGGTAATGATTTTATAGGAATTATTATTGTAAAACACGGTCATAATTAATTAAAAAAAAATTAAAATTAAAATTATTTATTTTCAGTAACAATATTATACATCAAAAGCTATGGGTTGGGGTATCTCTTTAAGCTTAAGGGCCTGTTGTGAGAAACCCCGCTCCTCCTTAATGATACTAATTAATAGATAAGTATAATTAATAAAATAGCAAAATAAGAAAAGTAAAAAGCATTATTATTTTACCAACTATTGTTTACCAACTATGACTCTCTTAGAAACCAGTGTGTACGTGTGTGTGTGTGTGTGTGTGTGTGTGTGTGCGTGAGAGTGTGTATGTGGGTGTGTTTGCGAGTGGGTGGGTGTATGTGTGAGTGTTTGTGTTATGTTTTAAGTAACGACTTTGAGGAGTGATTCTGTCTCTTCCCATAATTGCATTTCTATGAAATTTTAGAGGTAAGTTTAGGTTTTTTTTCTATCGAGCAAAACGTTTTCAATCATGTTTCGGAAACAGCCATCCCCTCGCACATGCCTACATTCTGTAATACATATTGAAAATTTCAGTGTGATATATCTTAAATATTTTGAATAACAGTTAATAGAAACAGCCAATTTTTCTGTTTTCACCACCTAAGCCCTATTATAATTTTTAAGATGAGCGTCGCCCCCAACGTTGGGGGACCGCTAGCAAATTAGTTATATCAACATAGATCGAATATATCGACTAGAAAATACCTACTAGTTTAAAATTCCATGTATGAACTTAGTTTTGTAGGTATGGCAGAGTGTGGCTACCCGAACGGACACACATGTGAGCATCACAAGAGGGTAGAACACAGACGACGCTTTGACGGTTGTGTCCACTTTACGAATTTGTCAGGTTATTAGTCAAGACTAAAAACTAATTAAAAGATTGGATATTGTTGTCTTGGTACTACTTACTTACGTTGTCGTATGGTAAAGGGGAGTCATTTTGAAAATTCGTCATGGGGTACGGAGAAGTACTACAGGGAACCTGCTAATTCATTAAAGCCTATAAAGTCTATACAGGCAAAAAACTTATAAAAACCTATAAAACGCGCCTATTTTCGCCGCTTCGCTGTTATACGCGTCCCGTACCGTCGTACTGTCGATAGAGCGAGAGAGAAGCGCTCGAAAGGACTCCCCTTAATAATGGTAATTTTGAGGATAGTAGTAGGTGTGAAATGTATGTTATTATTATCAGTTGAGCTCTTCTTAAACGCAAAGGGATAAATAAATAAATTTTGTTTACGCTCACACCAATTATCCACACCAAGATGAGTATTCTTGTGTAACTCGTTAATATGGTAAGATAACGGATAAATATACATAAACATAGGAAAAACACCTAGACCCGAAATCAATTTAGAAAAACAGTTTTTCTCTATATTGACCCGACCGGGGATCGAACCCGGAACCTCAGAGATGGCGACACCATGAAAACCGGTGTACAAACCACTCGACCAAGGAGGTCATCAATTGTCTATCAGGATAATTAATGTCCTGGATAGACAAGATATGCAAATATCTTTATTATTAAAATTTTGCATTCACAATGCTTTAATATAGAAAATAGAATAGAATGGGATTCGAGCTTCCTGAGACTGGTTGATTTTTTCTAGTAAACATTTTATCCTAAGATATGCAAAGACAAAAATATGCAAAGATACTAAGAAATTATAAAATACTAGCAGACCGTGCCAACGACTTCGTTCGCGTGGACCCCGTACCCCCGTGACGAATTTTCAAAATGTCTCCCCTCCCTACCTCAACGACGCCTACATCGCATTTGTTCTATCATCGATGTAAAAATTTATTAGAGTTTTAGTAAAGATCCCTAATTTTTTTGAAAATATAATATTGCCTATGTCACCCAGAGATAGTGTAGCTTCCCAACAGTGAAAGAAATTTTAAATCTGTCTAGTAGTTTCGGAGCCCATTCAATACTAACAAACAGTTAGTATAGGTGAAAATAACACAATTTTTTTTCATTTTTTTTCAACAACTGTTTTCAGCAAAAAATGTCCCATATAGTTCATCTTTTTTTGTATTACTTAGTATGAAAGCATATTTGGTCGGGCAGTTTTTAAAACTAGTCAGGAGCTATGGAAAATCTTTTTTAATTTTTTTTATTTATGTTGAAAATTCCATTCTTTTCTAATTAACCCAATTTTTGAAGTTAAGATCAAAATGATAAATTTTTTACTCATAAAAGTGCAATCATTAGGCATTGTATTAGAAAAAAACATTGAAGAAAAGTCGACCCAAAAAAAAGATATAATTTTTTTAGAGCCATCTCGTCGTTGAATCATAAAATAACGAAATAATATATCATAGCTTGAAAACTACAAAAAATCCATATCACCACACATCGGCTTGACACCTTACAAGAAACACGCTGTATATTATGGACATTAATTGAATTGATACAATACAGCTCACAATATGCAGAAAGGAGAGAAGAAGGTTAAAAATAACTAAATATTAACAAATACATGAAAATCATGGCTATCTTGTAGCTGAATATTTGCTACTTCTTTAGATAATTTATCTACTTATTTATTAGTAAAATTAAATATTTATATTACAATGGGTGCTGGGTTTGGGAGTACATTGCTGTTTGCAGCAAATTATATTCATTTATCTTATAGGCTTTAATACCAGAGTTCACAGCAAAGGAGTTCTAAATATATGAAAAAACTCAATAGGTATAGCTAGAATCAGAGAGCAAAAGTCGCAAAACGATTAAAAAGAATCAAAACTTTCAAATAAAAAACATACATTTATTGAGAACTTACTTCTTGTGGGGATGGTAAAACAGCTACCGTATCTTTTTGCGACTGGTTTAGTCTTCGAGATGAATGCAAAGACCGCTGACAAGTAGATACACAACCAAACACGAAGGCTTTACACCAGTTACCTAATAATTTTTGTCTGAGCCCAGTATCTAATTTTAGACAGGAATTAACAATTGTATTTACATTTGAATAACTCATAATTACGGAAAAAGAAGACATGCACAACCGATTTCCATGAGAAAGTAGTACTATTTATATTTAATTTATAAAACCTAATAATAGCGCCATAATTTTTTTAGGTTCATGAAATGAAATAATTTACTATTCTGTTTGATTTGACTGACGTTGACGTACCGAAAAGTCACTCTACTAATGTACTACTGTCAATGATATGCTGTCATAAGCTTGTTGAAAAAATATCGAAACATCGATATATCGATATTTTTTGTTCAATATATCGATATATTCAAGCGATACTGTATTTTTGATATATCGATACATCGATTCAAATTAAGCAATATCGAATTTCGTATCAAAATCGATATTTTTTTAATTATATCATCGCATCACGATCTAACATTTTCATTCGTTAGAATTCAAAGACGTCAAAATAGTAAAAAAAACTTATTGTTGCTGAATTCCATTGATGTAATCTGTGGTAGTGAGTGTGTAACTGTCACTGTCAGTGCGTTGCTTTAATCTACTTCATGTCATGTGTGCATGTGTGCTACGTATACGCAACGGAAATATTTAACACCTACGGCCAATGATGTTACAATAAAAAGAGGTAGATGTGTTACATGTGCCAAAAAGTGGCAACAGAAAACTATGCTAATTGGCTTACCTTAACCCCTCAAACCCCAAGCGGTCGCATGAGACCGCACCTACAAAAACACACTTGACTTTGTACCGTGTTTTCATAGACTTACAGACTACTTTAGTATGAACAAGTTTGGTTATTTCGGTTCTGTGGTTCATCTTATGTATTGTTATCGCACAATATCGCATAGTCTATGCTCCATTCTGTCTAATTTGACGTTGACAGTTACTGTCAAAAAAGTGTCAAAAAAAATCCAAGAGTGAGTGGTGCGTAGTCTCACAAAAGCGTTAGCAGTGTTGACACTTTGACAGTGTCAGTTTGCATGTATTTGTTTCCGAAAATTAATTAAAAATATGCTGTCCTGTGTCATGCGAACTACATAAAAGGTCATGAAATTATATATCATGAGTGGCATGCGTGAGTTTAAATTTTAATTGATTTATTATTTAACAACTACAAAATGTCAGAATAAATTGTGTCATAAAAATATAGAGTTCGACAGCAAGTTGACATGTAATTCGAAATGACACAGCGCTACATGTATCTGTCTTGTTTACGCTCTTACTAGTTGTCATGCTATCTTGCTCACACTTTAGAATACGGTCAAGTTAACTCGGCAGATGCGGCCATATGAGATCATCGACTAGAAGTGACAAGTTACCTCGGCCGTATAACATCGTAATATTTAGTGAGTATAGCGCATGCTCAGGTTTTCGTATGTACGACGCTTCGGTCCATTATTGAAATCATATTAGTACTGACATAACCTATCTACCTCTTTTTAACATAATATCATTGCCTACGGCTTCCTCCGTGCCATCAGAGAGAGTGGCTTTTACGGTATATATGGCGGTTCCTAACAACAGGAGCCGACTGAGTTGTTCGGCATGATTCAAGGTTCACTGTCCTAAAAATATAACAATAGGTTAATCTATTGTTATGGCCCTTATGTGGGTTTACGTAAAAAACCGCTTCCTAACCTTTAACTTTGCCTTGGCTAAAGCACAAATCGTGCGCGCCATTAAACATAAAAAAAATTCGTATCATTAAAATACAAAAATAGCAAACTAAACGGTATATTAAGATCTTTCCACAACTACCATGAGGTTATAGGGAATAACAACAAAGTTAGATTACCTGCACCTATTTGTTGAAATAGTTTCGAGTTACGCACCTAGTAAAGCCGGGTCCGCTGCGCCAGATTTTTGAACAGAACATTGTTCGAAAACATAAATAAGGGGCGTGGCCCATTGAGTAATAATGTGGCCCATTGAGTAATTTATGTTTTCGAACAATGTTCTGTTCAAAATCTGGAGCAGCGGACCCGACTTAAGACTGCCGTAAATCGGCCATTACGGCCGATTTACACATCCATAAGTAAGTAAGTAAGTAAGTTCAACTTACTACTTCCTTGCTTACTTAATCGAGAAGTAGACAGCAACGTCCAAACGGTGAATTTTGCTTATCGGTAAGTAAGTACAGAACCTTGCGACGATGGACGCGAGACACGTCCTGCCAACAATGGATTGTGATGAAGTGCGCCAGCACTTAAGGTTGTGTTAGTGAAAATTAAAATAACACGTTCTTAGAATTAATTTTTGAAGTAGTAAACAATAAAATTAAAATCTGCTCTGTTCTGTGGAATACACGCGATGGAAACACGATTTTATAAAGTTGGCTCGATAGAATAAATTCCCAAAGTTACATATTTTTCTGTCATTTTATCTTCTTTTCTAGGTTATATTCTTAAAATAAGTAATTTGATATTATGAGTGATTTACCAAAATGAAGTTCATAATTAACTTGAGGGATTATAACTGATCGTTTTTTTTTATTACATTACCAATTTTTTTAAATATAAAACGCGATTATTCGCGTCGCGCCTCTTCGCTGAGAGCGAGAGAGAAGCGCTCGCTCTTAAGTGATATATTGAAAGAATTATTAAATGTGGTTATAGAAGAAATCCAAAATCAAATAAATATTGGACACCAAAATCCTATACGAACTAGGGAACGAGAATGGATTAGCAGAAGGAATGTTCATGGTGCAAGCTATCAGCTGTTCAAAGAATTGTCTGTAGAAGATCCACGGGAACTGAAGGACTAGGTACTCGCTTAGAATCTCGTGGCGCCTTGGTTAGACAGCTATTTTAGAAGTTTGACAGAAATCCTATAGGTACGATAGTTTTCTGAGGTTTAATCGAGCACTACACATTGAAAGGAAACACTTTTTTACGAATTAACTCGCGTTTAACATAGTTTTTTATATTATCTTGACGTTTCGAACCCTTTACAGGGTCCGTGGTCACCGGGAGACTGGTCTCCCTGTAATATATAATATGAAAAACTATGTAAATAGTAAATTAAACGCGAGTTAATCCGTAAAAAAGTGTTTCATTTCAAGGTACGATAGTTGTAAATCCACGTGATTTTAATCGAGTAGTAGGTACCACAGAAATATAGTAGGTACCAACCTTGTTTGCAAACATGGTTGGTAATCGTAGGCATGGGCTGCAGCCACTAGGTACTGTAGGTAGGTAGTCACTTTTTAAACCTTTTATTAGATTGCAATATTTGTATATGCTTGTGTTGTCCACGCATGGAAAAAACGCGTGAACAAACGTATAATCATAATATATATACATACCTAAATAAATACAACAACAAAATAGTAGGAAAAAAAAAAGCACTGCACGGGCGGCAGGCAGACAGAATGCGTTTCTTCTTTCTTGTGTGTCAACTTATGAACTTACTTACTTGTGCCGTCCACACGGCGGCAAGTTAAGTTGGCGGGGGGCGTGAGACGAAGCGGGAGGGGTTACGCGCTACTGTCCTGGGGGCTGGGGCCCAAGTCTGCAATCAATCGCTGTCCACACATGTTTACTCCTAATCACTAAGCACTTGCACTCGTCACCTGCACTAATCACTAATCAAAGTGAATACAGGCCTTTAGAATTAAAGGCCTGATCAGCGATTGATTAGTGCGAGTGATTAGTAGCCTGCGTAGTAAAGTGATTAGACGCGGGTTCTATTTTTTGCGAGTGGACTGCGAGTAGCCACGTCCCGCGCGCCCTCCCCTTCCCCTCACTCGCAGCCTGCCTGCACTACACACGTCTGGACAGCAGTGTAAAGTGTTTAGTGATTAGCAAAATGGCGAAGTGGACCGAAGACAATATAACCTACCTATAAATTTTAATAACTAATAAATAGGTAATTAAAATATATATATATATTTTAAATTTTTTGAGATTCTTTTATGTATGTTTCATAGTAAGTGTGTTCAAGTCAATAAATGTTTCTTATTCTTATTCTTAATAATTAAAAATAATACTTAATTAGGTCCTTTAATTTCCCCCAATTTTTTTCCCCTTTTTTTAAAATATTTTTCAATAGCGTCCATACTTGCTAGTCGACGGCTAACAACTGAATTTACTAAACACAGCCACTTGACAAAATTGGACACTACTCGCACTACACACCTGCACTAATCACTCGTAATATTCACTCGCAACTAATCACCTGCACTCGCACTAATCAAAGTGAATACAGGCCTAGGTTGACTTGGCAATCGCACTAAACGATCTAATTTAATACCTATATTCTAGGTATGTTCTCATGGTAAGCGAACTGTAATATTGTTCATAATGAGAATAAACATCTTAAACCTAAATGTATTACTTGTGATTGTGAGATACATTGTGTTTTCATGCAATGGGTATTACATGGATCTCACAACTTTCTACGGTAGAAGAACTGAGTTGCGAGACTTGGTCTTTTTACAAGTATATCGTTGTTGGCATGTTTTATTCCTGAACCTAAAACTCCACACATAGGTTCTTACAATACAAATCTACACGCGCCTGCTTCATTTTTAAAGGCGCCTGCCAACCCTAGCGCTCCGCGCTCCGCCTAGCCACAGTATAAATAATTTAAACTGTGGCCTAGCCGTAGGTATAATGCCGGCTCCATACGCTTGGTGTTTGCCGCAAATGCCAGCTCCATACGCTTGGTGTTTGCCGCAAACGCCGATCACATAAACAAAGTCCCAAAAATCGACCACAAACACCCAACACAAACAGGCATCCTCAAGCTTGGCGAACGTGCTAGTATATTCCGGATCGGCAAACATGACGGACGACGAACTTGTGGCAGCTATTGCTTTCGGGTTGACCTTTTTTAATTTTATATAAAAAAAATATGTATCAATGTTAATTATTCATTTTAGCGTTTTAATAACGCTTAAATATACTTAAGAAAAAATTTTAAACACTTAAAAAAGACGACAACCTCAGACGGGAATCGAACCACTCAACTTCCGCATTCCGGGCGGCTGCCTTAACCACTTGGCTACCGAGGTCTGGTTTTCACCCGTCGAAATTTGTCAGTGCTTAATGCTTATGTTTTTTAGTCAAAAACTTTACTTAAATTAAGTAAAATCAATAAAAGAATATTAATACACACATCAAAAGTGTCTAGGGATCAAGCATTTTTATGCGGATTTCTTGAGATTGAGATGTGGCTTTGTAATAAATTTATGATTTTATAAATTTATATGGATCCTTTTTGGTGCATTTCATAATTTGAAACAGGAACTTTCAATCAATTTCTAGTAAAAGATGAAAATCAACTGTCAATATTTTCCCTATAAAAACATACAACGCATTGAAGACATTATTAGTGCTACTGTTTCCCTACTACTGATCAAAACCAACGTTATTATGGAGCGGCGACGTCATTTAAGCAGGGAAAAAATGCTCAGAGCCGTGGGAATGATAGAAGCTGGTTCCCGGCAACGTACTGTGGCTTTAGCTCTGAATACAAGTCAAAGTGTTATCAGTCGACTTTGGACACGTTACCGAAGCACTGGTACCGTGGCTGAGCGCCATGGAGGACGGTATCGCTGCACCACACGGAGACAAGACCGATACATTCAAATCACAACTCGAAGAGCTCCAACAATAACCGCCATGATGTTAGCCGTGAGGCTTCATCACTCTTTAGGGAACTTAATTAGCGACCAAACAGTCATAAACCGCTTGCATGAAGTGAACCTTCATTCCCGAAGACCGCTAAGGGTACCACCTATAGCAATTCACAATCGTAGGATTCGATATCAATGGGCTCTTGAACACAGAAATTGGGCAGAAGAACAATGGCGTTTCGTGTGCTTTTCTGATGAGTCTCGTTTTGGTATGAGACCGGATACAAGACGTATACGACACTGGAGAACCCCTGGACGCCAACAGCGATTAAAATCCTGCCAGGAAGTCCATCCTTATAGTGGTGGAACCATCATGGTATGGGCGGGTATTTGGATCGGCGGAAGAACTGAGTTGATTTGGATCAGAGGCAACCTCAACGCTCAAATTTATGCTGAGACGATTGTATCAGACGTCATCGTTCCTCTACAAGTGCAAATCGGTCCCTTATTTCAGTTAATGCATGATAATGCACGACCGCACACCGCAAGAGTTGTAAGACAGACTCTCGCCGCAGCTAACATCAATGTCATGCCCTGGCCTGCTCAGTCGCCAGACTTGAACCCGATTGAGCATGCATGGGATATGCTACAGAGAAGAGCTCTGCCGAATATGGAGGGTATCCAGTCGCAAGGCGACCTTTTTTTGTTGTTGCAACGAACATGGGCGGCCATTCCACAGCGTGATTTGGATGAACTCATTTTGAGTATGCCAAACCGATGTTCTTGTGTTGTTAGTGTTCGCGGTAGAAACACGAATTATTAATTGTTTTAGTTACCCAATAAAATTTTAAAGAAAACTGTTATTTCAGTCTTTTTTTCGAACTTTGATGTTAGTGGTTCAAATGTCAAAAATCCCTTTATTAGGAAAATGGCAAATTTCTTTATTAATGCAAAGGTGACTTGGTTTATCGTTACTGTAGACAAACGAAAACACTTTATTTGATGAATCCTTAAAGAAAATTTTAATTAATATCAATCAGGAGAAAAGTTATTGCAAAAATATATGTTGATCCCTAGACACTTTTGATGTGTGTATTTCCTTTTTATTTTTTAGTTCCTTTATATTTTTGTTCATAATGACAATAAAAATTAAGGCGCGTCCAACGCATCCGTCACCTTCTGCCTATTTATAAGATTGGCATCTTTAGTATACCAAAGCCATTGCTCATTATGGTATGCTTCCAAAAAGGATAGAGTTGTATCCTCAGACCAATCAGTCACTTTCCTAGTTCCGCCACATTGCGAGCGGAAAACTGCTGAGAACCGTGAGTCCGCCGCCTGCAAGCTCGCGCGCAATACTGATGCTCACCAAGCGTGTGGAGACATCGCAAACTGTTTGCCGAACATCCTTTGAATTGGTAAGCAAAACCGACACCGAGGCCGAACACTGGCGAACACAAATACAAACAGGCAAACATACACAAACACTCATCCACATGTTTGTTGTTTGCTGTTTGCTGTTTGCCGTTGTTTGCCAAGCGTATGGAGCCGGCTAAAACACCGATCACATCAAACAAAGTCCCAAGCCGGCTCCATACGCTTGGCAAACAACGGCAAACAGCAAACAGCAAACAACCAACACGAACATGTGGACGAGTGTTTGTCTGTGTTTGCCTGTTTGTGTTTGTGTTGGCCAGTGTTCGGCGTCAGAGTCGGTTTTTCTTCACAAATCAAAGGATGTTCGGCAAACAGTTTGCGACGTCTCCACACGCTTGTTGAGCATCAGTATTGCGCGCGAGCTTGCGGGTGGCGGACGGTCCGGTTCTCAGCAGTTTTCCGCGCGCAATGTGGCGGAGCTAGGAAAATGGCTGATAGGTCTGAGGATACAACTCTATCCTTTTATGAAGCACACCAAAATGAGCAATGCATTTGGTATACTAAAAATGCAAATCATAAAAATATATGGAAGGTTACCGATGCGTGGACGCGCCTTAGTTTTTATTGTCATTATGAACAAAAATATAAAGGATATAAAAAATAAAAAAGCAGCTTCATCTGAACCGAATGTTCAAATATTTGTAAAAATATATCTTTCGGATCTCAGAGGTAAAAACTTCAAACATTTGATGAAACAATGTTGACTAAAAATCATAAGCATCAAGCACTGACAAATTTCGACGGGTGAAAACCAAACCTCGGTAGCCAAGTGGTTAAGGCAGCCGCCCGGAATGCGGAAAATGCGTGGTTCGATTCCCGCCTGAGGTTGTCGTCTTTTTCAGTGTTTAAAAATTTTACTTAAGTATATTTAAGCGTTAATAAAACGCTAAAATATATAATAAACATTGATGCATATTTTTTTTTATTTAAAATAAAAATATGTCAACCTAATAGCTGCCACAAATTCGTCGTCCGTCATGTTTGCCGATCCGGAATATACTAGCACGTTCGCCAAATATATGGATGCCTGTTTGTGTTGGATGTTTGTGGTCGATGTTTGCGACTTTGTTTGTAGTGATCGGTGTTTGTAGCAAACAGCAAGCGTCTGGAACCGGCTCCAAACATCCAACACAAACAGGCATCCTCAAGCTTGGCGAACGTGCTAGTATATTCCGGTTCAGCAAACATGACGGACGACGAACTTGTGGCAGCTATTAGTTTCGGGTTGACCTATTTTAATTTTAAATTAAAAAAATATGTATCAATGTTTATTATATATTTTAGCGTTTTATTAACGCTTAAATATACTAAAATAAAATTTTTAAATACTGAAAAAAAGACAACCTTAGGCGGGAATCGAACCACGCATCTTCCGCATTCCGGGCGGCTGCCTTAACCACTTGGCTACCGAGGTTTGGTTTTCACCCGTCGAAATTTGTCAGTGCTTGATTCTTATGATTTTTAGTCAACATTGTTTCATCAAATGTTTGAAGTTTTTACCTCTGAGATCCGAAAGATATATTTTTACAAATATTTGAACATTCGGTTCAGATGAAGCTGCCTTTTTATATTTTATATCCTTTATATTTTTGTTCATAATGACAATAAAAACTAAGGCGCGTCCACGCATCGGTAACCTTCCATCTATTTTTATGATTTGCATCTTTAGTTTTCACCCGTCGAAGCTTAACCACTATGGAATTAGGGATGCTTCTTTGAGCCTTCTAATCTCATACTTGAATAACAGGATTCAGAAGCTCGACATTAACGGCAAAAGATCTTCGGGATCAATGGTTACAATGGGAGTTCCGCAGGGTTCAATACTAGGTCCATTCTTGTTTTTGGTTTATATTAATGACTTACCTTATTTTGTAAAAGATAGTCATGAGATAGTATTGTTTGCTGATGATACTTCACTTTTATTCAAAGTGAAACAACGACACCCAAATTATAACGATGTGAATAATGCGATCTCGAAGATTGTTCACTGGTTTAGTGTAAATAACTTGCTTTTAAACGAGGAAAAAACCAAATGTGTAAGATTTGTATTGCCTAATGTTAAGCAAGTAACAACTAGTGTACAAATTAAAGATAAGAATGTGAATCCTGTGGACACCACTGTGTTTCTAGGCATCACGTTAGATGCCAAGCTTCAGTGGGGCCCACATATAGCTAAATTGTAGAATAGATTTAGCTCTGCAGCTTATGCAGTAATGAAGATCCGTCAGTTGACTGACGTTGATACATCTAGATTAGTTTATTTCAGTTACTTTCATAGTGTAATGTCGTACGGCATTTAACTGTGGGGAAATGCTGCCGACATTCAAACTATCTTTGTGCTTCAGAAGAGGGCTATTCGAGCTATCTATAACCTAAAGGCTGGCGACTCTCTCACAGAGAGATTTAAGAACATAAATATAATGACAGTTGCATCACAATACATTTATGAAAATTTGATTTATGTTCATAAAAATACTTAAATGTTTTTAAAAACAGTGATATAAACAATGTAAACACTAGAAGTAAGAACAAATTAGCAGTACCTTATACTAGGCTCCATAAAATAAATAATTCTTTTAAGGGTCTGTGTGTAAGATTTTACAACAAAGTACCAAATGATATTCAGAAATTAGATCTTAATAAATTTAAAATCAAAATCAAAGAAAAGCTTTATAAAAAAAGCTTATTATAAAGTGTCAGATTACACAGAAGACAAAACAGCTTGGATCTGAAATGCTCCAAGCACTCCAACAGCTATTTCTAATTGTCTTTATTTAATTGATACTACTTTGTATTGTAGTTTTGTATTACAACATTTATTATTTTATAAATTCATATTTTGTATTGACCTGGTAACGACATATTCTTTTTTTTTTTGTTTGCAATGTCGTTGCTTTTGTGCGCTGTGGTTTCTTGCGCCCATTCTTTGCCACAGTAAAAAAATTATGTCCTGAATGCTTAGAGTATTAACGCCTTTAGCACACCGACGCCGCAAACCGCAATAGCGAAATTGCGGTAAATTTGTCTACACATATCAAAATGTATCGCGTATGTTGCGTCTCGCTCTATTGTCTGTGACTACCTATAATTGCGTCTCAGTTTGTATAGTATCGCTGATACTCGCGATACTTGTTTCACACGGACGCAGATGTACCGCCACTTTCGTTTAGCCACTCGGAGAGAAACGACGTGGTTTGTCTTTTTGGACAGAATATCGCTGCGAAACAAGATGGCGGAAGCAAAAACTGAGAAAATTATTAATTAAATTCGAGATTATCCAGAAATATATCTCATAGGGCATATAGATTATAGGAAATCTTATAAAAAAGTAGCATGGCGAAAAATTACTTCTTTCTTTTTTGATTAATTTCAAAAACCCATATTCTTTGTCTTTGTCTTAATGTCGATACAAGAAGTAATAGTTCTTCTTCTTCGGAATCGGAAAGAAACCAGCCTGCCTTAGACGAATTATTATTATTTCATTCGAATGAGTTGAAAATAACAAATTTATACAAGCGATTTTCGAGTAGGTGTAAAAACGACCGCTAGAGTTACGCTTATTTTCCGCATTTTTGTGTTCGCTAAGTTTTCGCTATCGCGGTTCGCGGCGTCGGTGTGCTAAAGGCGTAAACCAACAGGAGACGACACGCGCACTAATTTCTATGCAAAAAAGTCTGTCATTTCCTGCGGGGGGAAGGAAACACACATAGAAATTGTTAACACACTAATGCATTTTTGAATGACGTCGCTACGCACGCACACAACAACATTGTTGAACACTAGCATAAAATAGACGCACACTATTATATTAACACACAGAGATTACCTGTCCGTGCACAAGTCTAACGTCATATTTATGTAAACGTCTATAGAGGTTGACACTATCGATTAAATTTTTTCGATGTCGATTCAATTTAATTCAATTCAATGTCAAAATATAAAAAAAGTTGTTTTTTATTTAGGCTCTTCAGTCCACCTATAAAAGTGGCAAACGCTCACCTGTCTATTTTTAATTCGCTGTACAAAGCACGCGTGCTGCTGTACCTACTTTTCACTAGAAATTTGATCTCCTGTAATTGTGACAATATTTAATTAGATACGTGTTACCTACTATATTAGCTCTGTAATGTTAACCATTGGTTAAGATCACCAACGTGACATAGATGTCATGTTGATGATCCTTAAATATAGGTAAATATCGCCCGCAGTGCTTTTGGAAAAATGAGAAAGGTACTTTGCAACCGAAACCTTATAATCGCCTCCCGAATACGTCTTCTCCAATGTTATATCAGGGGGGCGATCGCGCTGAACAATCTCAACCAAACTACAATTGAACCTTAGCCGTTATAGAGCTATCGCGTTTGACACACGCGATGGCGCTATATGAATTACGAAGTCGGCAGAACGGCTGCGGTTCAGTTGTGGTTTAGTTGTGATTATTTAGCGCCCCCCTGGCCTATACGGATGTAAGGCTTGGAATATAAAGGAATATCTCTGGAAACGTATAGAGGCTTTAGAAATGTGGGCATACAGACGCATGATGTCTATATCCTGGACACAGAAAGTCACGAATGAGGAAATTCTGCGATGGGTCAGCCAGAAACGTAAGCTTTTGCAAGCTTTCAAGCAAAGAAAAGTTGCATAATATGGGCCATGTGCTTAGACACGACAGATACGAGTTCTTGGAACCGATAACGATGGGAAAAGTTGCAGGAAAACGGATACCTGGTCGCAGAAGAAAGTAGTGGTTGCGAAACATTCGGGAGTGGACGGGAACAGCGAATGCCGCTGAATTCTTTTGCCTTGCCAAAAACAAGTCCTAATATGCAGAACTGACTGCCATAAGGATAGCCACCCTTTAGGGTGGCTCTACAACTAGTGACTTTTGCAGTACTAGTGAAACAACTTCTTCTTAAAGAAGAAGAAATATAAATAAATAAATTACACAGTACACATCAGTTTACGACGAATTACGAATAGACATGGAGTGAGCATTTGCCACTTGTCTATAGAGGCCGTTAGATAAGATAGACACTTTGCTTTTCGTTATAGTTAAAATCGCAAGAGGAGAGACTGATAGGTATTATTAAAAAAAAATACTTGGCTATCTAACCTTACGACAGGAGGAACTGAAAAACTTAAGAACATGTATTTCCATGGTTCTAAACGCCGATCAATTATGTTTATGTAGTTAGTGTAGGAAGGGTCCTCTAAGAAGAGGACTATGAGTATAAAAGTAGACTAACAAGATGAAAATGAACCTTCTGCATTAACTGCTCCTATTTCAAAATATTGTAAAATATTCGTATTATTTATCTGAATAAAGGCTTTTCATCTTTAAGGATTTCTTAAAGTTGGGAAAACAAAATTAGAAAACTAAACAACAATTTCAATAATCTTTATTTGTAATGGAAGTATTTCAAAGGAGTAATGTTTAGTACTTTATCATAATAAAAACTTCAAACACCATATAAAAAAAGATTCACAATCCTGCTAAATCGTAGCGGAATAGTGGCAGCTTTGACATATACATTAATTGACGTAAGTATATACAGTCGTGGTCAACTAATTAGGGACAATCTCTAGTTAAGCCAAATTGTGAATTTATTTTTTATTTTCCAACGAGTCTTAACAATATTCCATATCTTTTACACGTAAGTATAATTAGTCATTGATGTGCCCGATTATACAAACAATAACAACTTCTTAAACATTAAACCTCTTTACAGTATAGCTGATAGATTATCAGTGTGCTATTTGTTCAAAGAATGCTGGCTGGCCATTTAATTAGGGACACTGAGATATTGCGTTCTATTTTCAAAATTTGAATCTCAATACTTTTTTATTTCTTCTTTTATTGTTTTGTGGTAGTTTTGGCGGCAATCCAGATTTTTAATTTTAAGTTTTGAGAATTATTTTGAAGAAATATGGGCAAAAATAAAAGTTGTGATCCAACACTACGAACAATTATCATGAAGTTTGTCGAGCGTGGTTGGTCATACCGAGGGATAGCAGAACATTTAAATTGTTCAAAAACTATGGTATGCAATGCAGTGCAACATTTCAGGCGCAATAACACAGCTTTAAATGTGCCCAGGACAAAAAGATCGAGAAAAACAACTCCGCAAGAAGATAGAATGATAACCAGGTTAGCTAAGAAAGATCCGTTTCTAGGCTCTATTTTAATTAAACACGAAGTGTTTGGGGCAGACGAAAGAGCCGGTGTATCAGCGAGGACCGTTCGACGACGTCTGGTAGAAGCAGGGTTGTTCGGAAGAGTGGCTCGCAAAGTACCGTTGTTGAAGAAAGAACATAGAAATGCTCGTTTGGCGTTTGCACGTAAATATGGACATTGGACCTACGCCCAATGGCAACATGTATTATTCTCTGACGAGACCAAGATTAATTTAATTTCTTCAGATGGAAGGCAATACGTACGGCGTCCTGTAAAAGCGGAAATGAATCCAAGATTCACAAAAAAGCAGGTGAAACATGGCGGTGGAAACATTAAAATTTGGGGTTCATTTTCTGGACGTGGAGTGGGACCTGTGAGAAAAGTTCAGGGTAACTTAGACCAACATCAATACAAAACAATATTGGAGGAAACTATGCTTCCCTATGCTGAGGAGCATCTCCCTATTATATGGACGTTTCAGCATGATAACGACCCGAAACATACCGCCCGTTCAGTCAAGTCGTTTCTTACCAGTCAGTCAGTATCGGTGCTAGATTGGCCAGCAAATAGCCCGGACCTCAACCCAATTGAGCACCTTTGGCACGAAATCAAGAAAAAAGTTTCAACTTATCGTACCACAACTTTAGATCAACTTAATCAAGCTTTTTGTGAGGCATGGGCAAACATTCCTATCGAAACATGTCAGAAACTGATAATGTCTATGCCACATCGGTGTCAAGCGGTAATTACTAACAAAGGTTTTGCTACTGGGTACTGATTTTACACGTAATAAAATGGAGCTTTTAAAAATATTATAATACTGGAGATTATTCGTTTTGTTTAACTCTATTCATCATTATACTTTACTGTCCTTAATTAAATGTCCAGCTACATAATTATACCTTAAAATTTAATACATGTTCAACCTTTGATATTAAATACTTTTTTCTATTTAATTATTCTCTTATTTACAGCCATTTATAGTATAGTAATCGGACCAAATTATGCAAATAATAGGTGCTGAAAAATCAATTGGGTTTTATATTTATATCATAACCGGTTATTGCTCTTCACTATCTTGAATGTCCCTAATTAGTTGACCACGACTGTATATGTTTTGGCAGAATTTTTGTAGAAGCTCTTCTTCATGTTGATATTTAGCTCACTAAACGAAATAAGTATATAATAGTCTAAGATCCGAGTATAGAACGACATTCACCGAGAAGGTTAATGGATGAAAAGTATTTTATATCAAATTTAATATGTTAAATAATATATCGCAAGTGGGTTGGCTGAAAAAATTCAGTCCAGTACCATTAATGATTAAATTAATATTAAAAAAAAAAATTACATTGCACTGGTTTGGTGCGTGTGTGTTTGTAATGAGCTTATCGTTATATAAACATAAATTTTATTTATTTAACCAGACGGTTGCAAATTACAAATATTGACTTGACTGTTTACACCTGCCTACCCAATGTTATGACAGGAAAAAATAGTCAACCTAACGTTTGCATATTATAGAGGCTTCATACTTTCGATTGGTACCTATGTAATTTATCTATTATCAAAACAAGTGCAATATTTTAAAAAAAATATTTTTAAATATTTAATTTATCATATACTGGACTGAAATTTTTCAGCCAACCCACTCGCAATATATTTTTTAACACATTAAATTTGATATAAAATACTTTTCATCCATTAACCGCTCGGTGAAGGTCGTTGTATACTCGGATCCTCTACTATAAACATCTCACTAGATAACAAAATCTTTTTGTGCAGACGTTTTGAGAGCCTTGATTGTGCATCTAGTTTTTCTAAGTGATCGAAGAATAAAAAGCTTAAATTCTGAAAACGAGAGTAGACACGACACGCTTTTTCAACCTCATCTTGTTATTGGATTGCATAAGTTTGAAAATGCTGTGAGCAAGTGTGCTAGTGCGCTTAGGAGTCCACGAAACATGATTTCCACAAACTCGGATCCAAACATCTCGAATAGTTACATCTTTTGATTGGAAATCTGAAAAATTAATAACAAGAATAAACATGATGTAGTCGATATCGATATTTTGTACTGTCGTATCTCTAGAACTGTTTCAGTGTGCCAATGTAATCAAATAAAAATTTTCTAATTTCGGGATACATGACAGGCTGTAATATATTATATTAATGAAGTAGACTGATCATAAACATACAGTTTAATAGTATTAATAATTTTTATAGCTATTTAGTTGAAAAAAAACTAAAGAAAATGAAAATAAGTAACAATTAATAAATAGTTATCTATCATTCATTTAATTAGCACCCATAGTGAAAAATAGATTTAATAGTAATGAATGGGACATAAAAGTTGTTTTTTAATGTTAGCACGTTTAACTTTAAAAGTTACGCAAAGTTGCAGCTTGTCGTTCTAGTGGCAACACTTTTTGATTGACAACATTTTTCAGTTTATTGCAAATTTAGTGCATTTATCAATAGTATAAAGACAAAATAATACTTACAGATGAAAAATAACGCTATCCTTTTGTACATTTGATGTATCTGTTCGCTTTTTGCACGAAAACACGCTGCAATTTGGCATAATTTGCTCCCGTCGTGACGCGACAACTGTGAGATACAAATGGTGCAGTGACACGCGAAAACTAGTTTTATATAACGGGTATGACCATTGGGCATACCCTCTTGGCAGAGGGGAACGTCTGCCAGTGGCGTCTCCTGTTGGTTAAATGCTCTAAAGCCGGCTCCATACGCTTGGCAAACAACGGCAAACAGCAAACAGCAAACAACAAACATGTGGACGAGTGTTTGTGTATGTTTGCCTGTTTGTATTTGTGTTCGCCAGTGTTCGGCGTCGGTGTCGGTTTTTCTTCACAAATCAAAGGATGTTCGGCAAACAGTTTGGGATGTCTCCACATGCTTGGTAAGCATCAGTATTGCGCGCGAGCTTGCGGGCGGAGGACGTTCCGGTTCTCAGCAGTTTTCCGCGCGCAATGTGGCGGAGCTAGGAAAATGGCTGATTGGTCTGAGGATACAACTCTATCCTTTATGGAAGCATACCATAATGAGCAATGCATTTGATATACTAAAGATGCCAATCATAAAAATAGGCAGAAGGTGACCGATGCGTTGGACGCGCCTTAGTTTTTATTGTCAGAACAAAAATATAAAGGAAATATAAAAATACGCATTTATATATTTTTATTGATAGGTACTTAATTTAAGTAAAAATTTTTGACTAAAAAACATAAGTATTATGCACTGACAAATTTCGACGGGTGAAAACCAGACCTCGGTAGCCTGCGGAAGGTGCGTGGTTCGATTCGCTCCTGAGGTTGTCGTCTTTTTTCAGTGTTTAAAAAATTTACTTAAGTATATTTAAGCGTAAATAAAACACTAAAATATATAAAAACATTAATCTATAAACGCAGCTTCATCTGAAACGAATGTTCAAATATTTGTAAAAATATATCTTTCGGATCTCAGAGGTGAAAACTTCTAAGATTTGATGAAGCAATGTTGGCTAAAAAACATAAGCATCAAGCACTGACAAATTTCGACAGGTGAAAACCAGACCTCGGTAGCCAAGTGGTTAAGGCAGCCGCCCCGAATGCGGTAGGTGCGTGGTTCGATTCCCGCCTGAGGTTGTCGTCTTTTTTCAGTGTTTAAAATTTTTACTTAAGTATAGGTATTTAGGCGTTAATAAAACGCTAAAATATGTAATAAACATAAATACACATTTTTTTTAATTTAAAATTAAAATAGGTCAACCCGAAACTAATAGCTGTCACAAGTTCGTCGTCCGTCATGTTTGCCGATCCGGAATATCGCCAAACATGAGGATGCCTGTTTGTGTTGGGTGTTTGTGGTCGATGTTTGCGACTTTGTTTGTAGTGATCGGTGTTTGCGGCAAATAGCAAGCATCTGGAGCCGGCATAAGCCTGAATGGGTGGTAGGTTAAAAAAGATTTGGACGATTCAAAGTACTTATTATTTGAATTTAGTAAATAAATATATTTTAACTTTGACTTTGACTTTGAAATTTGTCAGTGCTTGATGCAATGATGTTACAATACTAATATAATATCATTGGCTTGATGCATAAGTTTTTTAGTCAACATTGTTTCATCAAATGTTTTAAGTTTTCACCTCTGAGATCCAAAAGATATATTTTTACAAATATTTGAACATTCGGTTCAGATGAAGCTGCGTTTATAGATTAATGTTTTTATATTTTAGCATAAACTACTACTATCTGTATTTTACTGTGTTAGTTCTAAGTTTGTGTGGTAAACGTCTGTGAAGAAAGTGTACGTACACTAGAGATGTGCATTTGAGTTTATTTAATTATCATTTTTATCAATTGATTTTAGAACATCGTTTTAGGTATCGTATTCTGGTAGGCTACTCTTGAAACAGAATTGCATTAATCAATTTCCAATCACAAATCTAAAAAATGTCAAATGGCACTTTTGTAAGCGACAATAGCGCCATATTGGAATTAAATTGCGTGGAAATTGATTGAATAAATTACTATCGAGATGGGCGTTCCGGAATTATCTTTACTTGTCCCAATATCGATACATATTAATCGCATTGGATTTGTATTAAGATTGAGTTTGCGTTCGAGAGTAATCCCCCCGGGCAGTATATCGCTTGGAAACCCTGTCAACCCCCTAGTTGAGTGGCAAACGCTCACCCGCTGTCTATTCGTAATTCAACGTACAATGCGCGCGCGCTGCTGTATTTTTCACTAACAATGGGCACAGTACTCAGCAGTGTACGACGAATTACGGATATACAGGGGGTGAGTGTTTGCCACTTGTCTAGGGAGGATTTTCAAAACTTTTGTGACGTACGAACCTTGTCCTGGCTATTTAGGGTTGCATGCTGCTGAGATTCGAATGTTGAGATGGATGTGTGGGGTTACAAGAATGGATAAAATAAGAACCAAATGAACATATCAGAGGGAGCAAGAAAGTAGCACCAATGACAGAAAATTTAAGAGGAAAGTGACTATCTTTGTATGGACATGTAATGAGGAGGGATGCAAGAAAATGTTGTATTGTTGTAACATTTATTGAACTACGTACTGATCCAACCAACACGAGAATTCATTCGATTTTACTACTACGATTATGAACTATGTGTCGATATTAATCGGAGGTTCTTAGTTACTTCCCCTCTCTAGCGCATGCGCATTGCGCATGTCGAATTCGTCATTCATCGTTCGTTTCGTTTTGGCCGACATCACGGAACACTTTTTCTGCAGAAAATTTTTGCCAACGAGCTCTTGCAAATACTACAAAAATGCCTAATCAAGTCCTAACAATAGAGCCGCAAAATGAGCTGAAGTTTAAAGGTGAGTGCCCAATTTTATTGTACATAAGCATCGTCCGCCGCATTGGAAACTTGGGTAGCATACTTACATAGTCGCGAGCTAGCTGCTGACAAATGGAGTTTCTATTTCCAGGTATCGGCGTTTTGTCAGGGTGCGGTATTTCGTATTTTGACGTATTTTTTATTGATTTCGTGTTGATTGCTCAATATTTGAACTAAATAAAGCCTATAAATTGTATTCTCTTGAAAGGTACAGATTTATGGCGACTTCCGTAATCGACCCGATCTTCTTTCACGGCGACAATAGTATTGACAATATTGAAATTGTAACTAACATAAAGATATTTATCTACAAAGTTCCTTAATGAAAACAAATAACAAATTTTGTTGTTCTTGACCTGAAATTGAATCTACCACTCATCTTTTGTAGCTTATCTGTTAAAAACTACATGTCAGTACTTACCTACCTACAAACGAGTTCTCTATTCGTAATAATCAATAAACTAGAAGTTGTGTACCTAATTATAGCTTTCATCTTAAAACAGTGTTAACTGCATTTTATACATTAATACAAATAAAGTTTCTTATTGACTAAACATAGATTCACACTATAAAATTATGTGTTGGTACATCAAAAACAGTGACCAGAGACATGTTTTTGCAAGTTTTTTGATTGATAGCCAAATTAAACTATTTATGGTAACCTGTGGCATTTTTTGCTTAGTCATTAAATGTAAACTATATGAAACAAAAAATACCTAGAGTTATAGTTCAAGTGATTTTTATCATAACACCTTCATTTTTCTATTTTGTGGATTATCTAGCAACTATCTTTTGTGCACAACAATAATACTATTAATATACTTAACTAATGACCTCTGAAACAATAAGCTTGATTTTGAAATGTTATTGGAAAATGTAACAGCTTATAATATCATAACAAAATATATAATAAACAAGCAACAAACAAACAATAGTAACTTAGATAAGAAAAACCAATTGCCACAAATGTTTGTTTGTGCATCACCTAAGAAGGGCCGCATATACATATTTGGCTAATGCTTTTTGTAATATTTGTAATAGTAAGGACCAGGTGTGAATGAAATATTATTTTTTGGAAATGTGTGTTCACACTTATGAAGTCGCGGGTGGGCCACTGGTTAAAAAAATTTATCTAAATAGTGGGTATTTGTATTATTATAACACAATAAATGTTTTTGACTTTATTTTATCCTTCCTATAGCGTTATATGTATACACATAGGTACCTTCTTATGGAAATAGAAGCTTTATGTTCATAAAAATATTTTAAATCTATCAATTTCCTTGTGGTGGCCGTTGCTTAATTTTATAATTTATTTTAAGATATTTGCAATTTGTACATATTCCTATGGATATAGTCATTATTATTGATGATTTTAGTTGATTTCTCAGGACTATTTGAGCAGGGAAATACCACTTACATGCAACTGATTAATCCTAGTACTGACACAGTGCTATTCAAGATAAAAACCACTGCACCAAAGAAATACTGTGTACGACCCAACTCTGGAGTACTTGAGCCTAATTCCAAAGTTGAAATAGCCAGTGAGTATACTATTAAATTAAATTGATTAAATTAATTAAATTTGTTTACGCTCACACCAATTATCTAGACCAAGATGATTATTCTTTTGAAACTCGTTAATATGGTAAGATAACAGATAAATATACATAAACATAAAAAAACACCTAGACCCAAAATCAATTGAGAAAAAACAGCTTTTTTCTAAATTGACCCCACCGGGAATTGAACCCGGGACCTCAGAGATGGCGCAACGCCAGACCCGGCGTGCTAGCCACTCGACCACGCAGGTCGTCATGTCAGTGTCACTATGTTTTATGATTGTAAATTAAATGTTAGTTCAATGAATACTCAAAAATTAATTAATCAAATAAATGTTATCTTTCCAGTTACACCGCAGCCTGTGTATGTTGATTCAAATGAGAAACATAAACACAAGTTTATGGTGCAAAGTGTTATTGCACCTGAAGGAAAACCCAACATAGATCAAGTAGTATGTTCCTAGTCTTAAATTTGTTCAATCAAATGGTTTTGTGTTGTGAAACATAGTAAATACAGTGAATAAAGACAATTCTGCAGTGCACTGTTCTGTTAATATGTTAACTACAGTTATTGATAATGTTTTTATTTCAGTGGAAAGAAATCAGTCCTGATCAAATTATGGATTACAAGCTGAAGTGTGTCTTTGAGACTCCTCGTGGTACCAATCTCAATGTAAGTAGAAGAAATATTTAAAACACTTTCTTAACTACTTTAGCTTTAATATTTTTTCAAAATTAACTCTAGTTAATTTTACCTTTCTAATTTTATAGACGTGTAGTAAGATTAGTTTGTACTTAACTAAATTATTGTATTCTAGGATGCTGGAGATAATGCTGCTCAAAATGAAGTTACAAAGAAACGAGTGGCAGTTTCAGATGAAACTAAAGTGTCTTCAACAAAGGTAATCTATTGTTGTATGTGGTGGCGCTTAAAAATGTTTAGTGTTAATCATTAGTTGAGCTCCTTACTGAGCACTCCCTTATGTATATTTCAAATGATTCATATGTAAACGAACAGTTTACCTACATTTACCTTTATCCTTATCATCACTTACCATTCGATGAGATAAAGGTCAACGCTTACCAGTTATACAAAGGGGCAAGGTAAGGAGCTCAAAATGCACAACAGCCTTTAAGTAGTTAGTGAGCTTTTTAATTTTTGTTTGCACTTTTAACTTCCATTATCATGAACATAAATTGTATGCGGTACTATTTTTTACCATAATTCATTAATGCTGATCATTACACTTTACTAGGAGAATATTTATCATTTTGTGTGTGTCATGTTTTTGCCATGTTGTCAAGACATTTGCAAGGGAGTTGAGTTGGTCCTAGCCTGGCATGTTATTCCGATTGTCTTACAGGAAGCTGCTGAAGATCTCATACAGAACGAGGTCATGAGGAAGAATGGTGACCACACTACGGGAGCCTCGAGCGCGAAAGTGGTACTCATTAAATTTGTTTTTTTTTTCTATTTTTTGATGATGGGTCTACACTTCATGGCGATTTGCTGAAATGCTCATCTGTTGAAGTCATTTCCAGTCTCGTTTTAGTTTTTTTTACTTCCAGCTTGTTTGAAGAATTTTAATCAGTTTTAATGAAGTTGGCCTAATGACACAAATGTTTTGTTTTACTTTTAATATTCAGTTGTGCCAGCTTGTTTGAAGCTACATATATCATGATTGAAATCAAACACATTTGTTTATTAACATAGGTGATACAGTTTAAGGGTACACATTTCACTTAACCACAGCTCTTACAAATATGTATGATGTACATAATAATTTGCATTGTCATTGAATAAACATTTCATTTTTATTAGATTCACGAAATATGTTGGTAAAACAGTGTAAGGCTACTAAGCCTAAGTAGTATTCATTGGAACATTGGTACACATGGACATACGGTTGAGATACTTTCCGGTCGACCACTTTTCGGCGATATTGGCTTGCACACTATGTCGACCAACTTTTCGGCGATATTGGCTTGCACACTATGTCGACCAACTTTTCGGCGATATTGGCTTGCACACCATGTCGACCAACTTTTCGGCGATATTGGCTTGCACACTATGTCGACCAACTTTTCGGCGATATTGGCTTGCACACTATGTCGATCAACTTTTCGGCGATATTGGCTTGCACACTATGTCGACCAACTTTTCGGCGATATCGACTTGCACACTATGTCGACCAAATTTTCGGCAATATTGGCTTGCACACTATGTCGACCAACTTTTCGGCGATATTGGCTTGCACACTATCTACGCGTACGCTACTGTACGTACTCGCGGTCGGAATGGAGCGCAAACGAATATCGCCAAAAAGTGATCGACCGGGAACTTCCTTGATTGTACATAAACTTGTAACAATGGGATGAATGAAAGCATAATATATTAACAATTTGAGTGAACTACAAATTTAATGAAAATGGTGTGGGCATGTATAAAAGATGTTTTTAACAATATTAAGTATGTCGGCTAAAGCAGTACTTTTATTACTAGTGTCAAAATAGATTTAAAAAAATAGTGGTTAAAATAGTAAATACCTTCTTAATTTATTTATTGTGCACTGACATTCTGTGCTTTTTTTATTTTTATTTGCAATGTATTCTCTCATATTATTTTCAAGACTAAAAGATGCTATTCTAGTTCAAAAAAAATGTTATTTACATTTTTCCAGATTTCCGCTAAATCAGAAAATGTGGATAGCGATCTGAAACGAGCCACTATTGAAGTTATGTCTTTGAGGGAAGAAGAGCACAGATTAAGACAAGAAAACCTGCAGCTAAAAGTAAGTAAATTGATTTGTGACAGCTGTGTATTTTTCCTTGTTGAACAACAGCCAAGATCAACAGATGAACAGGTGAACAGAAACATAGGTGGCTTTTGATGAAGTTATTCCTGCCTACACAGGCCATAAGTGTTACAATTCTTGACATATTTCAACTGAGACTATAACAATTAGTTGTGTTTATTATTAAAATATGATGTTCGTATTGTTACCTAAGAGTTCTAATCTTATTCTTTGACACTTTAGAGTTAAGTGTTATTTTTTCCTCATAGGTATAGTTCGTTCTTTTTGTGGTTAGATATGTCGCAGTCATATTTTAGGCGGGAGGAGGGCATATCTCTACTTTTACTTATATGAATGCAATGCTGTAAATGTTCTGCTATTGAGTGACTAGACATAAATTAATGTTAATAATGACAGTGTTTGCGATGTGTCGGGCACTGGATTGTTAGACATTGATATGATTGTTATTTTTAATAAAATAGAGTAGAATTTTTCTTAAAATTAAGAGTAGGTAAATAAATGTTAAATTAGATGTCGATGATGTAGTCGTTGACATTGAATAACGCTTACTTTCGCTAACAAAATCCATTCCATTATGCTAACCTAAGTTTAAGTATGCTAACATATTTAAACAGGATTGAACGCAAAACTACCTGTGGTTAAAGGCATAGTACCCGTACCTTTATACCCGACGGCGACGTCTCGACCAAGTTGCACCGGCCGTGGCCACGGGCTGACTAGGGTTCATGATTTCTCGAGCTTATCAATTCATCGGGTCTCGAGAATTCTCGAGGCTAATTTCTCGGGTCTTCTCGGGTTGTCAAGAAATTTACATTTACGTACGCTTTTGCATATTTTTCGTTTCCAATAATGTGATTAATCAACAAATTCAGTGGTTTTCCTCTCAAATAAAACTATTTTAAATTAAAACTTGCAAAAATATTTTTTTTACGCAACTAAGCTTGTGTGTTGTTGTTTTACAAAAATAGGAAATATAATTAAGTAGTATATTATAATTATGTATCGTTAGTTATTTTAAGTATTTAAATTTCATTAAAAATTAATAGAAAAGAACAGATACTACTTACCTACCTAATAAAATATAAGATCATAATATTGAGATTATTAATCTTGATAAAAATGATATGAATAAAGACATGTCAATAAAAGTGAAAAGACTTACCTGTTTGTTTTCAATTTATCACGTAATTCAAGAAAAAAATTGCGTTTACTAACTACATACACTTCGTAATCCGAGCGCAAATAGTTTTATTTTATTATTTCATAGACTCAATATTATTTCTCGAGTTCTCGACTAATCTCGAGCTTAATTTCCCGAGAACAAAGCCCAACGATTTTCCGGGAATTCTCGGCTCGAGAATTCCCGGGAAAGAACCCTGGGGCTGACTGCTAGCCCGTGACCACGGCATAGTTTTGCAGTTTTGCTTTAAATCCCGCTTAAATATGTGTGTATAATGTGTATTATTATGTGTGTATAATTGACTGACTTGCGCCAGTCTAACACAGAAAAAATAATGATGTGTGTACTCGCCCACTGAGCTTTAGTCTGTTTTTGCTTAATAATATCCTTATGTGTTGTATGTAATAATAACTGTAACCTGTTCCGTATGCCTTCTTATAAATTAATAAATGAACCACGACATTCCCGCCTGGATTGCCAGAAGGTATTAAATAAATATATAAACAAACTTTTCTACACTCACACCAATTATCTAGCCCAAGAGAAGCTTTTATGAAACTCGTTAAATGGTTACTAGACAAAGGATAAACATACTTAAAATACTTAAATACATACTTTTTATACATAGAAAACATCCAGACCCGAGACAATTTAGAAAAACTATAATTTTTAAATTAACCCGACCGGGGATCGAACCCGGGACCTCAGAGATGGCGACACCATGAAAACCGGTGTTCAAACCACTCGACCAAGGAGGTCGTCATTAGCTAAATTTATAGTTTATAGTATTTTCAACACTTTCAATATTAAATAAATAAGCGTCTGTTTGGTGGCGCCACTTGTGACTCTTGATGGTTAGTGAAATTAACAATGAACAGTACGAGACAATGTGAATTAGTCTAATAACATCTATAAAGCTGTTATTGTAAACTTTAAGTGCAAATAATTTTCTTATTATTATTATAATAAAAAAGGTACCTATGGTGTTCTCAATAATTAGTTTTTACATTAAATATTGTTATTGGGGTACTGTTTGTTCGTCTAACTAGTAGAAGTCGTCAATATAGTTTTAAACTCCTCTGAACGCGTTTATACATTTTACTTCAAATTCCATACAAATAGGTATTGAAAGAACACACGAATAGCACTAAACTGTGAGACATAAGTTATAACTCTAGCAACTAGTGCCGCCTCGTGGTGACAAAAAGTGTGTTAGCCCTATACATTACATAATAAACATACCGCTAAAGTGCTGTGCTGCTAGCGACTTATTAACAGAATACTACTGCCTCATCTCTTTCGGTGGGTGTCGTTAAAGGCGTCTAACGGACCAAACACTGCACATACATCCAACAGCATAGAGCGGCGTTGGACTCATCACCTGTCACGCTGAGCACATGTGCAGTTATCATTTGGGGAAACGTGGACTATGGCAGTTCACTGCTTTTGTGGTCCTCATAGCCTAGTCTCTGGCTAACCCTTGGGGGATTAATAGTCGTGAATATTATGTATGTATGAACTATAGATTAAAAACTAGGATAACATTTTTATTGTATTTTAGTGCTCATACATTTAGGTCATCATCATCAGCTTATGAATGTCTTTTTCGCCTTACATGTGCACAGGTTATCCCAAACGAACATAGTGAGATAAGGCCACGCACAACCCTTCACGCAGGCCCAATGTAGGTTGAAGGGTTTAAGCGATTGCTATTTTACTATAAGAACCTGTACCATCGTGTTACAGTGCTATCTTACGCTAAAAACCTGGACCAACATGCTACGGCGCTATCTTACGCTAAAAACCTGGACCAACATGTTACGGTGCTACCTTACGCTAAAAACCTGGACCAACATGCTACGGTGCTATCTTCGCTAAAAACCTGGACCAACATGTTACAGTGCTATCTTACGCTAAAAACCTGGACCAACATGTTACGGTGCTATCTTACGCTAAAAACCTGGACCAACATGCTACGGTGCTTTCCGAAGCACGGAGGATATTTGAAGTAGGTCATCTATACGGTGACCCCGCATTGCGAAAATTGCTTAACTTGCGAAAGCCCCTGTATTTACCTAGCTTCTTGGCATTCGAATTTTTTTTTCCCTATTATGTGTTTCAACAGACTTCATGCACTGCATCATGCAAAGCTCTTTCAAATGCGAACTAGTTTACTTATGTGATTTCTAAGGCTCATGTTTTTTTATGTGGCAAATGCTCACTTTATTAGCAACTTACATCTGTGTGCAATTTTGTTTTACTTAATACGGCACCACCAGTTTGTTAGACACGCTTGTTTGCACCAATTACCTAGCCCGACTAGGTTCTATTAAAACTTATTTTTAATGATTGACTAACGGATAATCATATTTAAATACATACATACTCATTACAGAAATTAATTTAGAAAACCACCCTACCGGAAACTCAACCCGGGATCTCAGAGATGGTATCGTTAAAACCGGCGTGCTGACTACTTTACCACGCTGGTACTTAAATTAGAAATAATTAGTGATAAAAAACATAACCCTCCTTCTGGCGCAGTCGGGTAAATAGTGAGTGACTTATCGCTATTAAATATTTACCCTGACTTGCTGCTTATTAGAAATACGCTTTGTTTCTTGTTTAAAAGATTCAATTGAATGTTTTACAAAGACTGAAACAAGAAAGTTTCAATATTTTTATAAATAAGACTAAAGGCAACCCTTTAGACTTGTACCTTTTGTTTAACTTTTGCAAGCCATAAAAGCTCTTAACTAAAATCTTTCGTACATCTTTCTTCTTACAAGTCTAAAGGTTGCCTTTAGACTTGTACCTTTTGTTTAACTCTTAACTAAAAGCTTTTGATGTTTGCCCTAGGATGGGGAGAGATCAGAACTTACTTTTGAAAAAATATTTTAAAACGGGTCAAACACGACGTACAGTAGAAGTTCCCGGTACCACTTTTCGGCGATATTCGCTTGCGCTCCATTCTTACCGCGCGTGTGTACTACAGTCACGAGCAAAAATATGTAAACAATTGTGACTCTTAATACAATGGAATAAGAGTCAAAGTGTATACATATTGGTGCTCGTGACTGTACAGTAGTGCGATTCTCTAAGCGCAAACATCGTTTGAGCCTAGGTAGCAGCGGCTGCAACAGCGTTGAGCGTACCATTGGTCTTCTTCTAAATAATTTTCAACGCTGTACGACACTAGCTCCGCACGGCTGTAAGCGGCGTGATAGGGAATCATTTCTTTGACATTTCTTGTAGGTTTAAAATCGGTATTCTGTAAGTAAAACAGCCTCAACTTTGACCACAGCCGTGACTGCAGCGTACGATGTGACGGCTGTAACATCTATGATCACAGCCATGCGTGCAGCGTCTATGTATCGCTTAGAGAATCGCATAGCTGTAGAAGAAGTTCCCGGTCGACCTTTTTCCGGCGATATTCGCTTGCGCTCCATTCCGACCGCGCGTGCGTTCAGTATCAGTAGCGTGTGCGTATTGTGCAAGCGATTGTCGCCGAAAAATAGTCAACCGGTAACTTTCTCGACTGTACACAGTCCGATTCAAATAGAATGGCGTCCGTGAAGTTAGTCACAAGTCGCGTCGCAATAGCGAATTTTAGGTGTCAGCGGGGAGGGCGATGGACCCCCGCCCGCTAGCAGACCGCACCCCGCGGTAGGCCTCCTGCCACTGGGCACGCGATGTACCAGCACGCAACGGCACTCTCAGCTAAATTCACAACCGCCATCCTAATTGAATCGAACTGTACAGTCACGAGCAAAAATATGTAAACAATTGTATCCCTTAATACAATGGAATAAGAGTCAAAGTGTATACATATTGGTGCTCGTGACTGTACCTGCCTATTCACATATAAGTAATGGCTATTATTACACAATACATTTATTTACTTTCAAGTGGACATAGTGTTTCTAAACATGACAGAACACAAGTACTAAAAATGAGTTCTGTTTACTGTCCGAGAGACTAAACTAGAGATGACTGATAAATCCTTATGTCTCGCCAGGGGAACGAGGTAGCAACGAGTCCTTTTAATCGTGCACGTTGCACTGTTACCCCCTGACAATTAAATGTGGTATAAAATTTTACCGTGTCCATGTCTACAGCTTCCTCATTCGACTCTAAGCATGCCATATTTTTGTGCATATTATGTGCAATCAAACGTGTCAGTCCTAATTTTTGTGCCACCACAACTTCGTTACTATGAGTCTAATTTTTGTGCCACCACAACTTCGTTACTATGAGTAAATTCTAAGCATGCCATATTTTTGTGCATATTATGTGCAATCAAACGTGTCAGTCCTAATTTTTGTGCCACCACAACTTCGTTACTATGAGTTGTTTTATGTGTGTAAGCTGGAGACACGTTTCACCAGCTCGCACACGCCCGTTAAGATAAACCAGTGAGGATAGGGTTTTAGACTATAGCCAGAAATTTTGTGCATAATTTGTGCACTAAGAACAAAAAAAACTAACCATCATACTCAAATACTGTTGAAACTACGATCATAAAACTGTGTGCGAGCTGGAGACACGGGTCTCTGGCTTGCACAGCTGTATCTTCGTAATTGTTTAAGCTACGGTTATGAATTATACCTCAAAATTTTGTGCCTAATTTGAGCATAAGGCACAAAAGTTTTCAAAACTTTAACTCAAAAGGTTTTTGAGCTACGAACCGATAAGTATGTGTAAGCTGGTGACACGTAACACGGGCTAACACATGATGAATTACTGTAACTGTATAAGATAGCGTTTCGTTTTAAAGATCAACTAATACGTTATAATTTGTGCAAACACGAGGCAAAATTTCAAATCTCTGGGCCTCTTAGTTTAAAAAGTATAAGCCAAAAACTGTTTCCCGCCATAAAATTCGAAATAATGGCTCGGAAGTGGCTAAGCGCGCCGTTGCCGTTCCGTGCGATACACAATTGCAATCGAGTTTGAACTTAAGAGCTAGCAATATTTAGAGTCATTTTAATTTGCGCTCTCGATTGTTTTAACTTATGTACTGAGAATTTTAGACTAGGAGCCGTTTGTGAGAGCGATGCGCGACGTGACTAATTTAGTTTCACTATAGGTACCTAACTAACCTACCCTACTTTTTATTTTAAGGCCCCAGTACTAGTGTTGTTGCAATAGTGATAGTTTCACTATCGATAGTTGACCTTGAAAAATAGTCGATAGCGCGAATCGTCCTAAATATCGAAATGCTGCGATACTATCGATAGTATCGATAGTGAAAATTGGGTAATACTATTAAACTTGGTCGATACTATCGACATACGATACTATCAATAGTATCGATACTATCTATAAACTATCGACGCGGTTCGATAGTATCGATAGTTTTACTTTAGAAACTCGACGAATTTTCGATACTATCAAGTGAGTATTGTAAATCTACTGAAATGATGTGATAGATGACCTATGTAGGACCTTCGATAGGACTATCGATAGTATGACTGATTTTCGAGGTCTCGATAGTATCACAATACTATCGATTGACTATCGTTATCGCAACAACACTACCCAGTACACATTAGCGACTTGGCGTGTTGGCCCATTGTCGGCAATCGCCATTGTGTAGAGGGGGTAAATTGCGCGCCACTATCGATACAGCTGTGCAAGCCAGAGACCCGTGTCTCCAGCTCGCACACAGTTTTATGATCGTAGTTTCAACAGTATTTGAGTATGATGGTTAGTTTTTTTTGTTCCTAGTGCACAAATTATGCACAAAATTTCTGGCTATAGTCTAAAACCCTATCCTCACTGGTTTGTCTTAACGGGCGTGTGCGAGCTGGTGAAACGTGTCTCCAGCTTACACACATAAAACAACTCATAGTAACGAAGTTGTGGTGGCACAAAAATTAGGACTGACACGTTTGATTGCACATAATATGCACAAAAATATGGCATGCTTAGAATTTCTCTATGTCGAATGAGGAAGCTGTAGACATGGACACAATTTTACCTAGTTCCTAACTAGTATTGTCTCTGGTGAAGTTAGTAAACCAGCTTTATTTGTTAGTATGTTATTATTAATCACGTCTCGGCTGCGTAGATCAGCATCCGATTTGTATTGCATTATAAGGTCAATGTATTGGAAAATCGTCCTCTTTAATAAGGATTCCCATTATCCATCACAGATAGATGTGAAAGTCTTTTATTTTGCATAGGTACAGTAGATAGATAGGTAATACCGTGGAACCTTTTACCAACAAAATGTTGAACATCATACTGAATAAATGAATTGTTATGCATGTGCTGTGCAAGGTTCTTATATTTTAGTAACGTCTATAATTTAATTAAGTCTTCGCTGTGACAGTTAGGATAGTAAAACTATTTATATATTTAACTATCTCATAGACTGTGTGTTAAACAAATAAGTAGTAGCGACGTTATTTATCACAAAGCTTTTAGGCAACCCCGAATCCCCGAGACGCATAAGACGATTACGTATTTTTTATCGTAACAAAATATAATATAAAAGGACATTTACAACATTGCATTGTTAGTATTAGAATATAATGTGATAAGATAAGATAACTAATTATTAGTAGTATTAATCTAATAGCCAATTAGTTTTATATTTACATTAAAAAAGGGCTCTGATGGTTGCTGCAGACTGCAAGCAGCACTACTGGTTTGTATGAATCTATTAAAAATTTGCGAAACTCTGTAGCGCTAAGGCGTTCGGTTTGCGATCTTGGCAGTTAAGCAACTTTCGCAATGCTGGGGCTCTGGATGGGTGACCAAATTAAAATCATCTATCTATCTCCTCCGTGCTCCGGAAGGCACGTATAGCGGTTGGTCCCGGTTGTGGTCGTAATACGGCAGTCGTTTAAACCCAACCTGCATTAAGCCAGAGTGGTGGGTTATAAACCCTTAATTTTTAATAAAAATTAAGGTTGTATAGCCCAATCTCTTTGTGATGCGGTACATATGGGAAGGCCTGAGCCTAGCAGTGGCACGTTTATAGCCTTTAGGCACGTTACGTCCACTTATCTGAACGCCCACTTACCTGAACGTCCACTTCTTTAAACGTCTTCTTCCTTGAATGTAATCTACATTAAAATGTAATCTACCCTAAACGTCCACTTTCTGAATGTACATTTCTCTGAAGATTCCGCCTTTCGCTACGTTAAAGCCTTCTTAAAAAAATGTGATAACCCTTCAACTGCATCAATTTTTTTTTAAATCTAATGTAATATTTTTTACATTTATATAACAGTGTCGCGTAGCGGTAAAAGAATACTACCACCTTCACTCTTCCCTTGGATGTCATAAAAGGCGACTAACGGACTAAACACTGCACATACTTCCAACAGCATAGCGGAGCGATGGGATCACCACCTGTCACGCTGAGCACAATGTGCAGTCGCTATTTGGTGAAAAGTGGACTATGGTAGAGGGCTGCTTTTGATGTCCTCATTGCCTATTATAGTCTCTGACTATACCTTTTTCAGGGATAATAGTCGTGATGATATATATGTATGTATGTATTTTTTATTGTTTTTTTTTATTTGTAGTAGTATAGTATATATTTTTTTTAACTTGTTAACCACTCTCTCTTCATAGCATTTATTAATCCCATCTGATGGTGGGGTCTGCTTTTCTTGTCATTTTCTTCCACTTTGCTCTGTTCGACGCATCGGTGTCAGATACATTGCAGCTTCTGAGGTCTTTGCCAATAATGTCTGTCCATCTTGATTTCGGCCTTCCTCTCTTTCTGGGCGCAGGTAACTTCACACTTATTGCCATATTACTCATGTGTCTTCTCTTCACATGTCCATACCACCTTAGTCTGCTTTCTTGTAGCTTGTCGGCGATATCACGTACCCCGAGACTACCGCGAATGTATTCGTTGCGTATTTTGTCAAGTCTCTTTACTCCGCACATCCACCGAAGCATTTTCATCTCAGCGACTTGGATAGCTATGAGGATAGATATGAATGTGGCGCTGAGTCGTGGCCCAAGTTTCACTCCCGTAAGTGAGCACAGGCCTGATAATGGTTTTATACACCAGGCCCTTTAATTTCACGGGCATGTGCGGGTCACAGGTAACGCCAGTCACTTCTCGCCATTTGAGCCAGGCGGCAGCGATTCGGTGCTGTATGTTAGCCTCTATATCTCCAGCGGAATGCAACATGGTCCCTAGATATTTATATTCGTCACATTTAGTAACTTGTTGTCCGTCGATAATGAGAGGGTCTTCATGTAAATCTAGTCCGTTACACACCATGTACTGGGTCTTCTCTATGCTGAGCTTTAAGCCTCCCACCTGTAACTGTCGCTTCCATTGGCCCAGGGTTTCTTTCAGCTCTTCACGGGATGAGGTACAGATAGCTTCATCATCTGCATAAATAAAGGTCCATGGTGCCAGAATTTGAGCATGTTCAGTTAGAGCATCCATAACCAAGCAGAAGAGGTACGGACTGAGTACAGAGCCCTGATGTACCCCCTCCCTGACCGCTATGGCTTGAGTTTGCCCCACCGTAGTTCTAATTGCCGACTTTACATCCCTGTACATGTCAGCAATGATATCCACGTACTTTTCTGGGATATTTTTCTTACGAAGGCTCCACCAGATTGTATTTTAACTTGTTAACCACAAAATATTTAAATGGCGCTAAACGCGGACATAATGCTAATGCCTTTCCTATGACATTCTCTACCAGTCTACCTTGGGGTGACACGTTATCATACCTATTGTTTGCCTATGTAACATACTTGATGTACTATGTGCTGTATGTTTCTCATATTGCAAAATAAAATAAAAAATAGAAAAGCTTTTATGTAGGTAGGTAGTAGGTACCTACTTTCAAATGAAAAGACGTTCGGGTACGTAGATAGGTACTCCCCAAATGGAAGTTCAGTTAGGTATGACGTTTGGGTAAGTGGACATTTAGGGAATGGACTTTCAAGGAAGTGGATGTTCAGGTAAGTAGACATTCAAGTAAGTGTACATTCGGGGAATGGACGTTCCGGGAAATAGACCTTACGAACCGACTCGAAATTCAGGTAATTGGACGTTACGTGCCTAAAGGGTTTATAGGCTGACGATGATCAGGCCATACACGCCTAAAGATTCATACAGACCAGCTGATGATTAGAGTCGCCGTCTGCAGCCTGATTCGTATTTTATACTTATTGCAGCAATGTTGAAGTTTATTGTTAAGATTTTGCGAAGACCCTAGTTCTATTACTATTCGAGCCAACGTACACAAGGCGGCGTGAGGAGCCATAAGTGTTCCCTTTTGTACATTTCCACCAGAGCTGAGCGTGAGATATAAATCCACCAATAGGATTACTTAGGCTCGTATTCTAAAACCAAACTCAAAATCAAATCCATGCTTGAATACATTTAGAAAGGGATGCAGGGCGTCCCACGGATATGCCACATGGAGGGAAAGTACCTTGAATACACACACGGTCTAAATGTGCAAAGCGCAACAATCCATTATATAGGAAAGAAGTTACTACCACTGTGGGGCTATGCGAGCCAAACTTCAATATACACCGCTTCTGGGGAAACGTGGATGGCTCAGTACAGCAGGGATTCAGAAGGGTAGTCCCTAGTACATTGTTGTACATTCTAAATAGCTCAAGCAAGGCACGGAGAACTAAGGCTCGTGATCTAAAACCAAACTCACATTCAAATCTTTGCTTGAGTACAGTTAGAAAGGGATGGTGCTATTCATCGCATATATAGAGGGCGTCCCACGGATATGCCACATGGAGGGAAAGTACCTTGAATATTGTAGATGGAACATTTTACTGAAAGAAGACTTAATTTGAATTTAAAATAAAAAATTTAAACTGTATTCATAGATATTTAAATAATATACATGGTTGAACAGGGAATCGAACCCGTTACATGAGAAAAATAATCAACCTGTGTAATAGAGGTGGGTGGGGGATATATAAATTATACTTCAGGTAACTTACTATTGACCTATATTATATAAAAGCACAAACAATGTTAGAAAATTAATAAAAAATGATAGGCAAGTGATAAACAGAAAAAAACTTACATTACTGGTGCACCAAACTAACCAAATAAATATAAAAAAAGCTAAGCGTTACACTAATTAATAACACAAAATAACGTATTCAAACTATTAAGAAAACAGAGCAAAAGGCAATTAGCAAAATATAATAATAACACGTGAAGCGCTATAAGCTAAAGAAGTCCACGCACATTGAGTCACGCATTAGCAATATTCCGTGTTACGAAAGTACTACCACTACGTGACGCACTGTACGCAGGCGCGCTCAACTTAACATGGGAGTTGTTCCGAGTCGTCGGATGCAATGCCCGTGCGAAGCAGAACTGGCCGAGCCGAGCGGCGAAATGGCCTTTTATGTGGCGCTGCGTATGTGTGCATGCGTGTGGCGTACGCGCCGTCGTCATATGTATAGCGGGCAGGTAGGCTCTCGGGTATACGGTGCGCGCATTGTTTACTTCTTACACCTGTAGTTTTATCATACTGATCGAAAGGCTTTATCATAAGGATTTTTTTTGCTAAATAACATAGTGTCAAAAATAAAAGGAAGACCATGAATTTTAACATTTGATGTGCAAAGTTTGGCTCGCATAGCCCCGCAGTAGTAGTAACTTCTTTCCTACATAATGGATTGTTGCGCTTTGCACATTTAGACAGTGTCAAGTAAGAGAGATAATAATAAACATCTTCTTAGCTTAAGGGGGTCCTGCACGAAATTGTGAAAATTTACGTATTTTTTAAGTCACTTGTACTATGCGCTGAATTAGTTAAATACATTAAAAGAACTTATGTAAGTTAGCCTGATCATTGCTCAAGATCATGGCCTTGTTGAAATTCGAAACAAATTCTTTAAACAATTACTAACAATAGTTACATAAATCTAATGACTCCTAAAAACCATTTTTTCGACAACTTTCTTAATTTTACGCATGAAATTATAATTCTTTCAAGAGAATATTTGTATTGAGATTACGCAGCCCCTTCTTTAAAAAGTAAATTTTAATTTTTAACACAAGCGCGTGATGGTTTTGCACGTTTCGCAGAATAAAAACATTGCACTAATAAAATTACTAGGTCTGAAACTTAAAAGCAGAATTGTTCTAATTATAAATATCAATATGATTGATTTCACTTAGGCTCAAATCACACCGAAATGGCAGAGGCGAGGGCGGAGGAGGAGGAGGGAATTGTAATTGAAATTTATTTATTAATTAGATTTTTACTTTTTTGTAAAATTACCAAGTAAACCGACTTATGGAACAGACTCTAATTATATTTTAGTATCAAAAAGAATACCGGGTTGGCATTAGAAACGAGTGCCCTCGTTCTTGGGAAATTGATACCGTAAAGGGGGCGGCCCAGGGTATTTTTTTAAATGTTTTCAATTGAGTATTTAATTTTTGAGTGAAACGAAACTAAAAACAACACGCAAAAGTAAAGAATAACGTAAAATGAAACGTTTCCTGTCAAAAATGACGTGTAATGCCTTTTATTTTTCATTTATTTAGTGACAGAACCGAAGCGGGGGGAAAAAAGCCTAAAGAGTTAATTTGGTTAGGTTAGGATAGTATGTTGACCAAAAACGCGCAAGCCGACCGAGCGTGCCCAGAAACGACGTTTTTGTACGTGCGTGTTTATACTTTTCTTTACATACTCTCTCCCCTTTCCCCACCTCTTTTTAGGCTCCCTTATGCAAAATTTTCATATTTAACATTTAGCAACTTCCAACACCTTTTGTTTCAGAAGAAACTTTTAGTAACTTCTAGCACCTTTGGGTTAATAAATCAAGCAATCTAGCTACTAGCTGGAGGGAGGTAACAGTTGGCAACACTGATGCTCGATCAGTCACGCGCCTATCAGTTATGCGTAGGACTCGTCGAAATGATCGCGGCGACGCGGGCGGCCTTGCGACTTTTCAAGTTTCTCAAGCGAGACTATGAATTATAATAATGAATATAAAGTTTAAAATCACATTACAGTGAAACTGCTCGCCGCTGCGCTGCGCGCCGCTGCCATTTCGGTGTGATTTGAGCCTTATGTCAGTTTTTGCGATCACGAGGCACCCCCTTAAACTAGATGATAATATGAAAGTTTATTGGTAAATGCTATTCCCCCAAACCCCTTGAGTTTTGGTAAAGATGTGACTACTGAGATCTGAGAGAATTTTAATAGTGATGTTACACTGTTTTGTTTCATTTGCCAACACTCATTAACGTTCGCGAACACTTAACCTTCCGCCACTAAATCGTTAACCGGTATCGTGGTCTATACGTCAAGTACTTAGGGTATGCATGTGTTATAGTTGTAGGTTTGTCGGATTACTTATTATTTATTTAAGTTTTTACTAGTGTCCGACCTTTGCAGCCGAAACCGAATGTTCGGTCTCGGTCTCAGTTTTGGCTGAAACCGTAACTTATTTAGACATGGTAAATTTTCTGTTGCGGACTGAAATCTAATGTAAATATTATAATTACAAGTAAAAGCAACAGTGACGCTGGCCGCCTAACAAAACTTGCTGGTAAGCTAATGCGAAACTCACACTAATGAGGCACGACAATTCACAAACACTGAGTTTCGGCGCGGCCGAAGGTTCTGCTGATTATTGTCCGAACCCAAAACGAACCTTCGGTCGGTTACTAGTTTTTACTCTGGGATGAATGTATAGCGTACAGCGACGGATTTATGCTGTGGCGGGTTAACGGTTTACGATTAATTATCCACCATTATTTAAAATTATTGTAACAACTAGACACACAATCCTATACGAAATTGTAGCGGAATAGTCGCAGCTTTGACCTAATACATTCTGTCAAAAAAGTTTCGGGAACGGATGATTTGTTATTCCAAATTATTAAGTTTTGTTTATTTTGTTGTTAGATGGGCACAACTTGGTTATATGGTTCTTATCTTTAAATCTGGTTATAGGGTAGGTATCTTATTATTGGTTATCCATTTTGGAGCGGAGTTTGAGTTGCATCTATTATTTAGATTAAATACAGTGCTGTTTTAGTTAGTTTATATCTAGTGTGTATTGCGAATTCATGATGGATAAAAACATCGAACAAAGAGTTTGTCTTAAATTTTGCGTCGCCAATGGAATTTCGTGTTCGGAGTCACTGAAAATGTTACAGAAGGCTTACGGTGAATCGACTTTATCAAAAACACGTGCTTATGATTGGTACTAAGCGTTTAAAAGCGGTCGAGATGTGATGGAAGATTTGCTTCGCTCTGGTAAGCATCAACGTCTTCAACAGAAGTTAACATCGCAAAAGTGTAGGAAATGGTGACTGAAAATCCTCATTCAAGTTTGAGAGAGATAGCCGCTGAACTTTCTGTGTCACGAGCCGATCCGTACCATTTTAAATAATCACTTGGGTATGAAACATGTTGCCGCTCGGCTAGTCCCAAAAGACCTGAATTTTATCCAAAAACTCAATCGCATAAGAGTCGCTGAGGACACATGCTAGAACAGGTCAATTCCTAACCCAATTCATGCAACGCATTGTTACTGGTGACGAGACGTGGGTGGGTTTACGAGTTTGACATGCAAACTAGTCAACAAGCTTCGGAGTGGCGCCTTCCGACTGAACCGAAACCGAAAAAACCACGCCGAAGTCGATCAAAAGTCAAAGTCATGTTGACTGTTTTCTTTGACTATCGCGGTGTTGTGCACTCGGAATTCTTGCCGAAAGATCAAACGGTAAGGCTGGCCTCATACAGCCAGAATGGCTTGCTGAATTCAGAAAGGCCGGAATACCATACAATATCAGTATGCTCCACACGCATTCTGATTTTTTCAGAATATGAATTTCTCAGATCGTTCTGGAAGAATGATGCTGACGAGTGTTCTGCCGTGCGATTCTCTAAGCTATAAAGCCTTGTTAGCTGCGGCTGCCGCAGCGCTGAGAAATGACTCTGTCTCTTTCATATTCATAGAATTGGAAACAGACAGCAGATCACAGCCATGCGCGCAGCGTCTATGTGTCGCTTAGAGAATCGCATAGCTGAATTCCGGATCGGAATATTTAAGATTCTGATTTCAGAACGCGCGTATTACTATACATTTTATATAGAGCGGCACACACATACTGGAATTAAGATCATGAATTATTTCAGTTGACAGTCAGTGTTGCCATTTTTAGCAGGATCATGCTTTTTTACCATTTTTAAGAGTGTCCATGTCTACAGCTTCCTCATTCGACATAGAGAAATTCTAAGCATGCCATATTTTTGTGCATATTATGTGCAATCAAACGTTTCAGTCCTAATTTTTGTGCCACCACAACTTTGTTACTATGAGTTGTTTTATGTGTGTAAGCTGGAGACACGTCACCAGCTCGCACACGCCCGTAAAGACAAACCAGTGAGGTTAGGGTTTTGGACTATAGCTAGAAATTTTGTGCATAATTTGTGCACTAGGAACAAAAAAAACTAACCATCACACTCAAATACTGTTGAAACTACGATCATAAAACTGTGTGCGAGCTGGAGACACGGGTCTCCAGCTCGCACAGCTGTATCTTCGTAATTGTTCAAGCTACGGTTATGAATTATACCTCAAAATTTTGTGCAGAATTTGTGCATAAGGCACAAAAATTTTCAAAACTTTAACTCAAAAGGTTTTTGAGCTACGAACCGATAAGTATGTGTAAGCTGGTGACACGTAACACGGGCTAACACATGGTGAATTATTGTAACTGTATAAGATAGCGCTTCGTTTTAAAGATCAAATAATACGTTATAATTTGTGCACACACGAGGCAAAATTTCAAATCTCGTGGCCTCTTACTTTATAAATTATAAGCCAAAAACTGTTTTCCCGCCAAAAAATTCAAAATAATGGCTCGGAAGCGGCTAAGCGCGCCGTTGCCGTTCCGTGCGCTACACTATTGCCACTTTTAGACTAGGAGCCGTCTGTTAAAGCGATGCGCGACGCGATTAATTTAGTTTTACTATAGGCAGGTACCTAATAACCTACCCTACTTTTTATTTTAGATATCTCACACACGAATGTCTTAGTTATTTTTTGTTGTTGAGACAATTAAATAATTAGATTTGGCATAATGATAAACATTATGGAGGAGTGCAGAACGACAAAATGGTTGAATACTTGAGCCTAATTCGATAAAGAACGGATGCTTTCCAGCAAACTAATCGCTATCGACCGTCACAGAATAAATTTTAACCATTGAAAGTAATTTATTTTAATATTAGATTGTATTACTTCCCATGGTTAAATGTAAATAAATAAATAAAAATAAATGTACTCTATGGTGATCGATGACTTTGCGATTAGTCTGCTGGGGCATCCTAATGTAATGCTAGGGCCACATTATCGCGCTAGCGCGAAGATTTGCGTTTTCGCGACACGTCTGGCCAAACACTTCGCGTTAGCGCGTTGTATCATGGCGTTGACGCGCCGCGCTGTTGGTAAATTGCCGCACATCAAGGATTTTGTTCGATAATGTTCGTGCGGCCACATTTCCTTCGCACACTTTAGTTGACTGCTAGACAACTAGAGGTGTGAACGTGTTGCAAATACGACTATCGATATTATTCTGTTTCGATAATTATGGATTGGAGTAACGATAAAGTATTAAAAGTAATACAATATTACGAATTAATAATTAATAAAAATAATAAAGATGCAATAAATAGTAATTATTTGCCGACATGTAACAATCACCTCTTCCATTTTTTCCGATAAAATTAGGAGTAGGCGATACCAATCGTATAAGGCTACTGAAACGTATTTATTGCATCAATATCGTCAAATCCGATATCGATGCGTTCTGAAACTATACCTATTTTGGAAAACACTATATCGCGTCAGGAATGCGGTGTGCGTTGAGATCACTATATTGTACGTGATCGAATTCAAGAATATTGTACCGTATCCCTGATATTTATTGAGTTATCATTAATCTGTAGTTTTTAACAAACAAATGTGCTTGTAAAAGTTTAATAAAATAAAATTATTATAAACGTTCGATGCGTTCTGAAACTATATAGTGGAAAAAACACGATATTGCATGAATTTTTAATAGTCCGTAGATATGGTCGATACTGTTATCACCGATATTAAATTTATGTAGCTATAGTTTAACACTTTGCAAGCGGGAATTTTATTACGCGCATCTTCCTGTGAGCCGGCCTTTTTCGTCATTATTGTAAATTCTATAGAAAAAGAACTATAATAAAAATTAATTTAATTGTGTTCTATCTAATCGTTCTGCTGCTTACCTATACTAACCTCAAGTTATGGCTTCTTTATGTAGATGTTGTCCATCCGCAGTAGATCACCTAGATTCAATAGTAGGCGTACCTTTGTTATCTTATGAGTAAGTACCTAAAGTTATTTTCAAATGCTAGTAAGTAGGTAGATGTTAAATTTTATATGTAGGTACCTATTTCAAACCCAATCCACAGATAACGAAAAAAAAGACACTTTTATTATTTTTAATAAAGCTATTTCAATTTTTTATTTTACCAGTAGTAAGTAATTCTTACTTTTTCTATTTACAAGTTAAAAAGTTTGCAAGTTACCAATTCTTCTATGTGTTGATGGCTGACCGACCCCTTGTCAGAATGGTTGATGGTTTAGTTATCGTAGCGTAGTAACTGTTTTTTAGTTAACGTGCCATAACTAAAAATTCTTCATCTCCTATGGCAGTAGTTGTCAAGACGAATCAAACGAGCGCAAACTCGATGGGGTTGTGTGGTATTATTATAAAGTTCCTGTGTCCTTTTTCCGGCTCCATCATCAGACCCTGAACACTATTTCTTGATAAAGTACTCGTCAAGGCGATTAAAACGACCCCGAACTCGTTGGGGTAGCATGGTTTTATTATAGAGTTCCTGTGGGCTTTTTCCGGCTTCATCGTCAAACCCTAAACACTATTTCCCAACAGAGTATTCGTCAAGACGATTCAAACGAGCCCAAACTCGATGGGGTTGCATGGTTTCAATACCGAGTTCCTGTGGCCTTCTTCTGGCTCCATCATCAGACCCTGGACCCTTTTTTCTAACAGAGTATTCGTCAAGATGAATCAAACGAGCCCAAACTTGATGGGGTTGCATGGTTTCAATACTGAGTTCCTGTGGCCTTCCTTCGGGTTCATCATCAGACCATGGACCTCGTCTAGTCGTCTCCCGTCAGAGTGCTCATCAAAACTAATCAAATGAGCCTGAATGGGGTTTCATGGTTTTCTTACAGAGATCCTGTGGCCTTATTCCGGCTGAATCATCAGATCAGCTCAATGACACCATAATATTGCATTGTCATCCTGTTCTGACCTATGTTCAAAGTTGCAAGTCTAGCTCATCGGGAAGCTAGTAAAAAATCGTTTGTATTTATCGACAAATAAATAAACAAATAAACGAGAAAGCTACCTAATAAAAACGTGGTAATAAAAACATACAGGCAGACTAATTTTATCACTACTTATCATATTAATGAGGTTATTGTAAATACTTAAAACTAAGCATAGCGATATTTTATGAACATTCATAAATAAAATAGACTGCTTTTATTTTAAATTAACCAATTTCCTATATCAGCAGTCTCCTAGTCTAAAATTCTCGGTATAGAAACGAAACGATCGAGAGCGCAAATTAAAATGACACTAAATTAAGCTAGCTCTCAAGTTCAAACTCGATTGCAATAGTGTAGCGCACGGAACGGCAACGGCGCGGTCGGCGCGCGTTTAGCCGCTTCCGAGCCATTATTTTGAATTTTTTGGCGGGAAAACAGTTTTTGGCTTATAATTTATAAAGTAAGAGGCCCAGAGATTTGAAATTTTGCCTCGTGTGTGCACAAATTATAACGTATTATTTGATCTTTAAAACGAAGCGCTATCTTATACAGTTACAATAATTCACCATGTGTTAGCCCGTGTTACGTGTCACCAGCTTACACATACTTATCGGTTCGTAGCTCAAAAACCTTTTGAGTTAAAGTTTTGAAAATTTTTGTGCCTTATGCACAAATTCTGCACAAAATTTTGAGGTATAATTCATAACCGTAGCTTGAACAATTACGAAGATACAGCTGTGCGAGCTGGAGACCCGTGTCTCCAGCTCGCACACAGTTTTATGATCGTAGTTTCAACAGTATTTGAGTGTGATGGTTAGTTTTTTTTGTTCCTAGTGCACAAATTATGCACAAAATTTCTAGCTATAGTCCAAAACCCTAACCTCACTGGTTTGTCTTTACGGGCGTGTGCGAGCTGGTGACACGTGTCTCCAGCTTACACACATAAAACAACTCATAGTAACGAAGTTGTGGTGGCACAAAAATTAGGACTGAAACGTTTGATTGCACATAATATGCACAAAAATATGGCATGCTTAGAATTTCTCTATATCGAATGAGGAAGCTGTAGACATGGACACTTTTTAAGAGTAAATTTAAGCTATTTAGTTTGTATGTTTTAAAATATAAATCTTATTGATATCTTGCTATAATAGTGTTTAATTTTCCTTTTTTACAACCCATGTATTTCTTTTTATGTATTCTTTCTACGATGCACCTACTTTAATTCTTAAAAATTGTAAATGTAAGTATAGCAGTTTTGGTGCATTTTTATAAACAACGCTTAGCAGGATTTAGCCTATAAATTGGTAAGAACAGCGAAAAAATGGCAACCCTGGTTGAAACTGCAAGCGGTTAACGTCTCGGAGACATTTGCATGTGCTGGGAATGCAAAGGTGCCGGTATTCAGAATCTGAATTCAGAAAGCCATTTCGGCTGTGTGAGGCCAGCCTAAATAAAGAATATTATTTGAGCGTTATGCAGCGTTTAAGAGAGTAAATTCGACGAAAAATACCAAATTTGTAGAAAGAAAATTCTTGGATTTTGCACCACGATAATGCGCCTTCGCACAAGGCCATAATTGTAAACGAATTTTTGACAAAAAACTCAGCAAATACCATCGAGTAACCACCTTATTCACCAGATATGGCTCCAGCCGTCTTCTTTCTTTTTCCTAAACTCAAATCACCACTTCGTGGCACCCGTTTTCATTCGGTAGAAGACATAAAGGAGAATTCGCGGCGAGAACTGAACTCAATTCCGGAAAAAGTGTTTAAAAAATGTTTTGATGATTGGATTATTCGTTGGCGCAAGTGTATCGTTTCTGAAGGAGCATACTTTGAAGGCGATAAAATAAATTTGGATGAATAACTATCATCATCATCATCATCAGCCACAAGACGTCCACTGCTGAACAAAGGCCTCCCCCAAGGATCTCCACCACGTCCGGTCTTGTGCTGCTTGCATCCAGCGGCTACCCGCGACCTTCACCAGCGTCACACTCCGTGGCCGTTGGGGCAGAACCGTTCTGCCCCAACGGCCATCGGTTCTACGGGCAATGTGTACTACGAACTACGAATCTCCTCATTTCTGATTCGATCACGTAGAGAAACCCCGAGCATAGCCCTCTCCATTGCTATTTGCGTGACTTTGAGCCTGCTAATTAGGTCCATAGTGAGCGACCACGTTTCGGTACCGTATGTCATCACTGGCAACACACACCGGTCGAAGACTTTTGTCTTGAGACACTGCGGTATTTTGGACGAGAAGATATTTCATAGCTTATCGAACGCTGCCCAACCGAGTCGACGATTGACGATTGACCTCTTTCTCAAAGTTGGATCTACCTAACTGGACTGTTTGTCCCAGGTATACATATTCGTCAACAACTTCAAGAGCAGAGTCTCCAACATTCAGAGGAGTGGCTACGACACGTGAGTTAGACATCATTTTCGTCTTCTCCATGTTAATTTTAAGGCTCACTTGTTGAGAGACTCTATTGAGATCACCGAGCATTGTGCCGAGGTCCTCCAGGGTCTCAGCTATGACTACTATATCGTCGGCAAATCGAAGGTGACTGATGTACACGCCGTTAATATTGATGCCGAGTCCTCTCCAGTGTAGAAGCTTAAACACGTCCTCCAGTGCAGCAGTGAAGAGTTTCGGAGATATGACGTCTCCTTGTCTCACCTCACGCTGCTGCTGGACGGGCTTCGAGCTCTGGTCCTGAAGGCGAACTGTCATAGTGGCGTTTTCGTACAAACACTTCAACACTTCGATGTACCGGTAGTCAATAAAATAATATAAAGAATAACTAACATTTTGTGTATTATTGATCTTTTCCCTTTATTTTTTTGACAGAGTAGTACATTTGACGTTTATGTGTTTCGGCAGAATTGCAACTTTAGAAGGAGCTCTTCGTCATGTTGACATTTAGCTCGGACACTCAAACAAAACATCTTGTTAGTTACTCTATGTGCGTATGTTTTGAGAGCGTTGATTGAGCATTAAGGGCACGAAATTGTGAAAATTTACGTATTTTTAAGTCACTTGTACTATGCGCTGAATTTGTTAAATACATTAAAAGAACTTACGTAAGTTAGCTTGATCATTGCACAAGGTCGTGGCCTTGTTGAAATTTGAAACAAATTCTTTAAACAATAACAAACAATACATATTTCTAATGACTCCTAAAAACATTTTTCTTCGACAACTTTCTTAATTTTACGCATGAAACAATAATTCTTACATAACAATATTTGTATTGATATAACGCAGGTCGCCCCCATCTTAAAAAAGTAAATTTTAATAACTAACACAAGCGCGTAATGGTTTTGTACATTTCGCAGAATAAAAACATTGCTCTAATCAAATTACTACATCTGAAACTTCAAAGCAGAATTGTTCTAATTTTATATACTTATTAATATGCTTTGCTTCGAAGTTCATTATGAGACTTAAGTCAGTTTTTGCGATCGCGCGGCTCCGCGCGGTGCCCTCTTAGTGATCGAAGTTTATATTGTTATAAACATTGTTTATTTAATTTTAAAGCAAATGTTTGTTGCGAACACATTACAAATTGAAGTGTCGATAAAATTTCCAAGAGCTGGCTTCGAATTTTAAAAAATAATAATTTATGACTGGATACTAGTCCTTTAATCGTAATATTAGAGTGCATATATATTATATATATATTATATATTTATGCATATATTGATGATTATGAGTGATGATAATATGAACGTTAATGCTAAATGAAATTCCCCCAAACCACCAGTTCCAGTAAAGATGTGGGACTTTAATGAGATCTCGCGCCCACTTCTTGAGAGAATTTGAAAAGTGATGTTGCATTGTTTTGTTTTATTTGCAAACACTCATGCACGTTCACGAACACTTAACAGTAAATAATCCACCATTATTTCACATTAATATTCGACAAAACACAAATTTTAGAAAATAAAACAAAACTGCAGACATGACGCTTAACTCACTTTCCCGCCAAGAAGTCCGCAGGATTCGAAACCGCACCTAGGGTTGCCAACTTTAAAAGAAAGTATTTTAAGGTAAGATCAGAAAAATAAACAGAATTTTAGATACATGGACAGTATTTTATTTTTTCAAAGATTTAAATATGGCTACGTTGCACCGCGCGGACAACGTTTGCAACTTTTTTACTTTTTAAACAGGTTTAGGGTTACCAGTACACAGTGATACTAAAACAGTATTATGGATACGTTATTTTTGTTCAACAGTAAAAAGTATAATGTATTGAAAAACAGTACCTACATATAATACTTTTTTTAACAATATAGTTGGCAACCCTACCCGTACCCTTCTGGCAATCCGGGCCAGGTGCTCTTTCCAGTTGAGCTACCGTGGACTTATCCCGCCCACCGAAATTGATCAACACTATTTACTTTTTCACTTTGAAAGTCAGCCAGAAAGGTGCAATTTCAAATACTGCTCGTGGAAATTTATCGACACTTTTCAATATGTGTTCGAAGATTATTAAAAAAAAACATAATTATGTTCACTTTCCCGCCAAGAAGTCGCAGTAGTAGTTACCAATGTCTAACATCAGAGCCGGTTTCAGGAGCTGCTGTGCCTGCACCAGCCGGGCGCGGGCGACGCGCGCGTTCGCCCGCACGCGTACGGGCCCGAGAAGAGTGCGCAGGTCGCGACCGTGCCCTGGCTCGCCACCGCGCTGCTCATGGCCTTCGTCGGCATCATCATCGGCAAGTTCCTCATGTGAATCGCCTCACCACACACACCTCCACGGCTGCGCAGTGAACCAACACAGCCACACACACACACCGCTGTTACACTCCCAACCTACATCTCGCACGAGGCAGCTTGCGGCTCTACGACGAACACGCTTGACGACGATGCGTCAACTTCTACACACTTTTCTGTTCACCGGCCGTTGTCAATTTATCCGCGGAGGTGTAGAACGTGCTCTTGTTGAGATGATCATCTGGTGTGTTTCATGTCGTAGAGAGATAAGTTAGTTGACGGCGCCTGCACGCGTCTTGCCCACGCTGCCTGTGCCAGATGATGGTATTGAGCATGACTAGCGGCTACCGAAGCTCCATTTACTACAACTGTACTTTCAATGATCCATTTGATGGGACACAAGGCTTCTTTACAGTTACCCCCATAGTGAATGTGTATCATGTTATGGACTCGTCTGCTGCGTTTTTCTATGTGTAAAACCTTATTATTATTAAATTTTTTTATCACATAATGTCATCCAAATTAAACCATACCGATAAACATGTATCTAGAAGATCACTAGTTTTTTTGTTGTTACATTGTATTGTTACAGTTAAAAGATTATAATTATCTCGACTTAATTGTTATTCATGTAATCAAAATATGTGTGTATAGAAAATCTATATTATTCATAAAAAAATGATTATGAAAATTATTACAATCGTATTGGTCACTTGCATAGACTTTGGATAAGGGCAAATGAATAGTGTGCATTAATTTAAAAACATATAGAAGCACCCATTACATGTTAAGTGTATTATACAATATCTTGTCAGATTGAATAATAAATGTTCTCCGTGAATTTCCACTACAATAATAAATATTTGGCTGTAATAGACTACTTTGTGTTGTTGAATTGTATCGTACCGCAACCATTATGAGCCCCTACCATCAGGGCACTGCGATTGGACATGTGGTACTCATGTCAGCGGGCAGTTCAGCCAGTGACTGAATTGCTATACAATTGTGTAGGTGTATATTGAATTGTAAATGTAGCATAATGTTGTACACATTTTAGTTTAGCAGCTTTCATATTTGTGTAGTTGAATAGAACAGATGTAGGGAAGGTTTATACAGTATTCATATGTGTATAGTACTGGGAAAGTAGTCTTGTGCCTCTTATACCAATGTCTTATTATTTAACAAAAGGCTTTGTATTTAAAATTATTTTTGTTATTATCTACTTAGAGTGTACATTTAAATCGTAAATGTTATACAGAATTAATGGCATACACAAAATTATGATTTTGAAGAAGTACACCTTTGTCTTATTTAATTTCATTTTTATCATACAGTTATTTACATGACATACAATAAACAGTTCAGCGCACATAGGAGTACTTACACGGAAACTTGTCCAAAATTGTTTTGTGTCTTGTATCATGTGTACGGCACGATACGAGTCGTGTTGTCATGACGACAAACGTCAGCTGTATGGGAATAAAAAATCGTACGGTAACAGGCCCGGAAACGCACTGCAGTAGTGCGGTGCAGTAACTGTGCGACTACAATCCGTTCAAACCCGTCTAAATTGAGATTATAATGTTTGAGTTCAGACCACCTAGTTATCCTGCTGTTAAAAGATGGTATCATTAAAGCTTGATTCACACATCAGTGAAGTCACAGTTCCGGCATAGTACCAGCACAGTGAAAGATATTCTTTCATACATTCTCTATGCTCTCAGTGTCAGTGCTGGCACCAGCAATCACGGACGGTATTCGTTGGCAACGATATTTTTTGTCGGATCACTGACGCCGGCAACGGTAAAATGGAGGATGATACTTGACGACGGACGCGTTTTCACTGAAGCAGTACTGACATGAATTGAATCACTGACGCAACACTGAAGCTCTGATACTGAACTGAGCGGACAGGGTGACGGAACTGCGACTTCACTGATATATGTGAATCAACCTTGAGTATTCGAAATTCGTGCAAATATTCCTATGTATAACGTTACATGTTGATAATTTAATACTAATGTAAAACACAATATTAAACTAACATATTTTTTTTATATTGTGTACTTAGTACTAGGTACTCACTATCATTTTTTGAATTCGGTCCGGTTTTTTACAATTTGTTTGTACACAGTTTCCCGTGTAAATTGTGTTGGATGATATTCTAGACAAATATCAGCCAGACGATTAAGTCACCCACGATGGAGTTGAAGCTGCTGATGTTACAAGCATTATTGTCTGCAACCAATTATATATAATTGAGCCTATGCCCTCTTGCATACAATCGAAACAGTGTACAGTTACAAATAGGATTGGTCCCAAGTTTATTTGTGTAATAACGAGCTAGATTTTTTTACAACGAAATTGTTTAACCTCTTAAAATATTCTGGTCAGTAAGTAAGTTGACGGAACAATAACTTGTGTGAGTGACGAGTCAAGTGGGAGTGGCGTACAGCTAGCGAGGTGATCGCTTCTAACATGTTAGGGTTTAATGCGGCTACTCTGGCTTTAGCTGAGCTTAAGTTAATTCATTATTGTACTCAGTGGTGGTACGGTATCGCCATGCCGTTTAATATATGTTGGGAGTGTGAAAAAACAAGCTCAGCTAGGTCGAACTAAGTTACAGTTCGCAGTGCGGATTATACGACAAAATAGATATATTTGTAATTTAAACGTGGTCCTGTTTTGTAACGCCACGATTTATAATCTGTATTCTCTAGATTGCATTATGTCTGGTTCCATACCGTTCATGAATAGCACCTTAAAATCGTAGATTTGTGTCAGTATATAATTAGACGGACTTAATTCTGGTTTCTTATTGCATTTTTGAAGGTATTATGTTGAACGTTTAAAAAAAACAATTATAAATTACAGTACAATTAATTAAACAAACTCCTATGGAAGCAATTTTATTTTATGGTATTTTTAGGTTTGTAATGTTTTTTGCAATTTTCTATTAACGATTGTCATGTTACACTTGTGTTTTCATCTGACGCGCTGTCAAATGCTTAGACGTTCGGTGTCGTTCTTCTGCAGATTTATAGTATTGTTTTGTGTTAATCATAAGGTTGAATCAACCAATGGTAAACAGTGCGTTGTCTGATCTAATAATATTACGCCTTTGCCTAGTAATTACACTAGATCTCATACTCTTCAAAATTGCAATGTCATGCTGAAGTTCGATATCGATTACGAGAATGTTAAAGCATTTCTTTTAATCATGCTGGAATAACCATTGTCATTTTAGTGTTGGACAGTTTTGTACCTACTTCCAAACCTTATCGATAGTCTATCCATTTTTTTTATTAATAAAGCTTTTGATAAGCATGTTAATGGGAAGGTGTCAGAGGTCTAAGTATTATTGGTTATGATATCTTTTATTTATTCATATTATAATTAATATTATTGATAATGAGGAATAAATTGATTGATTTTTAATATGTCTTTTTCTAATATAACTGCCAGCATTATATATAACGTTTTAACATATATGACACGTTACTCCTATCGTTTTTGTTATTTCCATTTCCCTCACGATACCAACTCATTTCACCAATAACAATCGAAACTAAATTTAAAAAATTGTATTTATATTACGTTATTGCTATTTTCGTTAGTCGTGTAAACAAACTATTATTTTATTTGGGACATGATGTATTGGTTTAAGGATATTCGAAAATCCATAATTAGTTTTAACTTTTATTTATCAATAGACTTAAAATTTTCTGTATGGTATTGTTGTTATATTAAACTATTATGCTATATTGTATCGTTTTCTGAAATAAAAGACTTAATTTATGACGCCTTTTTGTATTTTAAGTCAACTGATTCAGCCTCCTTACGCTGATACAGTTTAAAAAGATTTTCTTGCAAGAAGGTTATAGGCCGAGTCCTGAGTGAGCCCGAGTCCTGAGTCACGGCGCATCGCGGAAGCGGATTTCGGAGAGTAGAAATAAAGTATGTAAGCACATGTCGAGTATTTGTTTCGTGCGCGGTGGAATCCGCCTGCGCGATGCGCCGTGACTTAAGTTTGTATCTTTGATCAACAATACAACTAGATTTCAGGTCGGCGCTAAAAATGTCTCGGTAAGTAACAGCCCACTTGAGAAGTGAGCTCTTATTTTCTCGCAAGGCAATAACAGGAAAAAGTACTTAGGTACTTTATTTGTTGCATCTTAAGGTTGATTTCACCACTAAATGTTATTGACGTCTTTTCAAATTTAAGTGAGGAGTAATCATTGCTTTGTCACGAACGATCGTAAGTTTGTGATAATACTTAGAAGCTTTGTGACTTTATAACTGGGTTCCATGGTTGTAATTAGGTTGAACTTAAAACTGTTTTATAACTTTTGTCTCAGTTCGTTAGTAAAGAAAAAGTATTTATTTACGTGGACAAAATTTATTATTATTATTATTATTATTAACAGGCAAGCAAGTTGTTACAACTGATAATGCCGGTGTCCTGATTATCGTACTTAAAGTAAAGTATTATAATCTTATGTTTTTTAAATATATATCTAGTCTATTTTTAAATTGGTTGATGTTGGAGGCTAAGACAACATCATCTGGGAGCTTATTCCACTCTTTTACCACTCTGTTGCATATAAAATGTTTATAGGGATTGTTGTTAGCAACACGGGTACATAGTTTGAAACTGTGACCTCTGAGGTGACTGTTTTCATTTCTTTCGAAAATCGTGTGTATGTCACAGAGGTCATAATGTCCATTCAGTATTTTATAGGTCTCAATCAAGTCTCCGCGGCTTTTACGGTCTTGCAAAGTTGTAAGGTTAAGCGCATCCAACCGTTCCTCATATGTGCTTCGTTTCAGTGATCTGGGTATCTTGGTAAATCTTCGTTGCACTTTCTCTAACTGCTCAATATCTTTGGCAAAGTAGGGACTCCAAACCTGAAATGCGTACTCCAAAATGGGTCGGACAAAGGTTTTATAGATCTTAAGCATCATTTCTGGAGTCAAAGCACCAAATGCTTTTCTGATTAGATAGATTGTTAGCTTTTTTTGTTATGGTGAAAATATGCTCCTCTCATTTTAAATCTTCAGAAATCTTCACTCCTAAATCCATTTGAATTTTGACTTCAGAAAGTTGAACATCATTTAGGGTATAAGACTGGTGTGGATTTCGATTCCCTATGTGCAAGACCGTGCATTTCGTGGCATTAAGGCTGAGAAGCCATTTCTTTGACCAATTTGCTATGGCATTCAGATCTGATTGAAGTCTGTCATAGTCAAGCAGCGGGTTCCCAAATAACTTTGTATCGTCTGCAAAAATTCTGATGTGGCTTTGCACGGAGTGAGGAAGGTCAAATGTGTAAATAATAAATAATACTGGACCAAGGACCGAGCCTTGCGGCACGCCACTGAATACTTCACGTTGGTCAGACAGTTCTTCACCTAATGTAGCTTTGATTTTGTACGTGACGCGTTATCTATTGTTGTTAGAAGGTGTACTTAAGTCGCAGTAAGATAGTTATAGCCGTAATATAATGTAGTTATACGAAAGCGATTCATTACTATCTTACTAGGAATATAAGTAATTATATTACTGGATAAAGTTTAGTAAAATAATTGTAGGAGTGTAGGGCGGGGGCTTCGTTTTGTTTGTGAACGCCGCAAGTCGCTACCCCCGTCAGTCGGTCGACATCAATAATTGCCCTACTCCTGTAGGTCACGTGATAGGTTAGAAATTTAAAGGTGGCCACTGACGATCAGTTTTTCCCATCAGTTGAACTGACGTCAGTCCAAAATTTGATCGTGAATGTCGAATCGTCACTCCAGAGTTTTAACTGACGGCGCGACACGTAAAGCCGGCGCGTCGCGCCAAACTGACCGTGAGTGTGTGATCGTCAATCCAATCGGGTCAGTTCGAATTTCTCCAATGAATATATTGATCCTTAGCACCAAACAATAAAGTTCAAAATTGATTGTTTCGCGTCAGTTCGAACTTCTCCAATGAATATTGATCCTTAGAGCCAAACACTAAAGTTCAAAATTGATTGTACCGGCCGGTGGAGACTGACGAGCCGGCGTGACGCCAGTGAATGGGGAAATCTGTTTGGCGTAAAACCATTTGGAGTGACGCCACAGTTTTATGCCTGGACTGACGCGCAAAACTGATCGTCAGTGGCCAGCTTAAGACAATCGCGAACAGGGGGTCCCAGCTTTGTTCGTATGAGTTGACTATATAGGTGGGCGATTGTGCAGATGACACAACACAGCAACAACAGAGCAAAAGAAACAAAACATATTCAAAACTCAATGTTACCAGTATGAAAATAAGATTTCTTCTTTACTTAACTATTATTTATAGAAATTGATAATACACAATTTAAACACTAAAAACCGGCAAACTCTGATAATTCATTCATAAAAAGCTTATAATTACATAATAAAATGTCTTACAAGAAATAAAAAAAGAAAAAAATCCAACTACGTGATGCCGGTAATTGACATTGTAGCATGGCAACATTCAAAGTTTCAAATTCTTTACAAGAAAAATGTCTGTCGCTTCTTCGTGCGTACTGCGTTAAATCTTGTAAATAAAGCTTTCAGTTTTGTTTTTGTGAGTTGATTGAGCAACTTGTTCCTCCGTTGTTGTGTTTTGGGTGTGAAGTGTGTTTAGTTAGTAGACTTTGTTGAGATAGTGACTCTGCTGAGATAGCGACTCTGTTGAGGTAGTGACTTTTTACTTCAGTTTTGTTTTTGTTTCGACCTCAGAACTATTGTTCTGAGGTTTCGACGCACCACACTTACTGAAGTGTTTCAGAAACCTGTTTCTGAAATTATGATATAAAATTTATGACCAGCATAACATCTGGTGATAGACAAGGAATTGGTAAGCCATTCTTTATATTTTATAAGTATTCTAAGCTTTAATTTGTAAGCCTGTTTATTAAAGTTACTCTAATATGCAATTTTTATGATTCCGAAGTCCTACCATGGAACCCTTATAGTTCCCTTTCTGAAATAACTATTGCTGATACATGTTTTATGTAAACTTAAAGAAAAAATTAAATAATGATTCTATGTTGCATAGTTTTTGAGAAATTATGAAAAACTTTTACAAACATACTTAGTTGTGAGGTGGGTGGGGTTTTGTCTCAAATTTTAATAAATTTCTTGTGATAGAAAAGATGAAATCTAATTAAGGTAAACTAAATAAGGTACGGACAACACAACAGTGTGTCCGACTGGTACTTGGCCAGTTTTTCACATTTATTATTTTACAGGAATTGCAAAATGGAGCCACATACGGCGATTCTATGAATTGGACAACTGCAATCCAAATTTTGTGTATGCACCATCCCTGACAAAGGACCATCTAGATCCTAATTCAAAGCAGAAAATGAGGGTTAAGCTTGCTGCGCAAGTTTTAAGTCACTCAGTTGCAGGTGGAATGTATACAAAGATATCTGATGGTAAGAAACCTTTTTATTCCTATCACAATAACATTTGTTTTATTAATTTTCATTATAACTATTTTATCTGGATTATATCTACAAGGTGGAAAAAAAAAGACGGTAGTTGGAGGAAAAGTACCCTGAATAGTGATGATTGCAAATTTATATTTGCCTTGTTTATTGATTCACAATGTCAATTTGTGACAAAAGCATACAATGCCTTTTTAAGTAGCGATCATCAACCCAATTTAGTTAACTAGAAATTAAAGTACCTAATTCTAATTATTGTGTATTTCAGGAGACTTGCCGACTGAAGCCTTGGTAACAGCTAGTTTAATATCAAATCTGGATGAGCTATTTGATGCAGTCAATGCTTATACCCCTCATTCAAGCCAATCAATATTGCCCTTTTTAACGAAATGAAAGAACTTTTTAAAAAAATGGAACTTATTGGTTGCCGAGGAAACCCCCTGTCTAAGGATGAATGGATTTGGACAATGAATGGTATCCAACTAATTTGTAATTCCCTAACAGAAAAATACAAAAATGTAGAGAGCTTGGCTACTCGGCGACTCCAACAGGATCCATTGGAAAATTTATTTGGGTGCATACGCACCAACTGTGGGGCTAATACCAACCCCACAGTAAGTCAATTGGTTGCTGGCTTAAAAACTGCCATAATTAGCAACTTGGCACATACTGGTTCCAGAAATTGTGAACTAGACGATAATGAGCCTGTTTTAATAAATTTTAAAAAACTTTTTACTTTCGCCACAGACACGCACACCAACACAGACACGGAGCAAATGTCAATGGAGGAAGATAATAATATTAATTTCTCCCTAGAAGAAAACTTACAGGGAGAAAGTAGTGAAATGCAGGCGTGTGCGTACGTCTGTGGCTTTATAATTAAAAATAATAAATTTAAGTGCAACACTTGCAAAGAAATGTTTATCTCCAAGATGCGAGAGGAAGTCCATAATTTCATTGATTTTAAACATTACGAATCAATAAAAAATTCTTTAATTTACGCAACTTAACAATTTATTAATTGTGTCGAAAAAACTGCGACACTTGTCAATACATTTTTAGAAAAACAGGATATAATAGGATAAGATAGGATATGAGGCAAACGTAAAAACCTCTATAACGAAAATATTAAAAAATAATGTTAATTATGACTTCCTCCAGAATTGCGCTGAACACAAATCAAGAAACATAGATTATATTATAAACAGTATTTTTCATATATGTATTAAAAGATACTGTATCTTTAAAAACAGACTTTTATCTGAAGAGGCCTCCAAATCAGCCCTAAAAAGGAAAATGAATATTATAATGCTTAAGTAAGTTATTTAATGTATTATAATATTCATTTTCCTAAAATAGCAAGGTGGATCAATCATAGGTACTTGTTTTAGTCTAAAAGTGTATTTTCTTAGGTAGGTACTTACTTTTAATGAATGCTATGTACGCTTTATTGTCTTTCATGTTAAATTGTACCATAGTTGTAATAACTAACTTTATACCTAATGTGTTAGATGTAGCGGTATAGATACGATTTAAATAAATAAATTTAACGTCTATGATTTTCTAGACTTTCCAGTTTATAATTATATTACTGGATTAAGTTTAGTGAAGTAATTGTAGGTCACGTGACAGGTTAGAATTAAAGGACATAATTTTTTTTGGGCCTTTTCTGAAAGTGGCGGCCAACAAAAAAAAAGTATGTATTGTTAGAACTAGCCATTTGGAAAAATAGTTAATATGGCACAAAAGTTGTAGGATTGCGACTGACGACCTCCTTGGTTGAGTGGTTTGTACACCGGTTTTCATAGTGTCGCCATCTCTGAGGTCCCGGGTTCGATCCCCAGTCGGGTCAAATTAGAAATTATTGTTTTTCTACATTGTCTCGGGTCTAGGTGTTTTCTATGTATAATAAGTATGTATTTAAGTATTTTAAGTATGTTTATCCGTTGTCTAGTAACCATATAACGAGTTTCTTCGAAGCTTCTCTTGGGCTAGATAATTGGTGTGATTGTAGGAAAGTTTTATTTATTTTATTTATTTATTGCTCCTAGCCAAGTTATACAAGTTCGATGATTCATCATTTTCATACATTTATTGATTCCTAATTTTTGTATAAACGGCACAGATGATGACCCCACAGCTTTTGCGTTGCAATGGCAATTGCTTCAGATCACTAGTTCTAGCTAGCTAGTTACTATGTCCTTGCGACATATACATCATCACGCCCGCTGCCCGGAGGGTTAGGCAACGACCACAGATTCCCATTTGCTACGATACTGACACATATCCTTTGCTTCACTTAGCGCTACTGTACACGATGCCGCCGCACCTCTACTCTGTGGATACGTGACGCGTAGACACATGAATCTCATGTGGCGTAGAGCCCGCAAGCGCGCCGCCGCCGCCCGCGTGCCCCTCCACGTCGCTGACCGATTTAGCTAGACCTGTCTGATTTAGCTATTCCCTTAGAATAATAACGCTATAGAAACCAAGTTCGCGCGCCTATTTTGAAGCACATTAATTGGAGCCAGAAATGGCACCAAACGCCGGACTGCTCCGTAGTGTTCAATGTCACAGCGCGCCGAACGTGTCTCGCGAAAACAAAAAAAAAATTACGGTTTGTGCAGTTAAATTGTGTCACAACACATCAGAAAAACAAAAGAAGTGTAATAACATCACTTTTCACAGGTAAGCTTTCAGTATTTCATAGTATCTTGTAGTTAATTAGGTCAAAATATAAACGTACTGCAGTGTGATTCTCTAAGTTAAAGCCTCGGTAGCAGCGGCTGCCGCAGTGCTGTCTCTTTCATATTCATAGAATTGGAAAGAGACAGCAGATCACGGCCATGCGTGCACGTCACGCGTGTGTGAATCGGTTTAGTGCTTCATTTTTGACAGAGCGCTTGTATGAAGACTATCTTTCTATAGCGTTATTATTCTAAGGCTATTCCATTACTGGCATATAGTTTGTGCTAAGTTCAGGCCATACTTATCTTTTTTTTCGTTAAATTGGACATGTCCTTTCGAGTGCGATACGTGCGATCTTCGTAGCTAGCAATGTATTACTGCAGTGGAATGGTAAAATCATGTACTTATCGGCGGCGCGGTGGCGGCACATGAGTAAAGAGCTTCTTTACTTATGTGGTGGCGGCGCGATGGCGATGACGTAACCACAGTGTAGAGGTGCGGTGGCGGCATCGTGTACAGGAGCGCTTACTCTCATGACATTCTTCATACATGCTCGTCGGTTTAGGGTACTGACCTTTAACGAGAAGGTCACCGATCTGATCTAAGTACTTTCGTCGAGGTCTTTCCCTTCCAACTCGTGGACCTTTGTAATTTTTTTTTCATCCATCCTCTACATGAGCAAACCAGATGGTTTTCTAGCATAGCATACCTTTCTAAATTTTTGTCATTACATCTTCATAATTTGTTCCACACTTCTCTCATGTCACACTATTCCTTATTCGATCTTTATCTTATCGATATATATATATGTGTAAATATTTTATTTAAAATACCGCCAAAAGCTCCTAAAATGTAGCCTCTTCGTAAACGCAAGAAGCGACATGGTACCGTTTTTGGGGTAGCGCTAACGTGAGTCGTGTGACAGAACTGTTTGCTGTTTTTGTCCGTCTAAAGAGATTAAGCTTAAGGAATCGTAATTAATTAAGTAAGAGGATATATGCGGAAGAAGAAGTGTTAGAATTGGTTGGAGAAGATGTAAGTGGTGCTCATCCTGGCACCATGACTTTGTAGAAACCTAGTAGGTATGTCGCCAAATATCACGAGTTTTTAGATCTGTCGTCCAAAAGTTATAAGAGATCATAGGTGGAAGTATCTCGAAAACTACAGGTCGTGTCGAACATCTGATTACACCAATAGATATTATGTCGAGACACGAGAGTAGGTATCTATGCCAAAAAAAAGTTGCTAATGTCAGAGTTTGTCGGTGTATCGTTCAAAAGTTTTAAAGGGTCATATGGCTTTGCCACGAGGAGCGCTCACTCTGCTGGCATGCCCAAGCATCTGTTATTTAATTAACATTTTTTCGTTTCGCCATAGCAAATTAATGTTATAGGTACCTACGCTAATAATTTAGTTGCGCTCTTTACCAAGACACCTTCCATTGCTAATTAAATAACAGATGCTTGGGCATGGCAGAATGAGCAACACGATCAAAATTATTATATTTTTATTGAGAAATTAATCTCATAACCTGTATTCAAAAATAGTGACCTCAAGTAGTCAGTTTTGCTGACACCTGGCGCAGCCGATAATTTGCGGAGCATTTTTTTTACTGCCCCCTTGGACAAGTGGAAAGCGCTCACCCCGTCTACTTATTAGTAATTCGTCGTACACTGCTGTGTACTGTGATAATTGCTAGTAAAAATATAGCAGTGCGCGCGCATTTCACGACGAATTACGTATACCTAAGTCGATTATGTATTCTATGGCTATGGCAGAAACTGATTTTCGGATAACAATGACGCGGCGTGCGCTATTGTATAAAATAAAACTAGCGGCCAACCTAACTTGCCACACCACTATAAGAAGTATGTAGAAATGTTGGCTTGGAATAAAAATGCTCATAATCCATTAATATTTTAAATATTTATTGAAATCATTACAGTATTATAGTAACACATATATAATCATTAGGAAGAATAATAGTTGCGTTTTATTGCGCTCTATGACTAAAAAGCGATCGCTCAAGCGACATTTTTTTTACATCATAGTCGTAGAATGCAATAAAACTACAGAACTAATTAATTACTTAATAATATCAAGTACGTAATTCATAAAAATAGAAATATTTTGTTCAAAATATTAAAATAAAACATGGCCTAACATTTATCTTATAACAATGGCTGATGCAGACCTGAAACTGAATACAACGCATCATTGAGATCATTTCATTTAAAAACGACTTAGAGTAAATTATTAATAAAAAATAAAATATACAAATGTCAGGTCTTGGAACCTTCATATTCCAACAAATTATATCATCATTCCCTTATTCGTCCTACTAAGTCACATCTTTTCAATTCGAGCATCACCACCATCCCAAGACCTATGACCCTACGAAGTGTAAACGACGACAAGGAGCGGACAAAACTATATTCCTTACTTAATCTATTACACTGATAATGCTTCAAAAACACCTAACAGGATACGATTAAAAGATTCGCCACTTCAGAGAATATCCTATTACAAACCAATATACCTTCTTAATCTTCAACAGTGCCATTAATGTCATCAGTTTTACCAAGCGCATGCAGGCCATGATGTGTGGCTTATTTTGGCATGGCCACCATCACCAACTCTAAATCTGACTTTATAGATAACTAATCTATATACTTAGTCAGATTTAGAGTCGAGATTATTAGAAAACATAGTACTTTTAGGTAGGGTCAGGGAGGGAACAGTGGCTTGAATGTGCTGTGCTAGAAAGTGAAAGAGCTTTATATCTGTCCCTTTTATCAATCAGAAGCGTTCGGTACCCGATCATGCACGAAACGAACTAGTTAATAAGCTGCTCCGGCGATATGTGTTATGATGCGTTTTTGTTTTTGATCCTGTCTAAATTACATTTTATGGTAAGTTTCACTTCATTTTTTTCCTAACTCTTGAATGACTTATGCTTGGTCTAATCTACTTACAATATTGGCTGATATTTTAAGGCTCTCTAGTTTGATCTAAAATCCAAAATGGCCATTTTCGGTTTTTGACAATCTGTCCTTTTGAGAATCTATCTTTTTGAGAATCTGCCCATATGAGAATGACCCAGTGGCTCGTTTTTTAAAGATAACTCATAACAAATTATAATTTTCAATCCTTATCGTTGGAGCCACTGTTAACTAGGGGGTACAGCCACTGTGTACAGGTCGCTTGATTCCAGTTTTTTCACAATGGCTTGATTCCAGTTTTTTTTAAATGGATATTGGTTTTTTGGACAGTGTAATAGCAAATCTATTTACGTTTGAAAGTTTAATAATAAACTATGCTTTGTGCTTGCTACAAATATTTTTTAATAATTTATATTTTTCAAGCAACAGCCTGATGAAGAAATCCTAGCCACTGTTCCCTCCCTGACCCTACTTGAACTTGGTGGAATTGGTGAATTAAGTCTACTAAAGGTTAAAGTTTTCCTTCATTAGACTTAATTCACCTATTTGCAGGTGAATTAAGTATACTTTTTGGTAGACTTAATGCACCCGGGTGATATCAGCAAGGTGAATTAAGTCTACTAAACCAGTATGTCGAAGTATGTCGCCAAATATCAGAGTTTGTCGGTACCGTTTAAAAGTTATAAGGGGTTATTGGTTGCCATGCCAGGATGAGTGCTCACCGTGTATCTCGAAAATAGGTCGTAGCGAAGATCTGATTTCACCAAAGATATTGGTTTCATACAAACGTCTCGACTGGCATAGCCTTGCATATATTCCATTGACTCCCGAGAATACTCTTTCAAGTGGTGGTTGCGAGATGCTAAATATATTTATTAAATTGGATAATAATTACAATATGCATAGACAATTACTGACTAGATTGACATTTAACTACACTACAAACATCAATAGATTAATCGAATAAATAGTTACTGTAATTAATACAACTCACTTGATAAACAGTTAAATTCTGAGTGTTGTTCGTGTTGCGGGTTTACTGAGTAGGTACGGTCGGGGTCACCGTCGCGTCTCGCTTTACCACTTTGCAGCGATTTTCGTATGAAGCGCACCGACCGCCCGGGTACGTGCCCGTACCAAATAGACGACGCGGTGTGCAAAGGATTTTGGGCTACGACGGAGTCCGCCATCGTACCTAATCAGTGCGAGTTTTATTCACCGTTCGATATGTAATGTAAAAGCGAGTATGTATTGCAAAAATTTTTGATCATCTAAACACTGATCAAAGGCAAAAATGTAACTCGCCTTATTTGTTACCTGGGGCCTAAACATTAACTCTTAGAGCAGTATCACTTTAATCTTACTATGCAAATTCCCATAATAATATTATTATTATTTTGCATAGTAAGATTAAAGTAATATTGCTCTAAGAGATGACCGTAGGGCTCCAGGAGGCGTAGCTTCGATGCCATACAATTTCTCGTTTTCGTCAATGTGATTGAACAGTGAATAACACTCGTTATGGGCACTTTATAATAATTTATATCAGACCATGCTCCACTGTTTAACAATTAATATGAACTCCACTTATCAAGTTAAAATACGTCTGATGTAATACACTTAACATCAAACACATGGACGATGGAAGTCGAATATTCAGAGAAGAAATATGTAATCGGAAATTCGGGACTTACTTGGAATAGAAAGTCTTTCTTTTGGTAGCAGAGGAACATAATTTGAGATGGCAAAAGCTGAATCATATCCTATGTCCATGATAAATTCAATTTAATACTTATAGATTCAAAGAAAACTTGTTTCTCATTATCATCGTGAACATTAAACATCCTAACTAATATTATAAATGCGAAAGTGAGTTTGTTTGTTACGCTTAAACCATACCGATGTTGATGAATTTTGATAAAGTATAGAGATATATAAAGCAGCACTAAACCATGAAGAGTGGTGGGATGGTAGGGAGGCCTTTGCCCACAAGTAGGACTAGACGGGTTGATTAATAAAAATAATAGAGCCCTGGAAACAGTTATAGGCTTTTAAAAACACTTATAAGTATTGCGTAACGCAAAAATATATTCATAATTTCATATAAGTATTATGTTTAAATAGCAACCGGGCAGCGCCTCCTGCTACCCTATCGGCTAAAAAATATGAATATGGACATGGGCTTCATTTGAAATTTGAAGCCCATATTTTGTCCTTATATGGGCATATTATGGGCTTCAAATGTCAAATGAAGCCCATGTCCATATCCATATTTTTTAGCCGATAGACCCCCTGGTCACATAAGAGGCGAGTTGTAATTTTAATACAAATTACCAGTTACGTTAAGATGATCGAATGTTGAACAAAACACTCCGCACTCATGTAGCCGCACTACTCATGGGATCGGAAAATTAATTCCGATCTTGCTTCAATCATTTTATTACCATATAATCTCCGCTGACAAATAAGCACCGGTAACCAGACAAGTCTCATCGAAAGTACTGCGGTCACGCATTCATACATTCGACCACACATCAAGCGTAACACTTAAAATTTGGGACCGCCCTTACCCTTACGTAATAGAGACCGTATTGTACTACAATACATTCTACGGTGTATTATACATTGTACTACAATTGACGATCTAACGTGCGTTACCCAAAGTTATATGTTTCCGACTTTTTATAGGTATATTTATAAATAAATTTATTATGGTATTTTATTGATATTTTAGTAAGTAATTTAATTTATTCGAGTTGATAACGCTCAAGTAAAATCGAGGGAACGAAAAGTTGAAAAAAATTACTTTCAGCGTTAGTTATTTTTTCAATGTATGGTTATCTTAGAGTTTATTGATATTTTTAAAATGTTTAATGTTCATGTAACACAACTGACATGCTTAGAGTACACATAGTTAGTAATATAGGACAGCAAGTGGTAAGTAGTATGTTTTTATATGTAACCTAATGAGTATCATAGACATCAACCACATATGGATTTATACTAATAATCTGTAAGTTAAATATTTCATATGACTGCAGAGCCAGACTTGAACAAGAACTATAGGTGCATCTAGGTTGTGCTCAACTTTGCTCATCAATACTGTCAGTTGTTTAAAGTTGACTGTGAAAGAATATGTTTGAAATAGGCTTTAGTTAAATCTTGATATTTTAAGGTTTTGAGTGGCCTATATAACATTTTAATATGATTTGCGGTTCAAAGTTCCGCACAAGCGTGAATTTTAATTTACCGTGTTGTTAGCCATGAACTTTTAACATGCTAAAAGCAATTATTATCATCTCATGAACCTTATAATGTCAATCTAGAATTAAGTTTGTCGTCAATGCATCGCTCGCTCACAATTCGTGATGATCCAACGGTGTTACATTATTTGTAACAAAAAATCGTTGATTACAAATACAACTCGTTTAAAATGTACATACAAGTAACGTAACGTAAAGAGAATAATTTACTTAACAACTAATGAGCTAAAATAAATAACTTAAAAACTATTTTTTTTATTACTAGTGCGGCTTACTTTTGCGTCTCAAATAGTAATTACATCATTACTTTTTTGACCAGCAGTTGTATGAACTTGATAAGTACAGACCTACGACATATAACAACTAGATTTACAATCAACGCTCTCACAACTTCCGCACAAAAGGAGTACCTAGTGATATGTTTAGGTACGCATTTCGCTTGGCAGTGTGCAAGCTAAGTGTCAACATGACGAAAAGCTCCTTAAAAAATTGCTTTTCTTCAAAAACACATATACGTCAAATGTATATACAATATGTATTCGCATGCACTGTACAAACTTTAGGAGTGAATTCTACATTCTACATACTTAATAAAACATTATCCATAAAAAAAACTGAACTCAATAGTTTAGAAATGGAAGCCTTTTTATTTTGTTATATTCGATTTTTGCGTTTGTGTATTAAAAAAACAATATCACGAAAAGTTGAAATCGTATTCACTTAAAAAAATGTTTCTAAAAAAGGTGAAGGTTTTCGCAAATAAATAACAATCAGTAAAGTAGCCAAATGTTCGAACATCAGTAGAAAAAACAAATATATCGGTTTTCAACACCTAAAATGACGTAAAAAACACATAGTAACCAATTTACCACGTAAATACCACTATTTTATTATATTTTTTATGACAAATATTTGGGCTTAGAATCCACCCCTAAAGTTTGTACAGTGTGTGCCATTACACATTGTATAAACGCTGCCACTATTCCGCTACGATTGTGTATCTAGTTTTTATATGTGATCGAAGGTACACACTGATGTTTTATTTATTTCGCTCGAGATTTCAATGTTGCTTTAGAGTACGTTCAGATGATCAGCGCTCAACGCGCGTTTTGCTACTGCGCGTATAAAGAACGATATAGAAACGCCCGTTAGCATGTGTACTCCTAGAATAAAATACATGTAGTTGTAAATGCGCGTTAGCAAACGCGCGTTGAGCGCTCATCATCAGAACATACCCTTAATCTAGATGTCAAACTTCCGGTGTAAGCCGCACTAAATATAGAAGGCGACTGCTAGAAACCGCAAGAAACTTCAAGGGCTGGTCAGGTCAAGTGTTTTAAACATGACAAAAATGACAAAAAAGTAATTCGTGCTTTTATTCTTTTTTAATTAAATACTTAATTTATATTGCGAATTTTAATTGATTAGTCTTTGAGTATCAAATTATTTTATGACATAAGAAAAAGCACATTTCGTAATAGGAAAATAAATGGTCTCACTGCCGACTAACGTAGGTACTTATCGTCCGGCTGAGGCGGAGACGGGTCAACAGACGGTTGGTTCAACGATCGGCCGCTGCCCGCGCGTTGTAAGTAATCGTTATTTTTAATTGTTTTTCATTTTATTTTTCTTATGTTATTGTTTTAAAATAAATTAGATACTCAAGACTATTTTATGAAAATTCACAAAATAAATTATTAAATAATTAAAAATGAAAAACCACGAATTTATTTTTTGTCATTTAAGTCATGTTTAAAACACTTGACCTGACCACCCCTAAAGTTTCTTGCGGTTTCTAGCAATCGCCTTATATTTCAAAAATATTATATGAAAGTTCTGCTTACATATAGGGTGTCTCAAAAAAGAAATGATTTAATTGGCATGTCCAAATATGTACACATGTCTTATCCGGATGTCTTAATTATCATGTAAATTGTTAAGTCCAGATCCTTCGTTACACAAAATTAAATAAATTAGACCGAATTTTCATTACTATCATTCATTACACACTGGGGTTCAAAAAGCTCCTTGCTATCATGCTTACTATTATAATTATATTTAGGATTATAATTTCTAATAATATGTTCTAACACTATGCTTAAATTTAGAGTTTTGTAAATAATATAATACTTAATGTAAATAAAAAAATTGCAAATGCAAAAATGTAAATACTGGTTTATAACCAACCGCCTCTTAAACTTATAAAATACTATAGAAAATCGGAAATAACTTATCATTACTTCATAACACTTCTTCGCAAAAAAAAAACAGTAAGCTTGTCGCTCAGCAACTAAAGCTTTTAAATATACTTAGTTTATTTATGAAAACGCACCACTACTTTAAAGATATTATGTTGTTGTGGTAAAATAAAGATTTGGTGAAAATTAGGTTTCGAATACCAATAATAAACACAAAGATCAATGTGTCCAACCAAAGCGGATTAACTCAGTCAGGCTCAGGCCATAGTAAATAATTCATTAGTACCAGCCAGCATGTAATAATCCAACAACGGAGACTAATACAACAAAGTGACTTCTGCAGTTCCACCAAACTATTTTATTTTACGCTAACCCAATTACGATATACGAACAAATTTTACAGAAATACGTCAAAGGTTTCGTAGCAGATAAAACTAATATTATAAAGATGTAAAGTTTGTATGTAGGAAGACACAGACACTAATCATCCGATTTAAAAATTGGGGAGGAGGGTTGATGCATAAAAAAGAATACATACTTACATAGAAATGAAACACTTTTTTGTAGGTGATGGCTACGGATCTAAGTCGCGGTTATAGTCTAGTCCTGATGTTTCGGACCCTTTACAGGGACCGTGGTCACAAGGAGACTGAGGTGTTGGTCGTCTCTATATATTATATAACTTCATTTAATGTGATAGTAAAATAATTAATAATATTATAGTTAATAAAGACTAACACTTTTGTATTCATTCACCTTTACATGTTTCTTACCTTTTTTGTATGAGTTTCGTTATACAGATCTATGAGAATGGCACACGTAAATATTCGGGTGAAAACGCAACTGATTCATAGTGATTTATATATGTAATATATTCGGGTGAAATTGAAACTGGGTTAAAACGCCACTAACCCAAGTTATTTTAAGAGTATTTGTTGTTTATCAAAACGTGGTTTATTTACACCTGTCTTCCAATGAACACGGAACCTGTCCGAAACGTCAGGACTGAAACAAAAAACCTAAAAGTAGTAGATAATAAATGCGAAGATCCGTAAAAAGTGTTTCATTTTAACGTGTAGTGTTCGCGTAAACCTTAGAAAACAATATAAGGTGACTGCTAGAAACCGCAAGAAACTTCAAGAGCTGGTCAGGTCAAGTGTTTAAACATGACAATAATGACAAAAATGACAAAAAAGATTGCAGACTAACGTAGGTACTTATTGGCCAGCTGACGCGGACGGGTCAACAGACGGGTGGGTCAACGCAACGGCTGGCCGCTGCCCGCGCGTTGGAAATAATCGTTATTTAATTCTTTCATTTCATTTTTTTATGTTATTGCTTTAAAACAAATTAGATACTTACTCAAAGACTATCCAATTAAAATTCACAAAATGAATTATTTAATAACTAAAATTTAAAAACACAATTTCCTTTTTTGTCCTTTTTGTCATGTCTAAAACAATTGACCTGACTAGCCCTTGAAGTTTCTTGCGGTTACTAGCAGTCGCCTTATATACATACATGATTCACGACTATTATCTCCAAAGGGTTAGTCAGAGACTAGGCAATGAGTTTCGCCTAATTACAACTGCACAGGTACAAAAAATAATAATGCATTATTTTAAAAATAATACCTAGGTAGTTCTAAATACAAATAAAACTTATACCAATGGACGGAAGACGGAAGGTAGTAAGTGCTACGGAACCGTTGGCGTTAGATTAAAAAAAAACCGATATGGTACACACGCCTGCAGATCAATCTATCCAAAACTGTCAAATTTCTCCAAACGTTATGGATCCTTACTCCCTAGAGACAAAGTTCAAAATGTATTGAAGAAATTTGACATGTTGTGGTAAGTAGGTTGAAATGCTGGCGTCTGTACGACATGTCACAAAATTGGTGTCCGACCGTGATTCTGATTGGACACCTTCTTTGGTTCGTCCTTTGTGTGGTGGCTTGGTCTTTGCGTGTCTATTGTTCTCTTCCTCAAGTTCAGAACATGGGAAGTGACGTTATTTTCAGTCTTCTGTGTGTGTATCTACACTAATATTATAATAAAAAAATACAATTATACATAATATTAGTATACACAGTCCATCGTTGCGTTCGCAAAGCAGACAGTGCCAATGATAAGTGGCTACGTTAAGCGAGAGGGCCCACCATTTACATTGTCGCCTTCAGTACGTTAACTATACTATCCTAATTTGATTGGTCTAGATCGATGTTCTTAGTTTTATTGCCGAAGGTGGGTTCATCTTTGAGGAAGGTGCCCGACCGCTCCATGACTGGTATGTTCTCAGATGGTGGTTCGTTCTCGGTGCGGCGTTGGTTGCGCTTCTTAGTTGTTTTCGTTGGTACTTTAGTTCGCGCGGCGGCGGCGGCGGCGGCGTCTCTCACAACTTTGGTCACCATTTTGGCTGAGCTGGACTTGGTCGCGTTCATTAGAGAGCATGACGCGCTCTTCTCTGGTATTTTCTGGCGAGGCTGCATGGAGACGGACGTGTTGCTGGTGGTGGTGCCTGAAGTCCTGGCGCTGTAGCTGGATCTCTTGGGCTCAGCGTGGCTCTTGGCCAATGCGCCGTTGTCGGATTGGTTCGCTTTGCTGATCTGGCTCGAATACACTGGTATTTTGGTGCGCACCTTGGCGTTGCTGGTGCTCGCCGAGCTGGCCGCGGTGGCCTTTCCCGTTGTAGTTGTAGCTAAAAAGAAAATGTAACTATTACAAAACATCTCACAGAAGCCGTATCGAGTAACGGCTCATTAGAAGAATACTACCACCCCCTCTCTTCCATTGGGTGTCGTAAAAGGCGACTAACGGAATGTCAATACTAAATACTGTAACATGTAGGAAACAATATTTTTTTTTTCTTTATTGGTTCAAAAATGATTGTTTTTAAACTGAGTATAATCACAATTATTATTAAAAGTAGTACACATACATCTAACATAAGTAAATGATCTCTTAGAACGCCTGCTTAGAAACAAATTATCGCTCGGTAATTGAAGAATGTAAAAAAAAAACTTACCATCAGTAGATCCCTTGGTGGAGTGCTTGGTTTTGGTGTATGTGGCGTACTTGGTCGCGTGCGACTCGCTGAGCGAGTCCGTGGAGGGCTCGGCGGTGCGCGGGCGCGAGCCCGTGGCCAGGCTGTCCTGCGACAGCGCCGTGGCCGCGGGCTCGCCGGCCTGCCGCGTCTTCATACGACTCGTCCGCAGGTTACGCGCTTGTATCGGGCTCGAATTGCGAGAAGACTCGCTCGACGATATCATTTTCGTGACTAGTTTTTTTGGGGCACCCGGCTTCTGAGAGTAAAGGCTGACCGGCTCCGGGTACTTCGGCTTCATTCTGTCATATGCGGCACGAAGGTAAAGAGCTCTCGCCTGCTTCCGCTCCTGTGGCGAAAGGGTTTTAGACATATTGAATTTGGCACGCTCCTCTTGCGCCTTCGTCGTCCTAACCTGCGGCGGCGCGGGGCGGGGAACTCTCTTATCGTCCAGTACGTTCGTGCTGTTCTTGAGTGTGTCCGCTTTGGCTTGAGTCGGCGGTTTAGGCGCGTACGGGACGAACGATGCGCGCATCTGATCGATGTCCAGGCTTTTCGACGTGGTGGCTGCTTGATTCTTATTAGCATGGCTATTGTTCTGTGTGCTGCGACTCCTCCTGTTCTGCGCGGCCGGGGGTGCCGTGGGCAGGGGGGGTTGGCCGCCATAGATGATGCAGCCGAGTTCGCGCAGCCGCCTGCGCAGGTCGGATGGCAGGTCGATGAAGGCCTGGGTGCAGCAGACGCGCGGGGCGGCGCGGACCAGGGCGCCCTCGCACTGGAGGATCCAACTGCCGGCGTGCACGTACAGCAGGTTGTGGTGTTCGGGCACATTGTAGTTCCCGTTGATGATGAGGTCCGGTTTGGCGTAGCGGTTGTTCCGTATGTCCCTGACCACGTTGGTGAGGAGGGCGTAGGCGCGGCACAGCTCGTCGGGCGGCGCCCACTCGATGGCGGCCGCCATGCACTCCTGCAGCCCCTGCATGGCGAACGCGGGCGGGTCGGGCGGCAGCCGGCCGATGGCGCGCAGCACCGTCACCAGCTTGGGCGCGATGTAGTGGGCCACCGCGAGGTTCAAACGGCGGCTCAGCCGGATCACCACCTCCGCCCATTTGCTGGTGGTGTGCAGCGCGTCCACTGTGGACAAGCAGTGCTGTACGGTATTGCTGGCTCAGTATAAAAGCGAAAAAACACCAGTAATAACGAAGCAAATTTCTTTGTTCAACATATCAAGTTAAAATACAAACGTACCAGTGATGCCACATCCGTACGCGAAGTCCACAATGATGTCAATGTTAAAATCGAGGACGACTTGTTGAAAACATTTCTCCAGTAGTTCGGAAGGTAGAGTGGCGAAAGCTTTGGTCGGCCACACTATCGAGAAATATTTGGCGATCCATTTGAGACATTTCCTATACAGGTCGTCTAGCCCGTACAGCGACGACAAGGGGAAGCACTCCAGTACTCCTGCCGTGCACACGACGCAGGGCTAAAACAAAAATTAATATCGGAGCATAATAAAATTTTTTTTCAACCTTTTGTGTCGCACTGCTGGGCAAAGCTCTCCCCAAAACTCTTTTACAGATCCCGACCCAAATAAGGCAGTTGTCCCACCGCCGACGATAACCGAGAAGCGAGTCGAGCTAGTACTAGAAACGAGTTGGCGAGCAGGCGGGAGATCAACCTACCCAAAACTGTCAAAGAAGAATGGGCATAACGCGCCCCCCCCCCCCCCCCTTGTAACACTTACATCTATGCATCAAATAAAAGTACTTGCAAAGTGAAGCATTTTATTGTCAAATCTGTCAGGTATTGAAGAAAATAGTTGTTGAGAAGAAGAAAATTAAAATAATAAATGATAATACTTTTATTGTAACATAATAACACAAACATTAATAACGATAATATAAAAATGGAGTCAAGATTTTTTCTTGAATTTAACTATACACCCGCATTTTTAATTTTATTTTTTTTTCCCTTTTTTCTTCTTTTCGATTACTCGCGCAGTCGCGCCACTCGCTGCGGCCGAGCCGAGCGTACAGTCCTCTTGGCGGGAAAGTGAAGCGTCATGCCTCTGTCTCTCGGCGTGAGTTCTGATCGCTGAGCTAGTATCGCTAAGCGAGAATTATCTTTGATAGCTCTTGTCGCTCAGCGACGAAATAGTGAAGCGAGTCCTCGCCGGCAGCGTGAACAGTCAGCGATCAACTATTTGTATATGCATCTCTTTTGTTTACACGAAATGTATATCTATTGTACGTTTCTTGAGCGACAAAATAGCATATAGTTAGTCGTTTACTCGCCGTTGGTGGGACAACTGCCTTAAATTATTAAAATAAAAATTATATACAGCGTGTCCTGAAAACGAAGGATAATTCTTAAACTGCGGTTGGGTCACATCATGTCGTACCGAATTCTGGAATTTTAGTTTAATGAAAGTCTCACTGTTTTCGAGATATCGTCTTTTTTCTTTTATATAAAAAAAATCCCTCGTTTAGTTTATTTTATGCCATTTCTACAAAAGATAACTTTTTAATTCCCATTTTTTTAAATACTCATGGTTATTTGTTTCATCTCAAACAATATTCTTTTGTTTCATAAAGTACTGAGAAAACCACATAAAAAAAATCGTATGTAATGTTTTTATGCAAACCAAATCAAACGGCTGACTTTGATAGCCTGTGTACGAGGCAGACCGTTCCAATTACTTTAAAACATTGCTTAGTTAATGTTAATTTAAAAATGGTATTTCTGTTTTACATTCCTTTTTTATTGTATTTTTTATGGTAATTTTAATGCCCGAAGGCAGCAATTTCGAAATTTATTGAAATAAAAGTCAATTAAAATTAAGTTACCGTAGAAGTAGTATTTCATGATTTGATACATTTGAACAATGAAATCGTAGAAAGGTTCGGTACCTGACATGTTTGCATGAAGTTTTGACCTTAATATGTCATTGTAATTGAAATTGGCAAAGAAAATATTCTTTATTTTAACAGGTATTTTGGCGTTTTGGTATGGTATGGATACAAGTAAAAAACAATTAATACAAATGAAATTTTTATTAAATTATTTAAAGTAAATGCTCAAAATGGCCGCCAAAATTCAGATAGGTTGCTTCAGTTAACGATGGTGGCAGTTCGTCACAATCACTTCATCGTTTATGATCCCAGTCCACAAGTTAATTTTTAACTGGGTTTGAGACCTATCTTCCCGTAGTGTAGAGATTCTCTAGTTCCCAGTAATGCAGATTATGTACGTTTAAGTAGCCATCTTTTCGGCACGTAGACTCATCGCTCCAAAAAATTTTTGTCGAAATAAGCCAGCCCAACCTTGGTTAATTTTATAAACTCTACTTTTAGCTGGTTGTCAGCAGGTTGTTAAGTTTGCACACGCTTCACATGACATGAGTACAATTCATACCTTTTAAAGTGTTCTTCGCTGTGCTTTTTGCAATGCCAGTTCTCCGTGCTATTTTTCGCACGGAAGTTGAGGGGTGAGCATTCACTTCAGCAAACACCTCTTCATCTACATCCAATCGAGGTCTGCCTTTACCACTACCACTTCCTGGTATCCGTAATAATTGTAAGGTAACTTAATTTTAATTGACTTTTATTTCAATAAAATCTGAAATTGCTACCTTCGTGCATTTTTTTCATTGCAAATTACCATAAATATAAAATAAAAAAGGAATGTAAAATACCATTTTAAAATAAACATTAACTAAGCAATGTTTTAAAATAATTGGCACGGTCTGCCTCGTACATTTTTTTACTCCACAGGCTATCAAAGTCAACCGTATCATAAAACTAAAATTCCAGAGTGCGGTGCGACATGATGTGACCCACCCGCAGTTAAAGGATTATCCTTCCTTTTCTGGACACGCTGTATAAGTAAATAAACTATTTTATGTAGGTACATACAAAATATTTTCAGAACCGCGATCAATCGACGTTTAATCTAAGCTCAATCAATTGAAAACTGGCGCGTCAGACGTAATGCGTTCAAAGCAGTGAATAATGGACCTGTGCGCTTAAGAACTCATACGCGATATTATCTCGATCTGTGCTGTATCGCCACTTCCGAACACATCTTATCTATCTACCTAGAAACAATAATTAAATTACGGATAAAATGTTTACTAGAAAAAAATCAACCAGTCTCAGGAAGCTCGAGTGGGATACGAACCCACGACCTTTGGATTGCCGGTCCACTGCTCTAACCGCTGAGCTACCGAGACCCCTGAGACTGGTTGATTTTTTTTCTAGTAAACATTTTATCCGTTATCTATATAGCATTGTGAATGCAAAATTTCAATAATAAATAATTAAATTACTCACGCTATGGAAGTGGTGGCAATATTTAGCCTTCAATGTAAACATGATTGCTTCTTTGAGTCCTTCCAAACTGAGCATGTCAGCAAGAGTTGCCAATTCAACAATACTGATGGCATCCGGGATTACGGACGCGCCAGAGTAGATATGACACAGAGCAAAATGTACAACGTTGTAGGAGAACCTAGAACGAAAAAATGAAAAGAAGCACTAAGATTAATATGCTAAGTTTTCAAAAATCTTCTGCTGACAACACATTCGAAAATACATCATCCAACATGAATGCTAATCCTATTTTTTGTATTCCATTAAAGATTAATCAGTGATTGGTTTTAGCCAGTAAGCTTAAGGACCAGAATAAGGTAATTGCATTTATTTCTTATTTGCACTTACGGTGGCAATGCGATCACATTTCCAGCACTTTCTACCCACCCACCGCTCAAAATCCCAGCAAAGTATTGGCACCTGTTAATATAAAATAAAAGATTATACAACAACTGTTTTAGAAATAGCAGCTAACATTTTTATTTAGTTCCAAAAGATTACGTTATACCTTGAAGACAATATGCATTTATGCGCCTTTATGCGCCTCCCAGATACTTCGACGATAACATCTGGGGCAATCTCCTCTAAAAACATACGCAACAAGTCCTGACCAAGGCGAGATTGACATTGACCAACGAGACTAGAAGCTTGACTTGTTTCTTCGGTACTATGTTCTGCAAGCAATAGGTTTATTTAATTATTTGCTTATTTGATCTTGATACACCAGCGGTTTGACATTAATAAAAATCATAGAAATGCTCTTACCAACTATCGAGCGACAGATGCTGCTTTGCATGCTGCTCAATTCTGATGTGTCCGAAGCTTGGTCATCTAAAATATCACCAGGGCTCGAAATTCCCAATATTAGAGGGGACCGGGTCCTGCTTGACAAAGAGCCGGGCATGCTCCTGCTGAATTCATTTCTCAAGTGTGGGAATAGACGGTTTAAGCTTTGAGCATTCTCAGAATGAAAAGAGTTGATGACTTCATTGGACCGTGACGTAAAAGCTTGATTTTGGTCACTCCAGTTGTTTTCAGGTATAGATCTGGTCATCCGCTCGTCTAACGGTCTCGATATATTTCTTGGCACGCCGTCATGTTTTGAGAGTGGTTTATCCAAATCCGATAGTTTTACGAATAGTTCATCTACATGAACATTAGGTTCTTCTTCCTGTATAGCAGATTGCATATTTTGCAAGAAAGCTTTCTCACTGCCAACACTTTTAGCTTGACTTTCGTTAGTCCTATTTTGTTCTTTGCGGTAAGATTCATGTAACCGAATAATTTCTGTTATACTTATGTTAGGGTCATTACACAGTGACTCATACCTCTCAAAGGTGGAATCTTTGGCACTAATTGATATTGTGCTGTAGTCTACACTAGCTGGTGCATGGATTTTGGAATCATTTTTAGGTTCAGTTGCGTTATTCTTTTTTGTATTTAATGAAGACAACCTCGCTGGCATTTCCTTTAAAGGCACTTTCTCAGTATAATCGAAATACAAGGAGAACATATTCTTCTTTTCGGTATCAGATTCATTTTTTGTTTTAGAAGGTGCCGGATCCGGTATACTGGACAGATCTATATAAAACTTGTGGCTGGACTTATCACTGCTGTCAGAATCAACGGAACTCCTACTCTTGCTACAATTATCACTGCTGCTAGAATGTTTAGAATAATTTCTAAGATTCTCGCAAGTCTTATCACCAGGTTTCTTTTGGTTTATTGTACTTTTGTTAACAGATAACTTTTCAGCGTTAGGCTTTTTTGTAGAAGACATGTCTACTACCCAAGCGGGAGCACTAGGTGGTCGAGGAGATTTAGTGGAGCTTTCAGTTTCTGGAATGGGAATGTATGCTCCAGAAAGTATTGGCGCATTTTCCATTCTTCTACGCGTCATAGGACTACCCGTATAACTTCCAACGGTAGGTAAATGGTCTTCTATAGAAGCACCTCCTGATATGATAGGAGAAGCTTCATGATGTTTCATTACGTTTTTAATTGCGATTTGTCCTTCGCGACCCACTATTGTAGTGTCACTCTCACTTTCTTCCGATTCATATTGTTTTATTGCTGATTTTTTAAGTGACAGTATCGAGTTATGTGGTGTATTGGACACTAAAACCGTTGCCGATGACGTTTCCCCCTTTGCACTTGCTTTATCAGGTGCATAAGCTTTTGAATTTTCATTTTTTTCGCCTGGTTCAAATGTATTAGTACACAAGGAATCCTCTGTGATAGGTGTCATTTCGAAAATTGTTGGAGATAAATCTTTTTGTATTGAATCTGGATCTTTACTATCCAGCTGCTCTAAAGAGTCCTCATTGTCATTTTCGGACCAATCATTTGGGCTCAGATCAGTTTTGTTTGTGGAACAAGGTACTGGCCGACTTGCAGCGTGTAGAGTCTCCTCGGATTGGGCAGATTCTATCATATCATATACATCACAAATTTGCTGAATTGCTTCGTCTTCATCGTCTAATAAGCTAGCAGCGTCAATAAAGCAAGATGCTGATTTGAATGGTGATTTTTGAACAAGGCCAGAATTGTTCTCGGTGTTCGTGCGGCTAACTTCATTAAAGTGATGTCGCTCGTTACGTATAAACTTTTCACAGGCGTCTTTCACGGGTAGTTTTGGTGGAAATACAGATTCCCAAGAACCCGTTTCTGATGATAGAGATGAAGATTCTAGTACCACTATTTCTTCATTTTGTCTCTGTTTTTCTTCCTTAGAAGAACTGTAACTTGACATTTCCTTATGCTGAAATGGTTGGTCATTTATCTGGTGAACATTTTCCGATGACATAGTTGCCACAGCAGCTGTATCAGAATAATTTTCTGGAATTGTTGTCGCAGTATTCTTTTTTTCTACCACTGGACTTGATGTTGAATCATGAGAGTTACTTCCATCGTCCGTCGTAAAATCGTGCAATGTACTTTCAGTTAGAGACATGTCAGTCAGAGTTACATCTCTATGACTCGATAGACTTTCTAGTAAACCAGTATTCTCTAACCCCGAATCAGATGATGTAAAGAAGTTTTCCATTTTGGTGATATTATCTTCAACATTTAACTTTGCCGGACCAATGAAGCTGATGCCCGGTGAACAAGTAAACGCTGCTGATAAATAGTCTGAAGCAGAGCTTGGATCGTCAGTAATTAAACTATCAGGTGAGTATGTCGTTTCCAAAGTTTTATCTAAAATGGATTCACAAGATTTCAAGTTCTTAAAATCACTGGATTTGTTTATTTCGATATGTTGATTTGCTTTTATCTTCTGACTAGCTACTTGACTCGCACTTGTTTGGGATCTGTCAATGTCTGTCTGATCTTTATCAATTTCAGATAATATGTTATCATCTCTGAGATCATTTTTACTTAAAATATCACAACTGTTGGAATGTTTGACTGCTTTGGACGTATGACTAGATACAAGAGCCAAAGAAGTAGGCTTGATACGTTGAGGGTTATTAATCTTATCAAATTCACTGGTTTGCGAACTTAACTTTGATTGAAAAGCACTAGAAAGTACGTCCTGTTCTATAAGTTCTTTCTCCAATAAGTGACCTTCTATGGGTACTAATGCATAATATTCTTTCTTCAGTTCAGTGCTGGGACTCGAGCTTATACTTTTTTTTAATGCTTTTTCTTTAAACGGGCTTGCACACTTGGGTGTTAAAAACTCTTCGTGTTCGCCAGTGTCTTTCTTTTTCTTTGAGGAATTGAAGCATACAGTTTTTAAGTAATTTAAGATTTCCTTTTCTTGATTTATTATATTACATTCAGTGTAAGTATCACTGAAAAATAAAACAACTATCTTTAATTGTAATTTACTTCGTGTAGCGCTAGCATGTAAAGAACTAAAATGGCATCTATGCTATTAATGAAAAATTAATTAGGCATAATATATGTACATGTTAGGGACTAATTCTTATAAAATCAAGTTGGGTTCGGATTAAATGAGTAACGTAATAGATTTACCTACAGAGATTAGTCGTATTTAAATACTATCTTACCTTACGAAGGAATATATTTCATCAAAAGTACTGCGTGTGATGTTTACATGCAATATTGTTTTAAGTTTATGATAGAATTTCTTTGAACGAGCTCTAAGAATACATGAATGGGTTAGTATTTTTAGTTTACCACACACCACTTCAAGATCTGAGTAAATGGATTCATCAAATATTCTGTAACAAATAATGGAATGCTGTGATAAAATAAATATGAAATGTGATAAGGAAAGTCGTGGAGGGTATTAGTATCGGTTAATCTTTATAGATCTTAAGAAACTATGCATTTTACCTTGCAACATCGTCTTCAAGCTGTCGCTGCAGATGTAGTTCTAACTGACAGGCTTCGTCTGATACAGAGAAATCACTCGCCGATGGCGGCTTATACCTCGAGTCAACGCCCGGCATAAGGCATTTCTTACGTCTGTGTGACAAAAGTACTTTCCATTATTATTGATTACTACACATAATAATATACATAATTAATCTTATGCGTACGTGATGCTAACTTTGCGTCTGTTTCTTAATTGCGTGCGGCTGCTAACTGTTAAACATTTTCTTTATGGAGAAGGATGAAACAGAAGAGAGAAATATAGATTACTTGATATTTAGCAATTTTGTACAGCAATCAGCTAAAGTCTTGCTAGTATGTATACTTTACTGTATGTACTTGCCTACCTGGCAAGATAGGTTCAAGAATACTTTATTTTATATTACATTCATTATTTTGAATTACATTATTATACCAACTCGCAACTATTAATCCTAATTTCCAAAAGTAGGTAGGTAACCCAAATTACTAATATACAATTTTTAAAACTCATTATGTACCTAATGTACATAAGTTTAGGTTATGTGTAACTATTTTAAATAGCGCTTTCGTTATGATCCCAGTCAATGTTTAGAATGCTGATCATTCAGTATTGTCTGTAGTACGCGTATTTGCGTGATGGATGACATCATTTAGTAACAAGGAAGCTCGATCGTGGCAGTGGCCATCAATACCTATTGCACCTGGTTAAACAAATCTATAGTTAACTATAGCCGTTCACAAACCTTGTATAAAAATAGTAGGTATAACATTAGGTCAACATAGAATTTAATGTCAATAAAAAAAATAACACCAGGACATATTATACTGAGCGGAGACCAGTTTGGTATGCAATGCATAATAAATTCGCGTATGTGTTTAGAAAATGTTTAAACTTCATATTTCTTTCTTTGATATTGATATTTTAACCATTGATATTTTATTGATTTATTTTGATATTAATCTATCTATAAACATTAAAATTAATTGTCAAAAACGTATCTTCGGCTGCACCTAACTTTAATTTGGCAAAAAATATTTTGTTGTTTTTTTGCGCATAGCTTTTGTCATGACAAGTTACAATGGCGGACTAAAGTCGCTTTACCAGTCTAAAGGTCAAAATCCCTTGCACACCACTTTGTCTATTTGGTATGGGCACGTACGCGAGCGGGCGGTGCGCTTCATACGAAAATCGCTGCAAAGTGGTAAAGCGACGGTGACCCCGACCGTACCAATATCTAAGAATTATTTTCTTGAAAATTGTCTTGGGAAACTTTGTTTTTGTTGCTCAGGTTTATTATAATAATATGGTTAATATTATAGTACTTCAATAAGTTGTGATTTGCATGCTATTTTGAAAATGAGAACATTTTTAATTTATATTCAAACTTTTATACTTATCGTGTTTGACTACAAAAAAAAGTTATTTATGTAAATATTGTTATACTGATTATAGACTAAATTCTTAAAATGGTTTATTACAATGTTTTATAAATTTAGTTTCTGTATGTATTTTAAATGCAATAAAGAATATTTAAAACTTCATTTACTTACTTAAATAATTACATAAAACATACCTAATGTTCAATTAACATTGTACCTACATTAGTTTTATTTGTTTCAATTTATTTATTATGTTTTTATATTTTTTGTTATAGTAGTCCTATTTTATTTTACTCTACTTTTAATTAATGTACCTACCTACTTAAAGTTTTAATTTAACACTCGCATTTTATTTATACACATAAAAAAACTTGGTTATAGAGCCGCAGCGAGCGTGGAACGCCCTACGTCCGCGCTTAGGGTTTGTGAGGTGGGTTTGGAGGTACAATAATGGTTGAATCCACATGCCACATGGCGGTAACCTCGTAAGCCAAGTCAAGGTACTTACTGAGCTTGTCCTTGTCGGCTTTCTCGAGGTACTATCGGGGACTACACGTACGCTTTACCACTTTAGGAGAAATGTTCGTTTGAAACGCATCGCCCCGCCCGCCGCCATTCAAGGCTAAAACTATCCCTGATTGTAAGCGTCTACTACGCTTTACTACGGACCATTTATAAACAAATAGCCAAACCAGCATGTTTTTTTTAGCCGCTTATAGTATGCATTTTGCATTTGTGAGTTGTTGACGTATCTATTGTTTATCAATTCCGTACGATCTATGTTTTCGTAACCGTGCTAAAAATTTAATTGTTTGACTGTATATCGCAAGAACTTCGATTCGCGGTAAGTTTTAAAATAGTACGTTTGTTTACTTATGCACACTATAATCGTCCCACTACTGGGCACAGGCCTTCCCACATGAACAACAGCACGTGGGCATGTTGCGCCATAAACCGTCCAATGCGGGTTAGTGAGTTTTAACAACTGCCATCTGACAAAAACAAACGGGACCAACTGTTTTACGTCTTTTCCTAAGCACGGAGGGGTTCGGGGTGTTTTTTTAAATGGTGTCACCCATCCAGTGACCTACATTCCGAAAGTTTTGTAACGACGATTGCAAACTGAACCTTAACCACTGCACATCGAACTTTTTAATTTAGTATTAACATTTTGTGTTTTACATTTCTCACTAATACCTATGTAGTATTTTGCTCTATACAATGTCACAAACAATACACTCACGGCGTTTATCAGTATATTCAAATTTCTCGGTCTAACTATAAGGCGTATATTTGATCGTAATGATTGATTTGACTCTTGCATAAGCAAGTTACTTCAAAAGTTGCAATGCACGATTTTATTGTGGCCGTTCCGTTTGATATTTTTTTTCTGGCTCATTACTGTTTATTATTATTACCCTTATTGTAATAGAAACTGATAACATGAATGGTTGCAAACATTGAGGTACAATAAACTAGAGAAGACACCGCGAAGCAAGTTTGTGCGCAACTAAGGTGCAGCCGCAAGGTCCACAATCGCTTGAATCATGCGCAATCACAGAGGCGTTTGCAGCCCATGGGCTGCTGCACCTTATGGCTGATATTACATATATGATACATGATACACGTATTGAGTAGTTTAGTAGCAATTTAGTAGCTAACTAAATTTTAAGTGACTTAAATTTAAGTAGGTGTTCAAACGTATTTAAGTAGTTAAGCTCTTTAGTTCACTCAAGATGGACGATCAACAATTTAATGAAGTCGTAAATTCTGTGCTTAAATAATGGCTTCGTGTGGTCAGCACATTTAGGCAGTGTCAAGTAAGATATTAAAGTAAATATTTTTTTGCATAAAATAGATGATAATGAAAATGAGTGATAAATGTATGCGCCTCAAGCGGGTGAACCTCTACCATCAGCGGGTGAACCGACCCTCGCTGCCGAAAAAGAGGACCAGCAGACACTTTAACTGGATGAGATTTTTTTGGAGCTGTTAGGAGCAGATCGCACCACCACCGTGGTTTTTGTTTTTGGTTTGTATATCCAGAAACACTTAGCTATACGCTTCGAATTTATAGCCTCTCCTGGGTTAAGCAAATATCTCCACAAGGAGCTACTAGAATCGCATTTGCCTTTTTACAGTAAAAACTTGCCACACGAAGAAAATAATTATAGATTTAAGCTTAATTTGACATTGAATACAATGGCTTTCTATGAAAAGAAAGTAGAAATAATAGACATAAATAAATTATTAGATAATAATTTTATATTGACAAAAGATAAATATTATCTTAAGACTTATTTTAAGCGACAGATAGCAAATTCGCTATCATTTTATTTTAAGTATTTAGCCAATAACATGGCTAGCTCAGCGGCTTCTATTGAGCTGCAACATACTGACATGCCAATTCAGACTTTGGAATATGTTCCAAATAATTTAAATTAGATTATAAGACAATAGAGGAACTCTCTTGCAAAATGTTTGCAAATAAAATGAAATTAAATCAATGTAAAAATAGCTTTATAAAAAGCCCCGGTCAATCATTAAATTTAAAAAATGTAGAATCTTTGAACATTGTTCACCAGAACATCCAAGGAATGATGGGCAAAGATTTAGAGATTGAATTGTTCATGAACTGTAATAATATTGATATTCTTTGCATTACCGAGCACTGGCTTAGAGACCATCAGTTCATGTTCAATTTTAAGAATCATTTGGTAGGAAGTTCGTTCAGTCGAGGAAATGCAATACATGGTGGCTCCTTAATTATTGATAACATATATACAAATGTAAAACCACTGTCTAAGCAAATTATTAATAACCTGGACTCTGATCATTGTGGCCAAATGGTCACCTTTCCACACCAGCGTAAGCAAGTGATGAAAAAGAATATCACTGTTGTGCCAAAAACTGCAGGTCGGCTGGAACGCTTTAAAAGCAATCTAGATACAAAATTAAATTATTTAGAATACAATGACAACCCTGATGTCTTTTATAATGATTTTTTTAACATATATTGTTCAGAATTTAATAAATCTTTTGTTCCAAAAAAGATCTCAGTTAGTGGTACTGCATCTTTTAATGAATGGGCTACAATTGGTATTCACAAAAGTAGGAAACGCCTTTATGAACTTTATGGTGAACGCAACTATAACACCAGCGACGACTTCAAATTATATGTTAAAAATTATTCAAAGTTATTTAAAAGAGTATGCCGATTAGCCAAGGCAAACTATCTGAGTTCTAAGATTAAGAATAGTAATGACAAAATAAAAATGACATGGAATATTATAAATAGTGAAACAGGAAAGGTCAGAAGTCGTAATAATTTATTTATTTATTTATTTATTTATTTGAACAACCAACAAGATCAAACACTAAACATGCTAGTAACTAACATTTAACATTTTCTAAGCTAGGTGTTGCCTTAATTATAGGTTGCCACGGCATGCATAAGAATATAATACTAATTATTATGAGTATCGGAAGCCGATGACCAAAAAGAAAATAATACATTAAAAACTAAATCTAGTAATTTCGACTTAATATAGCTAAATATGATTTTACATTTATTACATGCTACTATGAAGTTTAAGACAAAAAATAGATCAAACACCTATTTTTAAATAACATTTAACATAAAAGACCCAGAAGCTATAAGTCTGACATAAACAATAAAAGCGACGATAGACCTTGGAACAGAGATTGCATTTATGGAAAAACATCGGTAAGTTTTTTCTTAAAATTTGATAATTTCAACCAAAAGATGTCAATGTCGAAATTATTTTTAGAAAGAGTATTGTATTGGGTTTGTAACCTATTCAGTGGGGAATGGTAACCCGGTTTACTTTTTGATAGTTTAGGCGAGAACAAGGCATATCTGGACAAACGTGGAAGTTTATGTGGGGTATTAAATTTTAATTTACTAAGCAGTTGGGGACAATCAAAAATACCATTAACTAGTTTAAAAAGGAAGACTAGGTCAAATTGTTTACGCCGGCTTTTAAGAGAGGTTACTTTAAAATATTTTAACCTTTCCGGGTATGAGGTAAGTTTTTTTGCCATTTTAGAGTGATAGGCTAGATGATATAAAAACCTCTTTTGTACCCTTTCAATATTGTTTGAGTGAACTTCGTAGTACGGAGACCACACAACGCTGCAATATTCAAGACTAGATCTAACAAGACTATTATATAAGCTGATTTTAGTTGAGATATCCTTAAAATCCTTACTGTTTCTAATTATAAAACCCAGACACCTGAGAGCTTTATTAACCATAGTGTTATAATGATTTTTAAAGCAGAGTTTTTTATCTAAGGTAACCCCTAGGTCTCGGATTTCTCCAACCTCTTGTAGAGGTTGCATAGATATACAGTAATTTCTGGGTAGTAAGGTACGATTTCTAGAAAAACTAATAAAATAACATTTGTCAACATTTAAAACCATCCCATTTCTGACACACCACTGCTCTAGACGATTTATGTCGTCTTGCAGTAAGATACAATCATGCTGGCTTTCAATTGTTTTCATAAGTTTTAGGTCATCAGCGTACAGGTATGTACGGCAATGCCTGATGCAATCGGTAATGTCGTTAGTAAAGAGATTAAAAAAGACGGGCCCCAAATGTGAGCCCTGTGGCACGCCAGACGGATTTGCAAACGCCTCAGATGTAAAGCCATCAACAACGACTTTTGAGGTACGGTTAGATAGATAAGAAGAGCACCATCTGAGGATACCACCAGCAAAGCCATATCCGGATAATTTATTTAACAATATGCTATGACTAACCCTATCAAAAGCTTTTGATAGGTCTGTGTATATCACATCTACAGGTACACGAGCATCAATGGATTGAGTCACATCGTCAACGAAATTTACCAGGTTTGTATTAGTGGAGCGTGAACTGATGAAACCATGTTGGTTGTCTGTGAGTAGACGTTTTATATGCCAGATGATTATTGGATATAACATAGCTTCTAATATTTTAGCAAACACAGGCAAAATAGAAATGGGCCTGTAATTTGTAGCTGACAGTTTATCACCTGATTTGTGAATAGGCATGATTAGGGCCGTTTTCCAATATGAAGGAAAAGTACCGGATGATAACGACATATTAAAAATCAGTGTGAGAGGAAGTGATAATTGCTTGGCACACCTCCATACGAAAATATAAGGTATACCGTCTATGCCGGCTCCCTTATTACGATCAATGGAAGTGAGATGTTTTAGAATCTGATCAGCGGAGAAAGAAACATGATAAAGACAGTTTGAGGATACTGTTTCATTCATGGTAGCACCAACAACGGCGCCAGTATTTGCACCCGTACCATCACTGGGACCAGTGGTCGTACTGACACTATTAGTGGCACCAGTAACCGCAACAGAACAAGTAGAAGCATCGTAAGTAGAAGAGAAAAAGGAAGCCAACAGATTGCACATTCCAGGACCAGTAGTAGCCGTTTTATTTCCATATTTTATTTTGGATGGAAATGAACTAGAGTTACCCCTTTTCTGTTTCACATAAGACCAAAACAGCTTTGGGTTCGACTTCAATGATTTTTCTATTATGGAAATATAATTATTATAACACTGTGTTGCTAACACAGCGCATCTTTTTTTTAGTAAGATAAATGATAATTGATCTAAAGGGTTTTTATATTTTGAATAACGCACGCGGTATTTATTTTTTTCTTTGAGTAAACGTTTTAAATCAGCTGAGAACCATTTTGGAATTTTATTTGATTTAATTCGTGTGTTAGGTACATAAGTTCTTATGATGTCATTTAAAATATTGTAAAATTTAAAAAGCATATCATCTACTGTGACACACAAACTAAACTCTTTAGTCCACTCAATTTTGTCCAAAGAACAACATATTTTGTCATAATCTGCCTTAAAGAATTTTTTCTTAAAACAATCGTTATCATTTTGCAATTTATCCTCATAATCGAATAAACTAGTTGAAAATTCTAATGGAGGATGGTGGTGATCTATGTTACTCAGAGGTACTGGGGAACCGATTATCTGACACATAGGAAGATTTGTTAAAACTAAATCCAAAATTCGATTGTTCTGGTTCCCTATGTAATTAAATTGATTTAAGTCGTTGAAAGCCATGAAATCGAACAAATTCTGTGAATTGATGCTAGTGCAAAGAGTGTTTGGTGTAAGTGGATTACCATGCACACCACTCCATGTTATGTCAGGTTGATTAAAATCACCACATATTAGAACATGTTTATATTTACTCACCACTAAATTCGCATTCTCAAAGAAATGCTCTAAAATGTGGGTAGGTGTGGGCGGAGGCAGATAAATAGCACACAATAATAACTTCTCAGACTTACCTTTTATTTTAATGTTTATTTCTAGCCATAGATCCTCGCAATCACTTTCGTAATTTGTCATTCTTAAGGAATTTATATGTTTTGAGACGGCAATCAAAACTCCACCTCCACCTTTTTTGCCACAAAATGCACTTGTTTCACGGTCACGTCTAAAAACATTATATTTGTCACTAAATAGCTCTGAGTCTCCTAAGCCACTGTTAAGCCAAGTCTCACTCATTATTATGATATCATGCTCGGAGAGAGAGGTATTTAGAAATAACTTACTTGTCTTAGTGCGTAAACCTCGGACATTTTGGTAGTAAATGTTAATTTTACCATTGAGAGACATCTTTAAATACAAAAAATTACAGTAATAATTCAAAACTTTATAATTAAAAAATTTATCTTATAAATATAGGTAGGTAAGTACTATTTAAAAAGACTACTCTAGCTTATCTAATACTTCCTTGTTGCGTACAAAAATAGACTGGGATGTTTCGGTTTTGCGAACATAAATACGCCCGCCTCGCACCCATACATACGTGTAGCCAAGCTCCTTAGCACGGCTGCGCGCAGCGGCATGAAGCGATTTATTTTCTGGTGATAAGTTCTCACTGATGTAGATAGGGCTTGCTTTGGTAGATAATATTCCTAAGTGGCTTGTATTCAGTTTATTATCTACATTGTGCTTATTGAATTGTATAGCAGCTGCCAAAAAACAATCCCTCATACGTGGCGCGCTGTATTTAACTAGGATTGACCGTGGGCGAGGATTGTTAGGCTGAAGTTTCGCAATACGAGAGCAATATAAAATATCTTTTTCTTCTACGTTACATTTTATAACTTTTCCCACTTGTTTTACTATATTTATTATATTTTCCGCTTTACGCTCGGGCACACACTGGATTTCCAAATTGGTTGAGCGAGATAACTGATCAAATTGGTTAAAGCGAACCTTTAATAAGTTAAGTTCAGAGTTAATTAACTCGTTTTCCTGCCTTAGGGATTTTAATTCTGTGTTAGTGGCTACTATGTCTGCATTGAAGTTGTCGTAGCGCTCATTGAGAGATGAAAGGGAATCCTTAAAGTCTCTTATTTGAGTAGAAATGTTAGCCAGTTCCTCCTTCATATTTTTGTTAAAATTCAGAATGCATTCACTCATAATTTCTTTCATCGCGCCTCGCATCTCCTCGCGTATGATTTCACGAATGTTGTTCAAATTTACATCCATGCCACAGGAACTTAGGTTCGGGTCGCTATCTGTTCTTCCATACATTTTGCGGCGAGTGACATTAAACGTCAGGTCGGCCATACCAGTAGGCGTAGAAGGTCGTACTGGGTTGTTGGAATTATCACTCTTCGGCTGTTTTGTTAGGCATATAAGACATACCCACTTTTTTTTGTATTCAGTAGTAATTTTGCCCAAGTCATCCTCACTGATATTGATGCATATATAATGATATTTCTGAGCACAGCGATTGCATTCCATATATCGAACGTCGTCAATGGCATCGGGACAGGCGGCGCAGTGGTGACTCATTTCTCGTTGCATTGGGGTTCGACGCGCATTCGCACGAAGGTTGAAGCGAGAGGCAATTATTTGTTGTTGTCTCTCGTCGCAGCGGTGAGGAATGCAGTCCCCGCGCTAGCAGGTGTTGGCCGTGACCTTGGCAAACGATTAGTTGCAGTGATAGCAACTTAACGGAGTAGGAAACAAGTCACTTCACACGACACATTCAAACTAGTATCATATTTCACAATAGATAAGGTTTCACTTTCTTTAACAGTTAAATTAAAAATTAAGAAATAATTGAGCACACGTCTTGTTTGGACGACTCCCGTAGACGTTCTCTCATAATGAGTACAATTTAAATTGTGATAATAAAACCTTGACTTCTGATGCTGATGTTGCTGCAGCATTTGAGAGGTTTTTTACTGACATTCCAGTTTCAACTACAAAAGCCTTGATTTCCTCCCCCACTGTAGCTGAATCTGTTTTGAAGGAGAATGTTAAAGATTGTGAAAGTAATTTCAGTTTTCAAAAAATTTGTGTTATAGATATATTAAAAACATTTAACACTCTCAATAAAAAGAAAACTGCTGATCTGTGGGGTAATTCCGAGGATGTCGCTAAATCAGTAATTATGACAATAGCTCCAGTTTTAGCTTGCATATTTAACGAATGCATTGACTGTGGTGTTTTTCCTGACCTAATGAAACATAGTAAATTAATTCCATTGTTTAAATCAGGTAGCACTTCTGACCCCTCTAATTTTAGACCTATTTCTGTGCTACCCACATTTAGTAAAATTTTTGAAAAGTTAATGCTAGACCAAATTCAAATTTATTTTCATAGAAATAAACTTTTACATTGTAAACAGTATGGTTTTACTAGGGGTCGCTTAACAACTGACGCCGGTGTTGAGTTTTTAATCCAAATATTTGATACCTGGGAGGAATCACAGGATGCCCTAGGGGTATTTTGTGATTTATCCAAGGCTTTCGATTGTGTTTTACATGAAACTTTGGTCAGGAAGCTTAACCATTATGGAATTAGGGATGCTTCTTTGAGCCTTCTAATCTCATACTTGAGTAACAGGATTCAGAAGGTCGACATTAACGGTAAAAGATCTCCGAGATCAGTGGTTACAATGGGAGTTCCGCAGGGTTCAATACTAGGTCCATTCTTGTTTTTGGTTTATATTAATGACTTACCTTATTTTGTAAAAGACAGTCATGAGATAGTATTGTTTGCTGATGATACTTCACTTTTATTCAAAGTGAAACGACGACACCCAAATTATGACGATGTGAATAATGCGATCTCAAAGATTGTTCACTGGTTTAGTGTAAATAACTTGCTATTAAACGAGGGAAAAACCAAATGTGTAAGATTTGTATTGCCTAATGTTAAGCAAGTAACAACTAGTGTACAAATTAAAGATAAGAATGTGAATCCTGTGGACACCACTGTGTTTCTAGGCATCACGTTAGATGCCAAGCTTCAGTGGGGCCCACATATAGCTAAATTGTCGAATAGACTTAGCTCTGCAGCTTATGCAGTAATGAAGATCCGTCAGTTAACTGACGTTGATACATCCAGATTAGTTTATTTCAGTTACTTTCATAGTGTAATGTCGTACGGCATTTTACTGTGGGGAAATGCTGCCGACATTCAAACTATCTTTGTGCTTCAGAAGAGGGCTATTCGAGCAATCTATAACCTAAAGGCTGGCGACTCTCTCAGAGAGAGATTTAAGAATATAAATATAATGACAGTTGCATCACAATACATTTATGAAAATTTGATTTATGTTCATAAAAATACTGGAATGTTTTCAAAAAACAGTGATATTCACAATGTAAACACTAGAAGTAAGAACAAATTAGCAGTACCTTATACTAGGCTCCATAAAATAAATAATTCTTTTAGGGGTCTGTGTGTAAGATTTTACAACAAAGTACCAAATAATATTCAGAAATTAGATCTTAATAAATTTAAAATCAAAATCAAAGAAAAGCTTTATAAAAAAGCTTATTATAAAGTGTCAGATTACACAGAAGACAAAACAGCTTGGATCTGAAATGCTCCAAGCACTCCAACAGCTATTTCTAATTGTCTTTATTTAATTGATACTACATTGTATTGTAATTTTGTATTGCATAATTTTTTTTTATTTTTAATTCATATTTTGTATTGACCTGGTAACGACATACTCTTTTTTTTGTTTGTAAATGTCGTTGCTTTTGTGCGCTGTGGTTTCTTGCGCCCATTCTTTGCCACAGTTAAAAAATTATGTCCTGAATGGGTGGTAGGTTAAAAAAGATTTGGACGATTCAAAGTACTTATTAATTGAGTTTATTGAATAAATATATTTTGACTTGACTTGACTTGACTTGCCTCCTGCTAACTACAAAATGATAGATGCTCCAGCTCTGAATCCAGAGATAAAGGCAGCTGTCACTGAGGTTATAATGAAACGAGATAAAGCTATGCGGGCTAAACAAAAACAGATTTGCAGTGCTATAGCATGTCACAGTTGCCTAACTGAGGCTATTACCCTTATGTTGTCAAAAGATATAAAAGATCCAGTGACATTAAAACTACTTATATACACTGGATGCATACTGTGCGACTCGCAGCATAATGAATCTATCACTTGGCGTAATTTCGTTATGGCTGTATTAAAAAAGATTTAAAAGATCAAATGCAGTTGATAAAGATTGGCAGTTTACTTTTTGACCAAGATCTTGCTGATACGTTATAAACTGCGAAGGCCATTAATAAATCAGGAGCTGAATTAAAATCAGTCCTGCCACCCAAAAGTGCTGCCAAAAGGTAATGCCCACACCTTCCAACAAGACTTTAAACTGGAAGGCGCCCGCCCGACCCGCAGACCAACGGGGCCTCCGAGGGCGAAGGAGTCTGCACCCATGACGAGGCAACAGCACGCGCCCTCATCGAGACCATCACGTCTGAATGCCAGCTGCGGCCGCCGGTATGGTAAAGTACGCCATGTGTTCCTTCCCAGCACGGCCCCCCGAGCTAGGCACGTAAAACTAATGGCAATGCTTCAGATGCTCAATGTACCTCTAGAATTTATAAACAGAATTCAATGTACCTCAACCGTTTTGACAGAAATTATGATAAAATGCCTGATCTTCCCAGCTGGGCCCTCGGCTGTATAACGCTCGAAATACATAAAAAATATACTGATCTAATGTACCTCCTGATTTATGTATAAAATTCCAGAAATCCTAATTAGAACAGAAGATATTCAGCTTTAAAGTTTTGTCTTCCTAGCGAGATCCTCTGTAATCAAAGTGAATACGAATAAAAAAAGTATACCATTTTTATATTTTTCCAATGTACCTCTTAGTTCTACGCAATTTACCAAACTTAAATACAAAATTATGATATTGGTAAATAACAGTACACGCTTGGTAAGGTGAGGTCAGCAACAGGTAATATTTGCTGCAATGAGAGTAGCTGTGAATAGTTTATTTGTTAATTTTTCTACCAAAAAGCAGTTTTAATTGAGTTAGCCTACCTACTTATTTGTTTTGTTGACTTTACCTTAACAAGCGTGTACTGTTATTTACCAATATCATAATTTTGTATCTAAATTTGGTAAATTGCGAAGAACTAATAGGTACATTGAAAAAACATAAAAATGGTATACTTTTTTAATTCATATTCACTTTGATTACAGAGGGCCCCGCTAGGAAGACAAAACTTTAAAACTGAATATCTTCTGTTCTAATTCGGATTTCTGGAATTTAATAGATTAATCGGGAGGTACATTGGAGATACATTAGATCAGTATATTTTTTATGTATTTCGAGCGTTATACAGTCGAAGGCCCACCTGGGAAGATCAGGCATTTTATCACATAATAAATTTAATGTATACTATAATAATAGATAATAAGCAAAAGAGATCTATAATACACAAACAAGCTTATAATAAAAACATCTATTACTTCAATATTCTCATTATCAAAACAAATCATTTCTTCTAGCATTGTCTTATTGTCATGTTGAACCACTTTTTTCCATATAGCATATAATTGTTGTGCTGCATGGATAGTATAGTATGTACTTTAATCTGTGGTATTGTTTATACTTAAACAAATCCCTCAGGACGACTTCGTCATTTTCTTAAACTTGACACTTTCCTAACTTGTCTCATTTTTAACTCGGCTCTTTCTTAGTTGGTCTCTTTTGCAAAGTTGACACTTTCATAACTCGTCTCATTTTTAACTCGGCTCTTTCTTAGTTGGTCTCTTTTGCAAAGTTGACACTTTCATAACTCGTCTCATTTTTAACTCGGCTCTTTCTTAGTTGGTCTCTTTTGCAAAGTTGACACTTTCGTAATTCGTTTTATTTTTAACACGGCTTTTTCTTTTTCTTTGTCAAGTATGATAATAAGGCTCCCAAGTTTCGTTTATTCTTCGGAACAGGGGAGGGGTAGCCAGTAGGTGCCAGGTTTTTTGCATTGCAGCATTGCCACTTTGTGTTCCCTCATTAATGACGTGCGTGACTAAATTTATACACAAAGGCAGTCGGAAAGGGGGTACTAAGCCGAAAGAAGGGTAAAGTATACATGATATTAAATAACTTTTGTCCAAGAACTTTTCCTAAAAAATGAATAATTTTAGATTAACAGCTGTTTTAAGTTTTCATAAGAAACAATGCTGTGGTAACCCATTGGCCCTTACGTCGGAACGCTTTAAGATGTATGTAAACTCATTTATTATTGTAGGTACAGTCGAGTTCATAAATGTCTGTTTAAACTGCCATACATGAATTGTCAAAGCGATTAAAGCGACAAGGTACTAAAGTGTACACATATTTATGAACTGGACTGTACGCATCCAGTCCAGTTAATCTTGAAAAAAATATGAATACAGGTGTCCCGTAACCACTTTCATAGAGTTTATGAAAAAATAAAGATTTAGGAAAGTGTCAAGTTAAGAAAGAGACCAACTAAGAAAGAGCCGAGTTAAAAATGAGACCAGTTAGGTAAGTGTCAAGTTTAAGAAAATGACATAGTCGTCCGGAGGGGAGACGAGTTGGAAAAGTGTCAACTTTGCAAAAGAGACCAACAAAGAAAGAGCCGAGTGAAAAATGAGACAAGTTAGGAAAGTGTCAAGTTTAAAAAAATGACGAAGTCGTCCTGAGGGAAACAAATGCAGGTAACTCAGAAAATATAACCAGAGAACAAGGGAATTTCATTTTAAGAAACAGAATAAAGCTAGCATTTTTGTTCTATTCGCTTTGCTAATAGTATTACAAAATTTTCACTTTGTTAAAAACATTATTTTGGAGGCCTTTGCCCTGCAGAGGGACAATTAAGGCTAATAATAATAATAATAATAATAAACATTTTGCACAGCTCAGTCAGCAGCAATTATTGGTGATGGAAAGACAGTATGTATACATTTTTAAGTATTTTGTATGGCCACATAAACTTGTATTCTTATGATGCTTAAGCCATACAGTGCATGATAAAATCAATACAGCATCCAGTTAATGGTAAATGGAAAATCTTGCCATGTAACTCTTATCTTTCATAGAAACAATTATGTATCACCTTTGAAGAAGACTGCCTGGTGAGGAGCTTTCTTTAAAGCACTAGTACACCTTGAATTCAACAGTTTTACAAGTGCTAAGTTATCTCTACAGATCGCATTATGGAACCTTCTCCATTATTCTTGTGTATCAACATAATATGTAGGTTTTGTGAAGCCCAGTTGCGCAGATGCGCAATAAAATAACACCGCGCCGCGTCGCGCCGATTGTGGAAGGAGTAGGGTGGCAGAATAGTTCTCCTACCACCCCTTTTGTCCCTTTTACCTGTCGATATGAAGGTGCGCCACGCCCCGGCGGCACAGCTCAGTCCCACATCAATAACATATTAACATAGCCGGACACATGCGCAACAGAAACATACTATCAAAATAGAAACACATCTTCAACGAGTTTCATTAGTTATAAATGGAGAAAAAACTATTACGAATTCCAATTTGAATTCACTTTAGCTACTTGACTATACCGAACCGCTATCATCTTACAACAGTAAAATAATAGAAATGAACATAGATACATAGTTAATATTATTAAAGGCAGTTGCTCAGGATAATACAATTCATTAAAAAACGTACCGTAGACATTGACATGTGCCAAAAAGAGTTGTTAGCAGCCGTAACAAAACAAACAGATTTTCACAAACACCACACTCTCGTGAAATTAACCAATAAGTCAATGTTAACTTACAAAACAAAAGAGATGTGAGTTAGAGGGATTCGATCAATACTTCTAATGAATGCGTAGAACTGACAGCTGACCAGGCACAGCACGATACATTTTAAAATCACACACACACTCGTATAACTTGATCCTAGCCACACAACGTTTAATTCCGTGTTATCCTAGGTATATAACCAGGGTTTTTATTTTAATATTATTGTTTTATACGCACAGCGGAGAAACAGAAGTTAGGTACCTACTAAAATTATTTTACTTGTAGTAGGTACTACGTAAAAAAGTTTTCATGACACAGCTTTGACAATTGACATGTCACATGACAGTTGATAAATTGAATGACAGTGACATTGACAATGAATGATAAATGAATGAACTTGAGTGTGAGTGTATGATCAAGTCCGAATCTAAAGGCCCCAGTACACATTGGCGTATGTTGGCCCAATGCAGGCCATAGCCAATGTGTACTAGTGGTCATTGATGTATGTTGGCCATCGTTGGCGGACATTGGCCCATCGTGGCGCGCAATCGGAAAGTTGTCGGTTTTTTGTACACACTTCAAAGGGATCGTGGCGTATGTTGGCCTGTGGGTGGTTTTCATACAATGGGCCAATTTTTAATTCATCACCGACTGCTGACCGGGATAGTGCACTTTTTTTTTTGCATACTAACAAATAGCTAGTAAGTACTTGAAAATCGTTTTTCTGTTTAGTTAACGTAATAAAGACTGTACATAAATCCAATAAAATAGAGCGGCGATGGGCTCATCAAAATAATACTACCAACCCCTCTCTGCCCTTCGGTGTCGCAAAAGGCGACTAACGGACTAAAGACTGCACATACAACCAAACGGAATAGAGCGGCGATGGGCTCATCAAAATCAAAAAATCAAAATCAAAATTTCTTTATTCAGAGAACTTAAATTAAGCATTTTGAATCGTCAAAAGTTAATGGATGGATAGGCACCTGAATTCAGGAAATCTTTTAGCTGTGGAGAAGAACGGGCGTGCAAGAAACTGCACAGATTTATAATAATATAGAAGTAACGACATTTACAAAACAATATGTCGTTACCAAATCATACGATATAAAAATATACAAATTGTGAGCGTCAATACAAATTGGAAAATGCCTTCCCTATCATAGAAGGACATTTTCCATTACAACAAAAAAAACATAAAATACGATTACAAGACTGTGTTGTCTGACCGTTGGCACATGCAAAAGATATTCAATAAATAAAACAGGTCTTGCTCGATTTAAAATAAAACGAACAACGTCTTACAATATCTTTGAAACAAAACTAAAGACTATTAAATACTACCAATAAAAAATAAGATTGCAAGAGCAGACCAGCCTCCACAGGAGGCACCCGTTCACGAGTATGACATGTGAATCAGCCATCGCTTCGCTCAACTATGTTTTAGGGAACGTAACGACCCGACGCACATGTCACCACCGCAGAGACACTTTGAGAGAGCATGACACACTCGAGCAACCTCCAACGAAAGCAAGAAAACATTAAGAGCTGCTTCTAAGGAAAATGTTGAGTTAAATAAATAACTCTGAGCTAACTAACTCAGGGTTAATTCGTAAAATTTTTAACTGAAACCTTGCATTGCAGTCAATAAACCCGGAGTTAACTAACCTGGCAAATCGGTTTTGAAGATTGGCAACTTTTGACAGTTATTTTGTTAGGCTGTTAGGCTGATTCATTTGCATTTAATAAAAACAAAACTGTTTTAAAAGGAAACGAACAAACTGTCTGAAAATGTCTAAAAAATGGAAAAGTCTAGAAATGGTAGGGAGAAATGACCGATTGAATCATGGCGGAAAGTGGCGGCATTGGGTGGCAGGCATTCGAAGTGGTTAGACGTGTTGGAGAACTGTGAAGTAATGCTATATGTATTTAATAAATTGTAATGTACCTGGAGTATGGAGTTTTATTACACTTCAGAAGTGGTAAGTACATGCTCACATTCGTCAACGTTTTTCTTTAGCAGTGTTAATGCATAACTACTCGAGTGTGAGGTGGCTGAATTCAGCTAGAAATTACCCGCAACTAATTATAAAAAAAAGCCTTTCACACCGATGGTTGACAAAATGTAGGGAGGTTTCGTGTAGTGTTTGGAATCTTGTCAGAGGAGAGCAGTCTCCTTCTCGGGTCAATCTTCATACCTTGTTGAAGGTAAAGCCAGAACTAACTGGATGTGCCATGGTAGAATTGTGCGCAAGCCAATTTAATACCAGATGGAGATTGTCTTTTGAGAGTGGGATTTGTCTAGACTGGCAGGAGACAGCATACTAGTCGAAAGCATACTGTATTATAGGCAGGAAATATTAAGTTAATCATGATTCGTTATGGTATGGTTTTGTGTGCTTTTAATTATTTGGGATTCCATCATAGATGTTTTGACTAAAACTGTTTTGAAATAATTACTTATTAATATCTGCGCTGGGTATTTTAGATTTTCGTGAAAAGACTTAAATTAGGTGACTACTACTATTTAAAATACAATACTACCCTCTTGTTTTTGCTAAGAAATGTTATAATCCCCTATCGATTGCAGTTTAGTTGTAAAGTCTAGGTCAAGGTCATTTGAGGTCAAAATTAATTGTATGTTCAATTCAGTGGGGTTTCTAAAAGGATAACGAAATTTTCGTCCGTTTCGCGCTAGGACGCCCCGTTTCCGAGATATCTTGCATTTTATGGTATAAGGAGGAAACTCATACAAGTTTTGTTTTGTGTTCGAGCGCCAGATAATGGAGCAAGACGGGAGCGACGAAGGCCGCCGTTGGCGGACGACGCTGGCGCCGGCGGGCAGGAGTAGTTGGAGCCGGACGACGACGTCGGGGGCAGGCGTGGTCGGAGCCGTCTGCGTGGCGTGGTGCGGCAAAGCACAGCACGGGCCGTGGCTACGAGTCCGGCGCTACGAATGCAGAAACTAACGTATGTTCATAATCGTATTTATGTTAATTTCCACTGTTTGTAACAAAAGTACAAGAACATACAGAAATATGTTTGGGGTTTAAACTATAAGATGTAGGTACTTTTAAAATACTTGGCAATCTTAACACATTATAATTTCCCCTCATGACTTACGTTTACACTCATTCCAGTTCTTTGGTACGGCCTGAAATGCATAAGTTTGGTTTCTTGTTCGTATTTCAGTGTGAGTTTAATATATTTAAGGCGTGTTACAATTTTAGTTAAAGACTGATATAAACTTATTACCTAATACATTTGGTTGCGAGAAGTTTTGGTCGTTTTTACTGCACACGTAATTATGGCCAATTTCTGGAGGACAGGTTGTAAAGGAAAGTAGAGCCAAAACTTTTTAATAGAGGTTCATTTTATGCTTAGTTTAATAGATGTGTATTTCCAAAATCTAGAAATTATCAGAACGATTATTGGTTGGGTTGCCTACGGATTTTCTACAGAAAAATATCGTATTATAAAACATGTGATAGTAACAGGGGCTTTACGATAGCAACAATGACGGTAGAAGACCTAACTCGAAAGCGGCAATTGATTCTGATTGGTTTTGCTATAATGGGCGATTTTCTGACAGCCTAAATTAAAAAGTAAAAATTAGTTCAATAACACTCGATAGATGTCGTTTTATGAAAGCCGTACCTACCTAAGGGCTGTAATAAATTCTACACTTTTGCTTGTCTACCAAAAGAATAAAAAAATAGTATTTACTTACCTATTTATATTCAGGACATCCAGAACCTATTTCTATTTTGGAATAGAATAAATATTACGCAACCATACACGTGCTCTTCATGAACCCGCCTTTTACTAAGCGCCATACTAATCTATGCTAAGCGCCATCTATGAAGTCATTTACGAACCAATTTCTTTTTTTTTTTATCTCGGAAAATCGCCCATTGTAAAGTGTCTCACTTGTGGTTGATTTGGTCATCAATCCGACAAGTGTGATGTGAGGCCGATAGAGATAGGTGAGATACGATAAGTTGATTAAAATTAAAACGTTTTCATTACGAAGCATACTTAGATGAATAAATAACAAAGGGTCTGGGTTTGTCGCGGTATTACGAGTCAGGCCGGTTCTTAGTGTAAGGCCAAAACCTTCTTCAACACAAAATAGTCCAGACTTTATAATGATTATCCACAGTTTATAAACGTGAGACGCCAATTTTTCATTCGTTCGTACAAGTATCATTTAGTTTACCGGTCAGTTTAGTCACAGGTTTTACTAAATGTTCATATTTTCTTTAGAGTTAAATTATTTAAATGAGATTACATTTCTGTCTGATTGGCAAAAAGATTCTTCATGGTTCAGGATAAAAAAAAAATTAGTGCAAGGCCAAAACCTTCTTCAACACAAGATAGTCCAGACTTTATATTGATTATCCACAGTTTATAAACGTGAGATGCCAATTTTTCATTCGCTCTTACCAGCATCATTTAGTTTACCGGTCAGTTTGCTCACAGGTTTTACTAAATGTTCATATTTTCTTTAGAGTTAAATTATTTAAATATGACTAGATTTCCGTCTGATTGGCAAAAAGATTCTTCATGGTTCAGGTTAAAAAAAAGTAAAGATTAACAAAAATGGTAAGACCTGACCTTATATTCGCCTTACTTTGGTACCAAAAACACAAGTCACTGCAATCCTTTATTATTCACTGTTCACAATAGACACTGGTGGGATATGTAAGCTTCGACCGCACAAACACTAATGGCCAGGTAATTCGCGAACTGGAGTCCTTATTTCTCGAGGGACTATGTAGAGTATTGTAAAGGGTTCTACCTTAGCTTTGAGATTAGGTTCAGTATCCTTTTGTAGATTCTATATATATTCTATAATATTCAAATGTCTGAGAGTTGCTTCGAACTGGTATAATGACTGTTCACATATAAATAGCAACAATTACAGAAATAACTAAGTTAATTAATACTAAAGAAAATTCGAAAATGGTAATAAAGAGCTCGCGTCACGTATGGTATCTGGTTACGAACGTACTGAATATAATTTAATGTAATAAATAAAAGTGCAAATTGCATAATATGTTGCTGAGCTGTTCGTTTGCGTAACACCGAACACTAGTCATACAATTGGTTAAGAATGAGTCACAAGTTAGAATATGTCACAATTTATGTTTTGATGGTATTTAAACCTAATTAATAATAATAATAAAGAAATTGGTTCGTAAATGACTTCATAGATGGCGCTTAGCATAGATTAGTATGGCGCTTAGTAAAAGGCGGGTGTTACGGCGAAAGGCGTTCGCAGTAACAGCGGCGAAATAAGGGTTAGGCAGGAGGTATAAGGGAATAAAGTACTTACAGGGATGATGAGTCACAGGAACCGGGGGGGCGAGCTGACCACGGGCGGCGAGGTAGGTTGGTTTCCTGGCGCACAGTCACTACACTACACAATAGGCATTTAGGCGGTCTCTTCACATTAGGTTCAGGAGTCACTATAATAAGGGCAGATACCAGCGCGCGTATTTTGTGGGCGTCTCGCGTTAGCTAGCAGACACACTTGTCGCCCGCTCGGCTCACGAAGCTAGCGGCGGCGGGTCGCGCAGCGGTGGCGCCGCGGCAGACAGGCGGACGCGGTCGTCAACAACCGCTGAGTCAACCGCCATACAGATGGCGGTATGGTTTGAATGGCCGTCCCGGCTTTGGCGGGAACATCCTCCGGGGGCCAGGGGGGGCTCATCCACTGGGAGCCTGGCGATCCGGAATACAGGCCTCCGAAGATGTCCATTCGCGGTGTCCAGGTCTACCACCCGCACGACGCCATCCTTCCCAGGCAGGGTGCGAGCAATGCGCCCCAGTCTCCATTGGAGGACAGGCAGGTTGTCCTCCTTAATGAGGACGAGCTCGCCAACTCGGGGAGGGGAGGATGGGGACAACCATTTGGAGCGGGTTTGGAGGGTATGAAGGTAGGACTGGGTCCACAGCGTCCAGAAGCGCTGGGAAAGGGCCTGTACCATCTGGAATCGCCTACGTGTGGAGATCGGCCTATCTTCCACGGATAGTTCGGGAAGGGCCGTTAGTGAGCGGCCTATAAGTAAATGTCAGGCTGTAAGCGGCTCAAAGTCTGAAGGATCAGACGAAAGTGGGCAGAGAGGTCTTGAGTTAAGGACCGCTTCAATTCGAGCTAAAAGTGTGAAGAATTCCTCGAATGTGAGGTGTTGTTCGCCAATTACGCGATATAAAAGTTGCTTTGTTGATTTTACGTTGATCTCATGTAACGCACCGAACCATGGTCCCTTAGGGACGTTCAACAACCAAGTAATGTGCTGACCAGCGAGCTTGTGCGCAATCGTGTCATTGTTTAAGGCAAGAAAGTTTTGTACGTCGATGAGCTGATTTTTGGCGCCTACATAATTTGTACCGCAGTCCGAGCGGATGAGAACCGGGGCACCGCGGCGTGCTATAAAACGCTGTAATGCCGCGAGGAACGCTTCCGTGCTGAGGTCCGAGACCGGTTCCAAATGAACCGCCTTAGTTGAAAGGCACACGAATATACAAAAGTACGCTTTTAAGAGTTTAACATTACGTAGGGTACTAGATTTAACGAGGAATGGTCCGGCAAAATCGGTCGTGACTTGACTAAATACTGGCTGAGGCGTAACTCTATCGGCTGGCAGGTCGGCCATGAAGGGCGCTTGCGGCTGGGCCCGGCATCGAAAGCATCTAATGCATTTAAAGACTCGGTGTCTAATAATACGGCGCGCGGACAATATCCAAAATTGTTGGCGTAGGATTGCGTGTAAGGTGTCAGCGCCAGGGTGGCAGTGTATTTTGTGGTAGTGGTCAATGATCAGGTCTACAAGTGGGCTAGAGCTGGGAAGTATGAGCGGATGCTGCGCGTCATATCGGATAGACGCATGGGACAGTCGTCCACCAACTCTAAGGAGCTCATCTTTAATGAGAGGTGACGGCCGCTGGAGTCTGACGGAGCAGATTTTGCCAGTTTGAAGGCGGTGGATGTCCTCTGCAAATTCATTGTGCTGAACACTGCGCACCCAGTAAAGTAGGGCCTCTCTTCGTTCACTGACGTACAAGGGGCCTGAGCGTCGCGAATCTGGGTGGTGTCTGCAGTTGTGCAGAAAGCGTTTTAGACAAGCTGTCACTCCGACGAGCTTGTCTAGTGAACTGAACCGAGTGAGCAGGTCAAAGTCAAGACCGGGCACTGTGACCAGTGACGGGACGTGTTTGGGCTTAAGGCCGGGCAGGGCGTGATGGCCCAGAGCTAAGGGCATCGCAGGCCAAGACTCAGAAGGCTGTCCAAGCCACGTGGGAGACCACCATAGGTCGTGGGCTGACAGGGATTGCGCAGACATCCCTCTGCTTGCGCAATCTGCCGGGTTGAGCTCGGAAGGTACGTGTCGCCAGGTACATTCCGGTGAGCCTGAGCTGATTTTGACTACCCTGTTGGCTTCAAAGGGTTGAAGACGGTGAGGCGGTGTATTGAGCCAGGCCAGGACTATCGTACTGTCTGACCAACATATGTGTTGTTGTATACTGATATGGGCCGATAACTGAACCGACACACGGATCATGAGCTGGGAGAGTAGGGTGGCGGCCGACAACTCTAACTTGGGGATTGTGAGGCGATTCTTGATTGGTGCGACTCGCGACTTGGCGACAATCAAGTGTACTAAAGTATCTCCGGAGGCATTGAGCTCATGGAGATAAACAACGGCGGCAAACCCGGCCTCAGAGGCATCTGCAAACCCGTGAAGCGAGTATGCAGCTGAGCCTTTGTTTGCACAAACGTGCCGAGGGAAGCGAATGCTAGACAACAGCGGCAGATCCTCTGAGATGTGGTGCCACTCCGTTTGCACTTCAGAGGGAGTGGGCTCATCCCATTCCAGCTTCAGTAGCCACAATTGCTGAAGCAGCAGCTTTGCGCGGAAGATAACGGGAGAAACCCAGCCGTTGGGGTCATAAAGTGAGGCTACGGTACTTAAAATAGACCGCTTTGTGACATGTGTGATGGGGGGCAGAGAGATGCGGCAGGTGAACTCGTCTGACTGAGGGCTCCACTGTATACCCAAGACCTTAATGGACGTGGACTCTGGGTTCATGTCGAAGTCCTTGGGCATGTCGCATTGGTTGTCGGGAAATCTCTCGAGCAGCTTAGGCGAGTTAGATGTCCACTTACTGAGCTGAAAGCCGCCCAGGTCTAGCAGACTTATCAACTCGTCCTGAAGTGCTTGGGCGGATTCAACCGTGTCATGACCACACAAGATGTCATCAACGAAGATAGACTTGCGAAGAACCTGAGCGGCTCCAGGGTAGCGATGGCCTTCATCATCAGCCAGCTGGAGCAGAGTGCGGATTGCATGATATGGGCTTGATCTTAAGCCGTACGTGACTGTATTGAGGGCGTAGGTGAGCAGAGGGTGATCTGGTGAGGACCGCCATAGTATCAGCTGATACCGTCTCTGGTCTGGGGCAACCAGCACATTTCTGAACATCCTCTGGATGTCCGTGCTGAAAACGACTGGATGCGTTCTGAAGGACATGATGATGTCCACAATGTCCTGTTGAAGGGCGGGGCCTGTGTGTAGGCATTCATTTATGCTGACACCATTGGAGCTTTTGCAGCTACCATCAAAAACAATGCGCAGCTTGTCCGACCCTGACTTAAATACGCCATGGTGAGGGATGTAGAAGTGAGGTTTATGGGCGAATGTATTTGGGTGACAGGGAGCCATGTGCCCTAAGTCGATGTATTCGGCCATAAAGTCGACGTTTTTAGAACGCAGAGACGGGTTCGCCATTAGCTTCTTCTCAATATTGAGGAATCTGCGTAATGCGATAGGGTGAGTTTTACCTAGTTGAGGGGCGTCCTTTAGAAAGGGCAGAGCGACCGTATATCTGCCTGAGGGATCGCGTGTAGTGGTAGAGCGGAAGATTTCCTCGCATTGTTCCTCCAGGGGATCATTATGAGTGTGAGATTGAGGGAGGGGCTCCTCAGACTCCCAGAACCTTTCCAGACTCTGACGTATGTCCTGGGCTGATTCAGCTGAGTCTGGTTGTGAGCTGACGACGTGAGCTGAGTTAACCTGCTGTGCCGGCTGCGCATACAAGTCCTCAATGGGTCCTATCAACGCGAAGTCGAAAATCGTGCCGAAGGCTATGGGCTTGCCCGGGCCCAACGAGACCTTAGTCCCGTCCAACACTTGGCCAAGAACGTCCGACCCCAATAAGAGGTCGATCGGGGCTGGTGTGTGGTAAAGCTGGTCAGCCAATGGCACGGGTGGCTGGCCTAGTACGTGGGAAATGTTTGGTACCTTCTCTAAGGGAAGGTAGCCAGTGACGTTTTTTAAAATGTGAGCTGTGGCAGTAATTGTAGGAGTATCATTGTGAGTGGGTCGGCATACTATTGTTATTGCCGCCTTTGACTCATGTTTGTGCTGATTCCCAACTCCTGTAATTTTTAAAGAAGTGGGTTTTGATGGCAGGTTCAAAAGTCGTGCCATGCGTGACGTTATTAACGTCAGCATACTGCCACAGTCCAATAAAGCTCTGGCTGTGTGAAGATGGCCCTGTACGTCCGCGACTCTTAGTGAGACGGTTGGCAACAAAATGGGTGTGCCAGTGGGCACAGAAGGTGAGTGAGCTGATTGGGTATCAGCTGAAATTGTATGAGCTGAGTATGTATCAGCTGTGTGGGCATGGGTTGACTGGGCATGGGCTAAATCTACCTCTTCGCTAGGGTGCTCTGTGATAGTAGGGAGTCATAATTGCTGGCGGCGTTCGCGGGGCCTACCTGGCGAACCGGACCTGGGCGGGCTGGCTCTGTGAGCAGAGCTGGATCGCACCTGTTTAGCCTGTGCGGGTTCGTGCCGCCTGCTGTGTCTGGAACGCTCCCTCGAGTGCTCTGTCAGCTGTGGTGGGGGTACATGTACAGACGACGAATGAGCTGAGTGCGTTGGGCCGTCTGGTCGATGGAGGGACGTGTGGTGGTTCGTGCTCCCACAGTTCTTGCATGCCCCCCTTGACCTGCACTCGCTCTCGTAGTGACGGCCGAGACAACGCTGGCAGCGCTCGCGTGCCTGTACAAAGTCCCAACGGCCCTGTGTTGGCTGGGCATTGTACCATCTGCACGTCATGAGCGTATGTCCCCTAGTGGCACAATAGGGACAGTAGGACGTCGAGCGTGAGGAAGAGGACGAGGACGATGATGAGGAGCAGCCTTGCTGGAAGGCCGAGTAGACGGGGAAGGGCTGACTGCGAGCCGGGGAGGTGGATGGGCGGTGACGCATTTGCTGCGCTGGGCGTGACGGTTGGTGAGTAGGCTGATCGTAGGCGCGGTGAGGCGATGGAGCTGAGGAGCGGCCACGGTAATGGTCGGGTTGTTGCTGAGCCATCTGAGCATAAGTGCGATGGGGCAACTGTGGAGGCGCGCGGCTACGAGAAGGGCCGGGCAGGGCGTGAATGGGCTGCGGCTGGACTATGTTGGAGAACTCTGTCTCCACACAGCGCGCGTGCTCCTCGAGGTAGGAGATGAGGTCACTCAACGTGGGCAGGGTGCTGCTAGACCCGTGTCTGCGTTCAAATAACGTGCGGAGCTCACCCTTAAGCTTTCGCACCACTATCGACACAAACACGTAGTCGTCTCCTATGGGCAGATCCAAATTACTAAGGGCACACTGGGCGGACACCATCGGAGTGAGGAAAAGTGTGCGTATGTTAGAACGCGTGTGGATGCTTGGCAGCCCCAGGATTATGTCGACGAAACTATCGATGAGAACCCGGCGGTTCTCGTACCGCTTGGTAAGGATGTCCATGGCCACGGCAAAATTTTCATTGGTGACCTTTAGGTGGGACACCATGCTTAATGCCTCACCGCTGAGACTTGAGAAGAGATAGTGGAGCTTGACTGCGTCCGACAGGGTCGCCATGTCGTCAGTCAAACTCCTAAACAGCGCAATGAAGGAAGGCCAGTCCTCCACTTTTGAGCTGAACCTGGGCAGCGCTATCTTGGGGAGGACGGCTGTGGGCGTATTGACGCCGAAACTGGGCTGAGCGCTATGGGTTGGGGACGACGTGGAAGAGGATGAGATTTCCTCCCTCGCCACAAGTATCCCCAGGTATGCCCCGGAGGCCTTTGTGTGGTTCTCAGTGTATGTCCTCTCAACCCCCTCGTCTAAGTTCTCCTCGTCAAGAATGCTGTAATATACTGAATCCAGCTTCTCCTTAATACCCTGTACCTGTGCGAAACGCACGTTAAATTCCGTTATGGAATGTTTGGTGTCGCCAGCAATGATCCGTGACCCCACCTCTAGGAGTTGGTGTATTGCTTTGGCGGCCTCCCTAAAAATCGCGGCTTGTGACTTGGTCGGCATCGCGATGAATAAAAGGAGACAAGAAAAAATAAAAAATAAAATAAAAAATTAACAAATTTAAAGGCAGTAAAAGGAACAACACCCTGTATATATTCTATAGTTGGGCTGGATGTATTTGTTTACTAAGGTAAGGGCAAATGGGCTAAGATTAACGCAACAATAAAGAGAGCAAAACTAAGTTGGGACGCCTTGTATATGGCCCACGGGTGGTGCAAACGCGTGTGTATGTGTATGTCTGTGTATGTGTATGTATGCTTATTGAACGCGCGTACGTAACATTAGCCGACCGCAAAACAAAAAGCAAACAAAACAACAAAAACAAAAAAATCACGTTATCCGTAGCCCACTGTTGGGCAAGGCGCTCACAGTCGGGCAGACCTGTTGCCGACACTAGCGCGAAGAATGAGTCAGTCGCAAACAAAAAAAATAAAAATAAACTAATAATAAAAACTTAACTAAAAAGGTTGGGACACTCTGTCTGTGTCCCACAAATGGGCAAACGTGTGAACGTGTGTAGAAGTACTATGCTCTTGTGGTGAGCACGCACAAGAATGAGCCGATTGCCAAGGCAAAAATTAAAACCAAAAAAATAAATAAAATTAATACTAGCGAAAAATAAAGCACGCTACTTGACACGCGTGGTGAGCATGCACGAGATCTGAGCCGATTTAACACGACACGAACATAAAAATTTCATTACAAAATAAAACGGGAAAATAAATCTCTCGTCATATTACCCTACGTAACGTAATAATTTAACTACTAATTAAGTCACCGTTAGGAGTATGAACAACGTATCGTTAGGCAAAAATCGTTTGGGTACACACACAAGCCCGCTCAGATTACAACAACATTACATCATTGCATCACACTTTCGATTTGTGATCAGACAATTGGATGCATACACAAAATCAACAATAAAAATAAAACAATATAAGTGTACGTTGGCCAGCTATACTAACACAAATGATTCATAACTACCTCACCAAATTTTTATTGGGACAGGGAAAAGTTATGTGAACAAACGAATTTAGAAATGATGGCACAAATTAGATTATGGGCGGAAACAATTATTTTTTAGTGAACTGTATTAAAGGAGCTGATGGAACGTGAGACCAAGTTATGGTGAAATGGTAAAAGAAAACTTGTTACGGGAAGGTCGCCGGCATTAATATGACCGGTTCGAAGATGACCAGAATGTTACGGCGAAAGGCGTTCGCAGTAACAGCGGCGAAATAAGGGTTAGGCAGGAGGTATAAGGGAATAAAGTACTTACAGGGATGATGAGTCACAGGAACCGGGGGGGCAAGCTGACCACGGGCGGCGAGGTAGGTTGGTTTCCTGGCGCACAGTCACTACACTACACAATAGGCATTTAGGCGGTCTCTTCACATTAGGTTCAGGAGTCACTATAATAAGGGCAGATACCAGCGCGCGTATTTTGTGGGCGTCTCGCGTTAGCTAGCAGACACACTTGTCGCCCGCTCGGCTCACGAAGCTAGCGGCGGCGGGTCGCGCAGCGGTGGCGCCGCGGCAGACAGGCGGACGCGGTCGTCAACAACCGCTGAGTCAACCGCCATACAGATGGCGGTATGGTTTGAATGGCCGTCCCGGCTTTGGTGGGAACAGCGGGTTCATGAAGAGCACGCGTATGGCTGCGTAATATTTATTCTATTCCAAAATAGAAATAGGTTCTGGATGTCCTGAATATAAATAGGTAAGTAAATACTATTTTTTTATTCTTTTGGTAGACAAGTAAAAGTGTAGAATTAATTACAGCCCATAAGTAGCCCAGAGGGCCTAGTCAATTGGCAAACAAATGAAACGCTACGAAATCTTCGCTACGATAAACCGAATGTATGGGATTGACATAAGCAAAAGTTACCTACGACGTAAAATTTACGCTAAAATAGACCTAATTGACAGTTTGACAAGCCAAGAATCGCTAATCTAGCGATTACTCAAACATTGAAGATAAAAATTCACACAAAATGGCGATTGTTTGATCAGCTGATGAAGGAATAGTTGTGTTGTGTTGAAAGTTTTGTTTAAAATGCTCTTTTTAGGGCTATTGTGGACTGCGATAATCAAGTGCTCAGGCGCTAAGGAAGAAATGTTTCCCTACGTTACTTGGAGCAAAGTAACGAAATCGAGTTTGTTGTACTTGTGAATAGTTCTCAGAGTTCTCGTTTACGAACTTTCAAATATTTAGCTAAGGTCTGCCGGGAATTGCGTGCTGATATAGTTGTTGCGATGTGAGTGACCAAATAAATGTGTGTCATGCAACATTTTCCGCAACGAAGAGCAAGTCGCTGCATAACAATTTGTAGGGGCTCTCAAACCATACAAACATTTGGGCCAAATAAATCCATCTAAGTACCTTTAATCATGACAAGAAAGGTCAAGATTAAGACAACAGTAAGGGACTTTTTGTATAAATATTAAATGTAACCTATCCATAATGTCCATTTATCAATTTATAACTTAGATTGCCTATTTGTTTTACAGGTTCCAATGAAGATTTAATTTGCCAGGTAGCTTAGAGTATTAAACCAAGGCTGTAAGGTAGTAAGGTGTACCTATTGACTATACCCTATAAATCTTATATAGACAAGCATCTTTCTTAATAGGAAAAGATATCAGTCCTTACGTTCAAACGGTAAGTTCTAATAAATAAATTATTACTTACATAATAAAGGTAAGTATTATGCCTATTATTATATTGGGATTTACCAGGAAATGTCAGTTTTGTTAAAATTGCTAGAATAAAGAGTATTGACATAAAGATAAAACTATTTTATGTGGTTTTGCAGATTTGAGACGACGATTCAAAAATCTTAAATGTTACCTCATAATTTGGAGGATGGACTTGCTCAGAATGGTGAACAATCATGGTTATTTGGTAAAAAACAATATCAAGCAATTTTGTATAATACATAGGTACTTACCTACTAACTTTTTATCTATGACAATTTTCTATAAGTAAGTATATTGTTCTAATTTGTTAGGAGATTCTGGATACCTTCAAAAAGCATGGTTAATGATAATAACAACAATATTTTATGCTGCATCAGACTCACAAGAAAGGAGGGGTGTGTACCACATGTCATATCCAACAATGAAACTGCATTGAACATGGCTTTGGCATCGTTGAATTTAGTTATTTATATGATTTTTTTTGTGGAGCTCTAATGTTGTCAACGTTTTTATTCTACAAAAAGGAGCAGTCTGTGCCATAAATATAGTTAATTTAGTTCTAAGTTTATTGTGCTTTATTTAAAAAGATTTACTTATGTACAAAAAAACAATACCTTCGTTGACAACATTTTTATTTTAAGAAAAGGAACAGTGTGCCATAAATATATTTAACCCATAAAATAGTGATTTGGTTTATATGATGGGGAAAAATTACAGTATTAAGTACTTTATGAAAAAGATTTACTTAGGTAGGTACTACTAAAAAACAGTACCTTCATAAACACACAATTGGCATTTATTTTTATACACATATAGTTTTAATGTCAATAAGAGAAAGTGAAGCCTCATATTTAATAAACTTTGACTTTGAGAGAGTTAGGTAAGGAAATAAGAATATATTAAGAAATACAACATTAATGTTATTTTTTACTTGATATTTAATTTTACTTGCAGTAGGTACCTATAGAAAATGTTTAAGTACTTATATCAATTTCTACTAGTGATAACATTAAGCTATTGAAGTTGTAGGTACTTGATTCATTATCAACATACAAAGGTAAATATATGTATAAACTTGCATTATTACTATCCGATTATTAAATCTGGTGGGTTCTATTGTGTTTGTTATAATATTGATTTTTCTTTAAATAGGTGGCTTAACATAAGGTGGCTTGTTATACATATAATACAAATTAAGTTCCATATCTAGCATACTCTGTAATAGTTTAGTTATTATCAATTTGGCGATTGTGAAGTTATCGATTGTAATTGTTGCTTGAGTTTGTAATGATACTATCACATTTTTATTTGTGTGAATCTGTAAATGGTTTGCTGTTTCACATTTTCAGTGTTATACTTTTTATAGAACTGTCGATTCACTTGTGAATATAAAATAAATAAATAAAATTAATTGTTTTTAAATTATTTTTGGTAAATATATACTACCTACCTACTAACTTTTTATGTAAGTATGACAATTTTCTATAAGTAAGTATATTGTTCCAATTTCTTAGGAGATTCTGGATACCTTTAAAAAGCATGGTTAATCATAATAACACCAATATTTAATGCTGCATCAGGCTCACAATAAAGAAGGGATGTCGTATCCAACAATGAAACTGCATTAAACATGGCTTAAAGTTGTACTTGATTCATTATCAAAATACTAGGGTAATTATATAAAATTAATTGTTTTAAAATTATTTTTGGTAAACATATAAATAATCCTATGTTTTATTTCGAAACATTATCAACCAACTCATAATGAATGGCAGTGAAATAAATAATGTAAAATAAATAAATATTTTAACTTGTCGCGTAGAGACCACGATCATGTCATTGTGTCTGTGAAGGCGTATATTTAATAAATGATTTGACTTTTAATTTCAATTATTTTCGGTACCTACCGCTATAAATAAGTAACAATGAAACAATCCTATATTAAGGCGATGTTGTCTTCATCGTCATCCTATGAACGTCCTGAACGTTCCCACATGAACGACAGCACTAAGGCAGACTGGGCTATAACATGCTTAAGCCCTGAGCCAATACAACCGCAGTGTGCTTTACGTGCCTTCCGAAGCACGGAGGAGCTCGAGACGCTTTTTATTTGGTTACCCATCCTTTAGCTCGGTAATGTGAAAGTTGCGTAACTAACTGGCAAGATCACAAACCGGTGCGGCGCGGGCGGGGACTTTTTGCATTAGTTAAACCTCTAGCATTACCTTTCAAGTAACAGTAAGTACATTGCTTCGCTAGTTTGCATATTTTAAAATTAGTTTTAATTTAACTAGCAAAACCATGTACTTGGAATGTTTTTTATTTTATTTTATTTAGGACAATAATCAATTAGAAAAGTAATGTGATAGGTGTTGTAGTTAGACAACTAAACCCGAAAGCCTTAGCCGCTACGCCATAGAGTTACTTTAGGCGATGTACTCATACAAGATGCAAACGTTTTAATCACTACCTAGTGGGTACTCGCATCTAAGATCAAACTGTTTAAATGTTCGCGCGGTTTGTAACATTTAGTGTTATCACTTATTTCATTACAGACGGACGTCAAGTTGTTAATATTTGAGAAATTCTTGGCAGCAAGCGTTTGCTTGTGGTCTTTAGTCTTAATTTATTTATATTATAAGCTGAAAAATGGGTTTGGTCTCATATCAATATCATATTATGGTGGGTAAGTCACTCGTCATCATTATAAGTACTTATTTACAAACGTGCTTGCCTGGCGAACTTCCGGCGAAAAAAGCGATTGATTCATTTTTCAAATTGTCTCAAGGAGTCTACCCGAATTTCTTAGTAAAGTGACATTCAATTCACTAAAACTCAAAAGGATCGGTGTGGTTACTACTTACTACCTATTTATTAATCTTACATAAGCGTTACATTATCATCAAACAAAAAAATACTATGACAAGCCTGTATGTTCTATATCCCTTAGCTTATCGATATCGATGTAGCCTAGCGAATTTGATGAGCGATTTTGAAGCTGTCACCGGTCGAGCGTTTGCCAGTTGACTAGGCCCTCAGCTTTCATAAAACGACATCTATCGAGTGTTTTTGAACTAATTTTTACTTTTTAATTTGGGCTGTCAGAAAATCGCCCATTGATGCAAGACTTGTAATTTTACTTTCATTGTATACTAGAGTTATATCGTTGGGAGCCCTATCTAGATTCTATCGTGAATCGGGTTGCGTTGCAGTGACTGTGGGCGCGCGATTTGAGACTGTTTAAACCTTTGTCAGAATTATGAGAATACCTTCGAAAATACTTATAAATGTTCTTAGTTGTTTTGCTGCTTTATGTTGAGAGCGTGTGTGCGCTTATACGGTGCAGTGCGTTCATGTAAAAACAAATGCACAAAGCTAACAAAAATGTTTGTCCAGCAATTTTTTTATGTTTGACAGTGATTTGAATAGTTAGATAAAGTCGGGGTCAAATTCATTTATTGCATATTGTTCCATAACAAATTATTTTCACGTCAATCCATTTTGCGGTACAATCAATTTATTCCTATTTATTTACACCTTAAAACAACAACCATAATTGTTATTTTAAGGTTTAATTTTGCAAAACCCAAGATTTGGTTTGTCTGCGAGTGCAATTGCAATTAATAGCAACTAGTTTGATTTTGATATTTAATACAATATTGTAGGTAAACAGAAATAAAAACGTCAACTAGGGAACGCGTGGGTTTATCCTTAGCACCATAGACGTTTTCATTATTCCTGGGCTTGAAACTGGAAAAGGACCGGGGTACTACCTTTAGATCACGTTTCCTAATAGAGCGATGGGATTTAAATGAGATGGCGAACTATTGTCATTAAAAGAAATTTAGAAATGAATGAATTGTAGTATCGTTTGGTAGTGTTAGTGCTCGTATAGAAATTGATGGTGTGGAAGCTGATATTATATTCCTGGTGGTTGGGGACGATTCCTAGAAGTACCTGAGGGCCTAGTCAACTGGCAAACGCTCGACAGGTGACAGCTTCAAAATCGCTCATCAAATTCGCTAGGCTACATCGATATCGATAAGCTAAGGGATATAGAACATACAGGCTTGTCTAAGTATTTTTTGTTTGATGGTAATCTAACTATCTATCGCTTATGTAAGATTAATAAATAGGTAGTAAGTAGTAACCACACCGATCCTTTTGAGTTTTAGTGAATTGAATGTCACTTTACTAAGAAATTCGGGTAGACTCCTTGAGACAATTTGAAAAATGAATCAATCGCTTTTTTCGCCGGAAGTTCGCCAGGCAAGCACGTTTGTAAATAAGTACTTATGATGACGAGTGTCTTACCTACCATAATATGACATTGATATGAGACCAAACCTATTTTTCAGCTTATAATATAAATAAATTAAGACTGAAGACCACAAGCAAACGCTTGCTGCCAAGAATTTCTCAAATATTAACAACTTGACGTCCGTCTGTAATGAAATAAGTGATAACACTAAATGTTACAAACCGCGCGAACATTTAAACAGTTTTATCTTAGATGAGAGTACCCACTAGGTAGTGATTAAAACGTTTGCATCTTGTATGAGTACATCGCCTAAAGTAACTCTATGGCGTAGCGGCTAAGGCTTTCGGGTTTAATTGTCTAACTAAAACACCTATCACATTACTTTTCTAATTGATTATTGTCCTAAATAAAATTAAATTAAAAACATTCCAAGTACATAGTTTTGCTAGTTAACTTAAAACTAATTATAAAATATGCAAACTAGCGAAGCAATGTACTTACTGTTACTTGAAAGGTAATGCTAGAGGTTCAACTAATGCAAAAAGTCCCCGCCCGCGCCGCCCCGGTTTGTGATCTTGCCAGTTAGTTACGCAACTTTCACATTACCGAGTTAAAGGATGGGTAACCAAATAAAAAGCTCCTCCGTGCTTCGGAAGGCACGTAAAGCACACTGCGGTTGTATTGGCTCAGGGCTTAGCCTGTTATAGCCCAGTCTGCCTTAGTGCTGTCGTTCATGTGGGAACGTTCGGGACGTTCATAGGATGACGATGAAGACAACATCGCCTTAATATAGGATTGTTTCATTGTTACTTATTTATAGCGGTAGGTACCGAAAATAATTGAAATTAAAAGTCAAATCATTTATTAAATATACGCCTTCACAGACACAATGACATGATCGTGGTCTCTACGCGACAAGTTAAAATATTTATTTATTTTACATTATTTATTTCACTGCCATTCATTATGAGTTGGTTGATAATGTTTCGAAATAAAACATAGGATTATTTATGTTTACCAAAAATAATTTTAAAACAATTAATTTTATATAATTACCCTAGTATGTTGATAATGAATCAAGTACAACTTTAAGCCATGTTTAATGCAGTTTCATTGTTGGACACGACATGTGGTACACATCCCTTCTTTATTGTGAGCCTGATGCAGCATTAAATATTGGTGTTATTATGATTAACCATGCTTTTTGAAGGTATCCAGAATCTCCTAAGAAATTGGAACAATATACTTACTTATAGAAAATTATCATACATAAAAAGTTAGTAGGAAGTATTATTTACCAAAAATAATTTAAAAACAATTAATTTTATTTATTTATTTTATATTCACAGGTGAATCGACAGTTCTATAAAAAGTATAACACTGAAAATGTGAAACAGCAAACCATTTACAGATTCACACAAATAAAAATGTGATAGTAACATTACAAACTCAAGCAACAATTACAATCGATTACTTCACAATCGCCAAATTGATAATAACTAAACTATTACAGAGTATGCTAGATATGGAACTTAATTTGTATTATATGTATAACAAGCCACCTTATGTTAAGCCACCTATTTAAAGAAAAAACAATATTATAACAAACACAATAGAACCCACCAGATTTAATAATCGGATAATAATAATGCAAGTTTATACATATAATTACCTTTGTATGTTGATAATGAATCAAGTACAACTTCAATAGCTTAATGTTATGACTAGTAGAAATTGATATAAGTAGGTACTTAAACATTTTCTATAGGTACCTACTGCAAGTAAAATTAAATAACAAGTAAAAAATAACATTAATGTTGTATTTCTTAATATATTCTTATTTCCTTACCTAACTCTCTCAAAGTCAAAGTTTATTAAATATGAGGCTTCACTTTCTCTTATTGACATTAAAACTATATGTGTATAAAAATAAATGCCAATTGTGTGTATAAGAAGGTACTGTTTTTTAGTACTTACCTAAGTAAATCTTTTTAATAAAGTACAATAAACTTAGAACTAAATTAACTTTATACTTAATTTTTCCCCATCATATAAACCAAATCACTATTTTATGGGTTAAATATATTTATGGCACACTGTTCCTTTTCTTAAAATAAAAATGTTGTCAACGAAGGTACTGTTTTTTTGTACATAAGTAAATCTTTTTAAATAAAGCACAATAAACTTAAAACTAAATTAACTTTATACTTAATTTTTTCTCATCAAATAAACCAAATTACTATTTTATGGATAAATATATTTATGGCACAGACTGCTCCTTTTTGTACAATAAAAACGTTGTCAACATTAGAGCTCCACAAAAAAAATCATATAAATAACTAAATTCAACGATGCCAAAGCCATGTTCAATGCAGTTTCATTGTTGGATATGACATGTGGTACACACCCCTCCTTTCTTGTGAGTCTGATGCAGCATTAAATATTGTTGTTATTATCATTAACCATGCTTTTTGAAGGTATCCAGAATCTCCTAAGAAATTAGAACAATATACTTACTTATTGAAAATTGTCATAGATAAAAAGTTAGTAGGTAAGTACCTATGTATTATACAAAATTGCTTGATATTGTTTTTTACCAAATAACCATGTTTGTTCACCATTCTGAGCAAGTCCATCCTCCAAATTATGAGGTAACATTTAAGATTTTTGAATCGTCGTCTCAAATCTGCAAAACCACATAAAATAGTTTTATCTTTATGTCAATACTCTTTATTCTAGCAATTTTAACAAAACTGACATTTCCTGGTAAATCCCAATATAATAATAGGCATAATACTTACCTTTATTATGTAAGTAATAATTTATTTATAAAAACTTATCGTTTGAACGTAAGGACTGATATCTTTTCCTATTAAGAAAGATGCTTGTCTGTATAAGATTTATAGGGTATAGTCAATAGGTACACCTTACTACACTTAGAGCCTTGGTTTAATACTCTAAGCTACCTGGCAAATTAAATCTTCATTGGAACCTGTAAAACAAATAGGCAATCTAAGTTATAAATTGATAAATGGACATTATGGATAGGTTACATTTAATATTTATACAAAAAGTCCCTTACTGTTGTCTTATTCTTGACCTTTCTTGTCATGATTAAAGGTACTTAGGTGGATTTATTTGGCCCAAATGTTTGTATGGTTTGAGAGCCCCTACAAATTGTTATGCAGCGACTTGCTCTTCGTTGCGGAAAATGTTGCATGACACACATTTATTTGGTCACTCACATCGCAACAACTATATCAGCACGCAATTCCCGGCAGACCTTAGTTAGATATTTGAAAGTTCGTAAACGAGAACTCCGAGAACTATTCACAAGTACAACAAACTCGATTTCGTTAATTTGCTCCAAGTAACGTAGGGAAACATTTCTTCCTTAGCGCCTGAGCACTTGATTATCGCAGTCCACAATAGCCCTAAAAAGAGCATTTTAAACAAAATTTTCAACACAACACAACTATTCCTTCATCAGCTGATCAAACAATCGCCATTTTGTGTGAATTTTTATCTTCAATGTTTGAGTGATCGCTAGATTAGCGATTCTTGGCTTGTCAAACTGTCAATTAGGTCTATTTTAGCGTAAATTTTACGCCGTAGGTAACTTTTGCTTATGTCAATCCCATACATTCGGTTTATCGTAGCGAAGATTTCGTAGCGTTTAATTTGTTTGCCAATTGACTAGGCCCTCAGCACTCATCCAACAATTGTTAACTGAATAGAAACGTGATTGTGTTTAGGAGCTCTGCTCTGCTCTTTTGGCAACAATGGAAAGAGTAGGTACCTATACAACTTCTTTATTCCCACATAAGGCCGTACCGGATAGTCAAAGTTTTTGGAATTGACCGTATGTAGGTTAGCTTCGTTATTCGGGCTCACAGCTCCCAGGCGCTAAAGAAAAAAAAACACGCAGGACAGAGGTAGCAGTTGATAGAATGATAACAGGGTTCACATGCTAAATAATAATAACGGAACGTTAGAGTTTATGGAAAATTGACAAATGGAAAACTTTGTTTATATGAATTTTTATTATGAATATGAGCTATGAATAAACATTGATAATAATATGGAATATGAACTTATTTATGAAATGCAATATCTGTAAATTCATATTAATTACATATATATACATACAGATAACCACGACTATTGTCCCCGAAGGGTTATTCAGAGACTAGGCAATGAGAGCAGCAAAAGCAGTCCTCTACCATAGTCCACTTTTCACCAAATAGCGACTGCACACATGTGCTCAACGTGACAGGTGGTTGGCCCACCGCTGCTCTAAGCTGTTGAATGTTTGTGCAGTCTTTAGTTTGTTGGACGCCTTTTACGACACGCAAAGGAAGAGAGGGGGTAGTCGTAGTCTTTCACCGCTACGCGACACGGTTAAATGAATGTGAACTTATTTAATATGAATGGATATTGACTATGAATACGAATATGAATAATTTACAAGTTGTTTTAATGGTTAAATGAAAATAACATTTATGATGTACGAGAATTGTTTGACCTAAAGACGTGACCAACATAAATAAGTTTGGTCTCATTAGTGTGTGTTAATTATGTCATAATGACATTGTACGCCTTTAATAAGTTAATTGTGAGGGACTCAACTAAATTTAGTTTACAACTTCGCGTCAATCGTGAGAAATTGAATTGGGTTGAATTGAATTGAATTGGGTGGAATTGAATTAGGTTGAATTGAAATTTGGTTAATTTAAAACTGGGTTGAAATGTATTGGGTTAAATTGAAGTTGGGTTAAATTGAAATTGGGTTGAATTGAATTTGAAATGAAATAGGGAATAAAATGACAGGATTAAGGCAGAAAGAGATAGCAAACTTATGCTCTCTCTATAGTTATAAAGCTCAATGGGTTATTTCTGTGGTGGTTCGAGCCGTGTAGTGATCGTCTAATATACTTTAAAAGAGTATCTAGTATACTTTGCCAAATACAGAGATCCAACATCTTAGGAGAGCTAGACTATCTTGATTGTTTTGTTTCCAATCAAGTCGGTCAGTAGTTTTATGTGATCATGTTTTATCGATTTACGGGTATAAAAATGAATAAAACTATTAAAAGCGGAGTACAGAAGATGTTGTTTTGCATGATTTCAAAGTTTCAAGAAAAACCACAGGAGAAATACGCCGAATTCAATCAAAACCAAAATTGTTAACGTATGGTGCTTGATTTCTTAAGTAGTGTGACCTTAGTGTGACGCAATACTTGATAATTGGTTTGACTACTTATAGTGAAATAAAAAAATATATTATGGAATATTGTTTTTTTGTTTAACTATTCTTATTTAATTTCTAACATTTATAACATGCGTTAGAATCATCTTAATATTAGTAAATGATAATAACTAAAAAAAAGTAGTTTTAATCTTATTTTCGAATACCGGTGATTCGTTCGCCCCAGCTTCGCACGGACGCAATCTCTGATCTTCCCGTCATAATTTTTTCATAAACTGTGTCTTAACAAATTACGAACATAGCAAAACGAACATTATTAATGCGACAATTATTGAATTATTATTGCGTCCTAACCTTTAATAGGCATGTAACTCACAACTTTTTAAAAATGAAATTGATATAATTTTGATTTCAGATGTAAAAATAATAGTATCAACTTCGTTTATTCAGTGTATAGGCAGTATTACCATCAGCAGCTTTTTTGAAATTGCTGCCCTTACTCAGGGACAGCTTTCATTAGCCAGACTCTAGTTGTGTTTAAGCAAAGGTAATAAGTTTTTTTATTAAAATAAGTTGTTAACCCCCCTCCTCCTACACCCACCGACTTCTAATTTAGGAGACGCGTTTATATTTTTTAGGTGTGTGTTTCGTAATATCGTTCTTCTATAATGAAATTACAAAGAGAAGGACAGACGTCTGAAAAGAAAATACAGAAAATTAACCTAGATGATTTGAAGTGTGCAATTAGGCAAATAATTCAATTAAATTCGTAGTTTCTTTGAAAAATATTTATGAAAATCGATATTTTTTTCGCCAATGGACTCTATTTTGACAGGTATGATTTTTAGTGTACTTGTTAGTTGTGTTCATGCAAAGGTAACTTTATAAAGCCACAAATATTACGTTTTATTTTTACATCTTAATAAAATTACTTATTAAAACTCACAAACAATATCTATTTTTTTATATTTCATAATTCAAATGGATACTATAAAAATACGCGTACTTATGTTAGAGTAATAAATGTATAAATGTATAATAATTTAACATTTAAAGTGTCATAACTCAAAATTTCTTTATTGCTTAATATCTCCAAAACTATGCGTCTCCTGAAGGGGGGAGTAGTAAAAAGAGGTTAAGGAGGCACCCCTCCCCCTTTCCCTCTTCACCCCGACCTCCAATTTAGGAGAAGCGTTTGTACATTTTTACCTATTTTATTTAAGTTTTAAGTAATTTATGTTTTTTTAGGTGTGTGTCTCGTTCTTTTGTAATAAAATTACAAAGAGAAGGACAGACGTCTGCTGTATTTTCTACGCCTAAGAAAAATAAACCAAAACCAAAAATGACAAATAACTAAGGTGATTTTGATGTGTGCAATTAGGCATAAAGTTCATGAATTTTATGCAGTTCGTAAAAAAGTACCGAGTGATTTATGTTGGTGGCGGTGAAAGTGATTCACCACACCAAGCAATGAAAGTTTTAATGACTCTGATATATCCCCTCGTCAATAGAAATGCTATTGTGTCTGGTATTTCAACACGCGACCTAATATTTTAAATCCAAACATTGGTGCAATCAAATAATGATGAACATGAAAATGTCGTATGTCATAGTTGAATTTCTATTTAGATACTAATTTTGATTAATGATATTAAAAATCATATGTACTGGCTTTGATAATTTTACTTATTTGACCATTGACTTGGTTATGTAGGTATATCTACAAGAGCACGTCAGATTACATCAATCCAGAATCAGAAATGTTCTTATTTGGATTTCCAATGACACCATAATAATACATAAATTAATGATAGATGAAAAAATAACCTACAGTTATTTACAGAATACAAATTTTTAACGCTTGCCAATTCACATGGGTAAGACTATACTTAGTTTTGCAATTTAAAAAGGCAATTGAGGCGGCGCTAGAACAGGTTTCTTATTTTTCTGGTCAGGCTGTGTACCTAACTTTTCCGAAACAGGTCCCGGGCAAATTAAGATTTAGAAAGGAAGGAAAATCCAACGAAAGGTCCTGCCTATACCTGCTTGGCTTCAACTTAAAGTACTAAGTTTGGCCTCCAGTATTTCCTTTATCTTCATGCCTACAGTTATCTACAATGGGCGATTTACTGACAGCCCAAATTAAAAAAAAAAAATTATTTCAAAAACACTCGATAGATGGCGTACCTACCTAAGGGCTGTAATAAATTCTGCACATTTGCTTGTCTACAAAAAATTAAAAAAATAGTACTTATCTTTTTTATTCAGGACATCCAGGACCTATTTCTAATTTGGAATGGAATGAATATTACGCAGCCATACACGTGCTCTTCATGGACTCGCCTTTTACTAAGCGCCATACTAATCTATGCTAAGCGCCATCTATGAAGTCATAACGGACCAATTTCCTTTTTTTTGATCTCGGAAAATCGCCCATTCACGATGGCTGGCAGTGGGCCAACATTCGCCAATGTGTACTGGGGCCTTTAGGCTTTCGTCAACATGCTCAGTTAATTAACAAGACAAAGTTATTAATAAAATTAATGTTTATGGCTTAGCAAATAGCAAGTAAAAAAAAGTTAAAAAGGAAATTAAATCAAACAAATATTTCAGGATAACATTTATCTACATTACAGCGGGCTTACGTGCCTTTTATCTTTTGGTCTCGAGTGTGTAGAGTTGGAATTATACTCCCCGAAAATGAGTACCCTGAACGCTTTTATCTGTATTGATTTTTCTTTACAGCTGCTGCAGGTCTTAAAATCATTAACTCGATACTTTTACGCCATCTGTTAACTCTTCCTAAAATAATTCTTCTGAAATACTATTTCGGTTTTACTAACATACTCCTGTTAATTATATCTCTTTTTAAAATTGAATTTCTTAATCAAAGCTTCAATATTTTTGTTGCACCGTATAAAATTAATTATTATTATTCAGATTGTTAATAATCAAACCTCAACAGTTCCACGAGATGGCGCTTTATTTACGATGTGTCAGAAAAAAATTGTGTCTCCGACACTATAGTGATCTGTGGTGAAGTGAGCTTTACAAACCAACCAAACCAAATCAAGTCAAGTCAGTCAGTCAGTCATCCATCGTTACGTTTCTAATTTTCATTTTTTTGTAGGTCGATAATAATAATTCATTTAAATTGTTTATCTATCGTGATGAGTGATGGGAATGCCATGAAATGTATTCAGTAAGATTTGATAGTTTTTTAGGATAAATGAGATAGTGGAATCTATATATCTAATCAGCACGGCAAACGTTAAAAAATTAATAATGATTTTTCTTAGTCAAATTTAAAAAAGAAGTTAGGTATCGAACTTTTTACCTATAGGTAGGTAGGTATTTTAGAAATGGAAAGCTCGACCGGGCATTTGTACAAAAGATGATTTGGTATTATTAGTTTTAATTAAAGAGATGGATGCTCCGGCAGAAAACTGGGACCCAGGTAAGTCGCCTTTTTTAAATTTTATTTTATGTAGGTATTTGTGTTGTGGTTAATAATTTGTCCCCATAACTACTTTTGTTAGCTGCTGTACTCATGAAGAAATGGAAATTACTTCTATACTTATTACAGATAAATTATTATTTTGTAGCATTGACACGTCTCTTGACTTCTTTGAAAGAAGTGCAATCTGGGGGAGAAGACTTAGCATTTTTGAGTGAGCTTCTGCAATCCAAACAACTAAATGCACTTGTTCAAGTACACAATAAAATTGTTGCGAAAGGAAAAGATGATAAATTTTACCCTCTGCTCTCTAATGCCATGCAAGTAACTTTGGAAGTGCTTGATTTACTTGGTGACATAGTCTCAGGCTCTCAAGAATATGAGGAATTGCTAAGTCTGTTGCAGAAGCCGCATTTTCAAGTTAGTATAAATATTATTAAAAAATTATGGCTTTTAAATGTCTGGTATTACAATTTTTATAGATACATAGTTAAAGTGTTAGGTTGTTGCATCAAAATGCTTTATAATTAATAAATGATCAGTAAGTCATCAACACATTCAAACTAAGTTCTAATTAGTTCTGTTGTCCTGCATCAAGCATATGTTTTTCTCTAGCCTATACCGTACCACTGCTCTGTAGCTTAATAAAAATTACAATACAGTAAATAACATTTATTACTTACTAATTTCCATTGTTGTCTGTAAATAGAATAAATTTAGTTAGATAAACATTTTAATATATCTTGGTATAGCATAGAACAATTCATAAAAATTTACTTATTAGATTGAAAATATTGTACTGTGTAGTTTGTTTATGATACCAAAATGTATAAAGTACCATGTACCATGTTTTGTAGATTTAAAAAATAACTCTTTTTCTATGTATATAATTCCAAAAAGACCATAATTAACTAAATAAATCATTGTTGTGTTTTTGTTATTTATTTTGTTGTTTCTAATATCAAAATTTTGTATGTGCTAGGCAATATTATGCACCCATGATGCTGTAGCACAAAAAGATTACTACCCACATCTTCCTGACGTTCCACCTGATGCTGATGAAGAAGAAGAAACAGTAAAAATTGTGCAACTGGTTAAAAGTGATGAACCCCTGGTATGTATATAAACTGGGTCACAGACTGCAAGATAAAAAAATAATGTACTATACAGATTTTTTTGCTTATTTCACATAAGCTTGTTAATAACTCAGTTAAGCAAGTCTATAGCCTATAGTTGACAATATATGAACAACTTGTTAAAACAACATTCTAAATTGTTAAGGCTTGCCAGATATAACTTTAATAAAAAAAGGAATAAAGATTGAAAACAAAAGAGCAAAGCAAAGAGAACCTATGTTAGGTTGAGGAATAAATTTATATAATATGTACATATCTAAGATTTCAACCATTTCATGTGTGTCTGTTCAATGATTACCTGGGAAATTTGACATTAAGAAAATATCATTTAGAAATAGCAGCTATTTAAAAATAAATTATATAAAATAGTTAAATAAAGAAAAACTGAAAATCCCTGAAAAAACTCATTTATCAACTAATGGATGGCTAATTTCATTACACATCATAGATTTTATTTGTATAGGTTAATTTAAGCTTAATATATGATACCTATATATCTCTTCAAGAGTATGTATACTGGTAAATATACAGTTGAGGTCATAGAATTAGGAATGACTCATACCGAAAACAATGTAGGTATAAATCTATTTATATATAAATAATATAATAATCTAATTTTTTATTATTTATTAATGCCATGAACTACTCAACTAACATGCTCACCTACCCAACTTACTAAACCAAATGACATTTCAATTTTTTTTTATGTAAAATGAAGTTTGATAATTCATGTTGTAATAATATGTTTAATTACTGGACAGATAAATTAAGAACACAAACTGAAACTAATTTTATTAAATTAAATAAGTAACAATTAAATTTAATGAATTGAATAACGTAAATGTAGGAGGTAGGTATCACTGTAGTTTATAAAAATAAAAATTAATATTTGGTAGGGTATAATAATATAGGGTGTAACCATTGTTTGCAATTACTGCACTGCATCGACGAGGCATCGAGGCTATTGGAGTTTGGCAAGTTTCAATAGAGATGGTGTTCCACGATTTCAAAAAAGCAATGTAAAGCTCGTTTAGATTACTTGTTCTTTTAGCGGATACGCTTTTCTTCACATCACACCACATATTTTTAATGGTATTGAGATCTGGGCCATTTGCATGCCAGTCTAGCGTCGAAACTGATTGCTCTAAGAAATTTTTTAACAGAATAGGCAATGTGTTTGGGGACATTATCATGTTCAAATATCCAGGTCACTGGTAACGTCTCCTCAGAGTAAGAATTGTTTCGTCCAAACTGTTCTTATATTTAAATTGATCTAGATTACAATTTTTTTCACGGGGCCCACACCATATCCAAAGAAACATCCCCAAACTTTGATGTTTCCTCCTCCATGCTTTACTTGTTTTGTGGTGTATTTATTATTCAACGCTTGCTTTGCAGGACGTCGCACATACCTACAGTTTACCATCTGAACTTAGTCTATTTATTATTGTTTTTTTATATTTTAGCGTTTTATTAACGCTTAAATATACTTAAGTAAAATTTTAAACACTGAAAAAAGACTATAACCTCAGGCGGGAATCGAACCACGCACCTTCCGCATTCAGGGCGACTGCCTTAGCCACTTGGCTACCGAGGTCTGGCTTTCAACCGTCGAAATTTGTCGGTGCTTGATGCTTATGTTTTTAGTCAACATTGCTTCATCAAATCTTAGAAGTTTTTACCTCTGAGATCCGAAAGAACTATTTTTACAAATATTTGAACATTCCGTTAAGATGAAGCTACGTTTATAGATTATTGGTTTTTTTTATATTTTAGCGTTTTATTAACGCTAAAATATACTTAAGTAAAATTTTAAACACTGAAAAAAAATATATAAAAAAAACTAATAATCTATGAACATAGCTTCATCTTAACGGAATGTTCAAATATTTGTAAAAATAGTTCTTTCGGATCACAGAGGTGAAAACTTCTAAGATTTGATGAAGCAATGTTGACTAAAAACATAAGCATCAAGCACTGAAAAATTTCGACGGTTGAAAGCCAGACCTCGGTAGCCAAGTGGTTAAGGCAGTCGCCCGGAATGCGGAAGGTGCGTGGTTCGATTCCCGCCTGAGGTTGTCGTCTTTTTTCAGTGTTTAAAATTTTACTTAGTCTATTTATCTTTGACTAATCAGAAAATAATACATTTTTCCATTTATTTTCCGTCCAGCTGCAATACTGTCTACCGAAATCCAGTCTCGCTCTTCGGTGCTGCCTGTTGACGATACTTTCCGTGCGATTCTTTCAAATAATTTTGCATCATTAAGGGATTAATTATATTAGAACGGGCCATGCACGGGGCGTGCCGTGCACGGCCCGCTCTAATATAATTCATCCCTTAATCGTCTACCTATACGAATTGTACATGCGGATACTCCTTACCTGCTGCCAAAAACTTTCCTTCTTATCGTTTCTGAGCCACTAGGGCAGTTAACACACTGCCTCGCACCACGCTGCATGTTGCGTGTCGACGCACCACCGACGCACCTACGCGCGTAGGTTTGTATAGAAAACACGTTTACAGGTAGGGAACTACCTACGCGCGTAGGTGCGTCGGTGGTGCGTAAAGGGATCAATCAGCCTCTGCTGCCCGAACAATCATAGACCCCTCCTGAGATGTCGTTTTCTGAGATTTAGGTTTTCGAGATACGTTATTGGTAGTGTAAAATGTCTTAAAGTGATTGACCGCGTTAAAAACTTTAGTTTTTGAACATTTCCAATCACGTTCAAAAAGTGCAATTATAATTTTTCTTGTCGAAGAAACGCAATTTTTTTGCTTTCCCATGTTTTGTGTTCAATAATAATAAATATTTAACAACTTGTAATTAATTTTAGACTTGAAAAAATGTCGCCGAAACACTCTTCAATTATAGCATAAAAAAATATTTGAACCATTTTAAAACGAAATGATATTGCGTTCCTAATTATTTGTCCAGCGGCCAGTACATTGTAAATACATGTCTTATTTGTTTATTGTCTCGAAACATGATCAAAGTTTAGGTATTTGATTTGTATAAAATATTCTGAGTTGAAACTTTAGTCATGATAGTACCCTTTTTACGTGGATAAAAGTAATTCATAATAAATCAGTGCAAAGCTATTTGAACTAGATTTCATAAAGTTTAATTGAATACTACCCGTTCCTAATTATATGACCACAAACTGTATGTATCTGATAGTCATATGGGTAATAATATAATTGTTTTATGTTTATTAAGAGTATTTTTAAATTCTGTTTATTTAAAAGGGTGGTGCTCAGAGTGCAGAGCCAATAGTGGTAAGTATATAAGGGTAACACATTATTAATTGCTGTACCTCTATTGCTTGATTGTATCCTGTCTTTACAAATACTTTTCCTATGTTTGTTTAAAACACCCTACACCCACACATTCTTATGTTTATTTCTTTAACCTGATATTTCAAAATTTATTAGCTGCTATCTCTAGATGATCATGCAATTTGTATTGTGTGCCTCGCCTTACTTTGGTCAATAACACAATATGGTTTCCTTAATTTTATATTATTGACACACACACATTGCTTTTAGTTCCTAAAATTTTTAGCTACTTGCCTTTTTGATTTGTCTCAATGACACTAAACTCAATTTAACCTTTTATCTTATTATCTATTGCTATAACTTTACCTAATTTATTTCACTATTTTGGAATATGTAACTGTATTTTAGAGAAACTGCATAAATTAACAAGCCTTAATTGTAAAAACCCTAATTCTCTTAGATCCTAGAAAGTTAGTTATGATTCCTGTAATTATTAAATTCTATGTAATGATGTTTTATGTAAGATATTAAGTGGTGGTGGTGACCTACTTCAGTATGTCTTATTGAAATTTTAGTTTTGCTATAAGAGTAACTTGTGGGTACCAGAGCTTCTTTCTTTGCATGGGAACCTGAGTAGTTCCCATGGTTGCCAACTATAAAACTGATTTGATAAATTGTTTAAATACTTACTCCTTGAATATTTGACTCTGTTAACCCTGTGCAAAACAACCAAAATGTGTTATTTTTTGATTATATATGATGATGAACTGTTAATAGGTTCAACTCTTGATGAGCAATTTTGTATTTTACACAATATGATTTTAAATAGTAGTTCTTTTATCTTCCTACCTACCCCTTAAGTTAGATATTTCACATTACTACACTTTATTTGATTAAGAAGTTTTATGATTACAAACACCAAATAGAATTATAAAAAATTCTTATTTTTCTATATCTTATTTTGATTAAATGAGCAATACCATACCTTTATCCGGGTTTAACTACACTTGCGTGCAAAAACATCAACCCACCCCGCACGCTTTGGTTCAGAACACTATAAATAAAAATCTAATATGAATTAAAAATAACTTCTAATACTGTATGTTACGTGACAGTCTAAGTTTACAATAGACGAGTTGTTACTGTGACACATTTTGATTTATTGATTTTACAGACAGCAAAACAAAAACAGTTAGAATAGCTCAATTATTTAATGAAAAATTATCATGGGTAATCATCAATTATCATTAATAATTTGCAAAGAAAAATTTACTTAGTAGCTGGTGTTTCCACCACGTGCCCTTATTGCAACTTCCATCCGGTTTTTAATTGACCTTATTAATGTAATTATGAAATCTTCAGGTATACCTTCCCACTTCTCTTGAATGGCCACCTTTAAATCCTGAAGGGTTTTTGGGGGCGGACTTCTGGCCCTGACCCTTCTCTTTAGCTCGTCCCTTAGATGTTCAATGGGATTAAGATCAGGGCTTCTTGCTGGCCACTCCATAACCGAAATTTCTACTTCGCGCAGGTACTGGTAAACCATTGCAGCTGTATGTGGTCGGGCGTTGTCCTGCATAAGAGTGAAGCCCTCGCCTACAAATCCAGCGTATGGCATTACATGTTGTTCTAGAATCTCCTGGATGTAGCGTTATGCAGTCAGGTAGTCTATACGAGGTCCGGACACGAAGTGAAGATCCATTTTCCCTTCTAAAGAAATCCCACCCCAAACAGTCTATGAACGTCCTCCAAAAGCCACTCGTTCTTCGATACAAGCCTGTGCAAATAGTTCTCCTTCTCTTCGGTACACTTTCCTGCGCCCATCTTTTCCATTAAGGTTGATTTTACACTCATCCGAGAACAGTATGAGCCTCCATTGTTCGAGTGTCCAATCAACGTGAGCTCGAGCAAACCTCAGCCGCGCTTGGCGATGTGTGGGGGTTAATTTTGGACCATTAGCAGGTTTGTGAGGATGCAATCCTCTTTCTGGAAGTCTTCGTCGTACAGTCCATTCACTTACAGCTACTCCACGAACATTAAGAAGCCGCTGTTACACCTGAACACCAGTCAAATGTCGATTTCTCAGACTCGTGGACACCATAAATCGGTCATCTCGCTCTGAAGTAGCCCGATTTCTTCCCGAACCTGGTCGTCTATTGAAGTTCCCAGTCTCTAAAAACCTTCGGTAAACTCGTCTCACTGCTGAACGACTTAGGTGAAGACGCCTGGCCACGACGCGCTGACTCAATCCTGCCTGGACCAGTGCCACAACTTGAGCGCACTCAGTGGGAGTAGTATCCATTTTCACAGAGAATAAAAACAATTAAACTCAAGCTAAATGCTCACTGAATCAGTTTAAATAAACAATTACTGAATAAATAATGGTTTGATTATTTTTTAACACACGACAATGTCACTAAGATTACGTTATTAATAATGAGAAATGAAGGTGTCCGAATAAATGTGTCAATATCATCAACAACATTTAATTTTACGAAGTGTATGGGTATATGAAAATAAAGTTTATGAAACATACCTTCAAATTACATTAAGAGTTAATGTTCTCTATTATAAATTTTTACGTAATTGTGTTCTGAATCGAAATCTGCGGGGTGGGTCAATGTTTTTGCACGCAAGTGTATATAGGTATTTTATAAATTATCTTGTTCTTGGCGTCGTGTCCGTCGATGTCGAACGTTGCTATTTTATGTTATATGGCTCGTAAACCCCGAATTTGGTTTGAGATGACCTGTAACATGGCAGGCAGTGTAGTTGGCAAGAAGATCGCAGGTGTAGCCATATTGTTTATAAGTAATAATAATATAAAATGATCTGATAATGGATTATAAACAGGGAGCAACGATAAAGACCGATGAAGATACTGGGAAGATTGTCATAGCGCGAGTGATGCACGGCGGCGCCGCCGACAGGTCTGGTTTGATTCATGCTGGCGATGAAGTCATCGAAGTGAATGGAATCAGTGTTGAAAATAAATCACCGGCCGACGTGTTAGCGATATTGGTATGTGTCTAAAACAATGTGTTACTGTTTGGGATTGCGTACGCCTCGTAGAATCACCGCCATTGCAATTCGAGAGTTATGCGTTATCGATTGGGTCAACATTTTAAATATTCCAACCCCTCTAGCAAACTTGTTTTGTGTGGATGCTATTGAGGTTTACCCACGGAGCAAAAACAAAGAGGAGGTGTTGTAACAACTTTTTTCATATAATAATAGTGTCTCAGCTGCGCGGGTTGCGGGGGAGTCCAAATAGGAGAAAACCATCTAGTGGTCAGTAGCCAAAGCAAGTACCTACCTAAATTACGACATTAGCAGAGTTGTCATAAAAGTTCTGCTATATTTCACTAGATGTCGTGTATGTCGTAACTTTATTTGATGAAGTATAAATTTAATTTAAATATGACTTACGAGTGGAAAGATATGTTTATTCCGTTCAATCTCATTTTATCCGTGTAACTACTACACGATACAACACAGCACTTCATGCTATCAAAAAGTTCGGGTCGAGAATTTTTTATAATTCTTTAAAAGACTGAATAAGCCACGAACAACCTATTCGCCAGCCAACGAGAGTTGTACTGACGAAAGCGACACCTGGTCGTAAGTAGTTCAACTACGGTGTGACGTCAGGACTACATTGATAGTTGCTGGACTACATTGATTGCAACACCTCTTTGTTTTTGCTCCGTGGGTTTACCGCATTTGTGGTTAAACTACCGCGTACCGCACTAGCACTATATATTTATAAGCTAAAGCAGTAAAGAAGCTACGTACAAACGCCCTACGCCCACAGACGCACGTATAAACAAGGCCCTTAAGCGGGCATCGCAGTTCTGTCAGTCGCGTGTGCCGCGTCGAGACTTACCTACTAGTTGTACCACCGGATGATTTTGTTCAATGTGTCGAGATAATGGACGAAAGTTTTCGCTATTGTTTTCAATGAGAACACATTAATTGTAAAGTAGCTGTATTAATTTACAAAGAAGTAGACAAAATCAATTTTGTAATGCCGTGTCCATGTTTTCTAATAATTTATTTAAAAAAAGCTTTTTATTACAATGAGAATTTTTTACACTATATTTAATAATAAAGCTATTCGAACATTTCGTAGCAGGCGAAAGTATTTTTCAGTGAGTAATTTATATCAACTAACAAAGAATAAAGACTTCTTAAAATGTTGAATTTTTTTAAATGAGGTACAAAATTGTGTTTGCAAGCTAGTCAATTCTTTCGATTATTTGATCATTATAGAACCCAAATAAACATTGTAATAAATAATAAAAAAATACCTTTTAATTTTACAAACAATAAGAGTGACAACCCTAATGCTCTAATGAAGAGTAGCTAGATAGCTCAAAAAAGGCCTAACTAGCCGAGATACAGCGCTAAATAAACAAAAACTTTTTCAATTTTATAAAAATAAGAGGACAAGACAGCCCTAACGCTCAATTGGCGCGTAGGTGTTTATCTAAAAAAATGGCCTAGTTTCGGTACTGCTTTAGCTTATATATACTGTGGCACTAGTCTGTGACTGTGTAAGGATTTGATTCCCTGGTGGGGGGCCTTGGTACAAGTCCGCCTGGCTAGCTACCACCATTTTATCAAAATCTGTCGCCATGACAACAATGTTAGGTGCGTGGTTGTGCTTCGACAGTAATGCCTAGTTCGCACCTGTGCTAGTATTTTTGTCTAGTAGAAATACATTGCTTCGGTAGTTTGCTTATTTGAAAATTAATTTTAAATTCGGGAAGTGACGAAGCAATGTATCTCTACTCTACTAAATTACTAGCACAGGTGTGAACTAGGCATTAGGGATAGAACAGCTAGCCTGCAAGTAGGGTTTTCGGATGAGGGCCTTATTGTCACTTACTATCAAGTTTAGTGGGAATGAAGTCCAAGTGTAATATTCTAGAATGAGAAAGGTACAATGTTAATGATTTTCTAAAGTTAGATTACAATATATTCTTTAAATTAACAGTCCCTTGTATCTTAATTTTCCAGCAAAGCTCTGAAGGCACTATAACTTTCAAATTGGTCCCATCGTTCGGCAAGGGTGGTTCAAGGGAAAGCAAAGTGAGGGTCCGAGCACATTTTAACTACGATTCGTCAGAGGACCCCTACATACCGTGTAAAGAGGCTGGGTTGAACTTTAAGAAAGGCGACGTTTTGCACATCGTATCGCAAGATGACGCTTATTGGTAAGAGCAAAGATAATCTTAACGTGAACGTCAAGTTGGCAGGCACACCACGTAATTAGACGGTTTTGACTATGTCAAAAAATTGAGTATAAATAGTGATACTATGGTTCAAAAGATATTTGAGTATCTTGGTGTGCCTGCTAACTTGACGTCAAGATAGCAGGCACATTAAGAAATACAGTTCGTATCAACGTGATTTATATGTCAAAAAACTGTGCATAAATAGTGAATCGTATACGCAAAATTTCAACAATTGTACTTCAATACAAACCGAGATATGGGCTGCCAACTTGACGATTCTTGCGATGGTGATTTCAGAGAAACGGGTTTATCACAGTTGTTCAATAATTTACTAACTAACAACGTATCTTCTACGATATTCCATTTTAAAATCTGACCACTCAGCATGTGCAAACTAATTGAAGTGCAATATATTTAGATTGTTAATCATTGAACAATTATGATAACATTCTAGCTTTAATGCGATTAATTATGTTGGTCGAGTAGTAAATATGAAAAGTTTTGGATGACTGAGAAAATATCTACCTCACATTAGGTACAATGGCGGACTCCGTCGCTTTACCAGTTTAAAGGTCAAAATCCCTTGCACACCGCGTCGTCTATTTGGTACGGGCACGTAGGTACCCGGGCGGTCGGTGCGCTTCACACGAAAATCGCTGCAAAGTGGTAAAGCGACGGCGACCCCGACCGTAGCTAGGTATATCTTTTTTGTAAACACCATAATAGAAAATAAGCTGCGTACCTATAAAAATGTAGGTTGTTATTAAACGATTTAAACACTTTCACTTCTGATGCAAATGTACTCACTGCTTACCAATTTCAACACAAACAAATAAAACTTTTCGCGCACCATTCTCGTATCACCGCCTCACCGCACGTAAACAAAATCACGCCATCTCTCGGTCGTTCGCGACACTCGCTCGTCCACCACTATCCGAGACTTTTAATTCAAGTCACTAAAATTACAAATAGCTTGACATAAGTTTCCATAGAAATAACGTGAAACTGACATTACAACGGTAGATTTAAGTGTAATTTTATGACTTGAATTAAAAATAATTAGACTTTATGGCAGTATCTTAATCAATAAATAAAATTGTGCACGATTGTACTTAAAATCGAATGTATGGTAGAAGTTTACATTAGATTTTTGGAAAATAGCAAAGAAGAATTCTTTTTTTATTGATATTGAAAGATTCACAATTTCACACACAATTTTTTCATGTATTTATTTGTTTAAAACTTCAACCCGTTTCTCTGGAATCGCCATCGCAAGAATCGTCAAGTTGGCAGCCCACTTAGAGACAGTAATATTTCGGTTTGTATTGAAGTACAATTGTTGAAATTTTGCGTATACGATTCACTATTTATGCACAGTTTTTTGACATATAAATCACATTGATACGAACTGTATTTCTTAAGGTGCCTGCTATCTTGACGTCAAGTTAGCAGGCACACCAAGATACTCAAATATCTTTTGAGCCATAGTATCACTATTTATATGCTATACGTCACTATTTATCACTATTTATACACAATTTTTTGACATAGTCAAACCCGTTAAATTCCGTGGTGTGCCTGCCAACTTAACGCTCACATCATAACGGGTACATTGCATGCTGTATATACTTATAATAAAATGCTTTTATATGTCATCTATAGCCTATACAACTAATTGTACCACTGCTGTGCTTAGAAATTCCCATGCCTATACCAATGACTATCCTTACCATTTCGACAGATTAGTACTCCCCGTGACCACCAATATAATTCTGTTCTCCTGTAAAAAATGATAAATCTCAAACTGACTGGAAAATCTATTATTTGCGAATTTTTCATGCATATTGAATGAGTGTAGTACTGTTTTAGTTTTAACAAAATGTATTTTTAAACTCGAAGACTCGAAATCAATTTAGAAAAACAGTTTTATCTAAATTGACCCGACCGGGAATTGAACCCAGGACCTTAGAGATGGCGTGCCGCCAGACCCGGCGTGCTAACCACTCGACCATGGAGGAAGTCATCAGTGACAATGGTGGTAAAACCAGCTTAACTCAGTGAACTTTATGAGCAAGTGGTGCTTGTTGTGATCTTACCGAAGTTGCATCGCCATCGGATGAATTGTATAGTAGGGCATTAATAATATAAAGCAAACAAAAAATAATTATAAATTATACTTAGATGAAATATAAGAATGGACCTTTATCTTGTCTCGTTTGCTTTAATTCTAAATTTTGTGTGACGTAGACGAAACGATGTTTAACTAAATAATGCTTAAATAGTGTTTATAAGTAAGACCGTAATAGTGTGTAACTTTTGCTTAAAGGTGGCAAGCGCGTCGCGAAGGCGACAGAGTGATGAGGGCAGGGCTAATACCATCTAGAGCTCTGCAAGAGGGCCGAATAATACATGAGCGACAAACGGACCCCCAAACAATGGACGGTTAGTATTTTTTAAATCTTTTTTTTAAGACTTTCGCTTTACAACGGCAAGTCAGCCTCATCATATCCTAAACTAAAATAATTCAAAAATAAGTTAAAGTCGAACTTGAAGGTCGGTTAGTTGGGATTGCCCTTATCATCATTTCATGTTTATCACTTTTTTACAACATTCGGGAAAAGTGGTTGAACGTGCATTCCGAATCACGGAAGAGATCAAGCCAATGTGTCTTGCAAAATCACAACAAGCACCTGTTATTTTATTGTTTGGTTGCTGGGGTTTTCCTCTAGTATTGCTGTGACCGTTTACTGTGAAGAGTCACATCAGTCACTTTCGATTTGTCGACGATATAGTAGTCATGGCTGAGACTCTGGAGGACCTTGGCACAATGCAGATCTCAACAGAGTCTCTCAACAAGTGGGCCTTAAAATGAACATGGAGAAGACGAAAATCATGTCTAACTCACGTGACGTACCCACTCCTCTGATTGTTGGAGACTGCTCTTGAAGTTGTTGACAAATATGTATACCTGGGACAAACCGTCCAGTTACGTAGGTCCAACTTTAAGAAAGAGGTCAATCGTCGAATCCAACTCGGGTGGGCAGCGTTCGGTAAGCTACGAAATAACTTCTCCTCCAAAATACCGCAGTGTCTCAAGACAAAAGTCTTCGACCAGTGTGTGTTGCCAGTGATGACATACGGTACCGAAACGTGGTAGCTCACTATGGGCCTAATAAGCAGGCTCAAAGTTACGCAAACAGTATCTCCTCTCCTTACTTCCGCAATATGACACACACGCACAATGACACACACGCATAATGACACACACGCAATATGACACACACGCATAATGACACACACGCCACCGGACAAAGCTGCCAACTATAAGGGAAACTCACGTTCCCCGGAGGACTTTTCGATTCTGGCCCCTCAGTGACCGCTACTAGGCCCCGCTCGCAGTGCGCGAGTTTGGAAGTCCTGGCACACAATACCAGGACAAACGAACATTCCCAAGCTCTACAGCTAACCACGAGCCACTACGAGTCCAACCCACGTCCGGATCCCGCTGGAGGCGCCGGTCAAGGCACAACCAGCGGGGGCTTGAACCGGAACTCCGTAGTACCCCTGAAAACACAGCCGAAACTGTAGTTCCAGCTGCGATACTCTATCTATCGGGGTCAGTAGATAGGGACTAGGGGATACGCAAAGAGCAATGGAGAAGGCTATGCTCGGGGTTTCTCAACGTGAGAGATTCGTAGAAGAACTAAAGTAACCGTCATAGCCCAAAGAGTCGCCAAGCTCAAGTGGCAATGGGCAGGGCACATCGCCCGTAGAACCGTTGGCCGTTGGGGCAGAACGGTTCTCGAGTGGCGACCGCGCACCGGAAGACGCAGTGTGGGCAGGCCTTCAACAAGGTGGTCCGACGATCTGGTGAAGGTCGCGGGTAGCCGCTGGATGCGAGCAGCACAAGACCGGTCGATGTGGAGCTCCTTGGGGGAGGCCTTTGTCCAGCAGTGGACGTCCTCTGGCTGATGATGATGATGATTACTGTGAAATGTCAGGTTATGTTAAAGTATAATCTCTATTTATAATGCATATAGCTACTGAAAACACAGTAGGATTGACAAGAAATCTTGTTGCACTAAATAGTTTTAAATTGAAGAGTAGCAAATTCCATAAATCCAAGAAAATTCAAGAATTCATAAAATAGAATTAAACTGAATTTATGCGATTTAAAGTACACTAAAGAAAGATTAAAATTGTATACACTGAACTGATTAAACATACATGCATCACGCCCGTTTCCAAGAGGGATTTCTTTCTCAATTTGTATCACTTAGTACATCTTCATTCATTCTACATTTCTCTCTTATCACTCACACTATTCCATAATCGATCTTCCAAAATCATACAATTAAACTTCGGAGGAGTATCATTTCTACTGCATTCACTCGGCTGTATAAACGGTTTTTTTAAATGTGTTTTGATACACCGTCAATTTTTATTTGTTTTAATGAAATTACTTACCCTTTATTTCATTAAAACTATAAAAATTGAGGGTGTATAGATCTCTGTATTATTGTTTAGCATGCCAAAGTTCCATAAAAAATGGTTAGAGTTCGTAAATTTCATTGGCATACCGAAATGTGTAAACCCTCATTAGCAAAGGCTATCAAAACGCTGCATTACGATGCAATGATTTGCGGCTTAAGTTATAATAATAATAGAAATTATGTTATTAACATAGAATAAGTAATAGGTACCAACATATTGAATCCATGGTCACTTGAATTAATGAATATTCTATTCTATCACGGCGCACGCGCAGGCAAGCCGGCACTCTGCAGCCCCTCCACCGCCAGTTCCGATTGCGCGCCGAAGACGCCATGCTCGCCCACGCCTACCGCCACCGCGCTCCTGCCGTGCAAGTCCACGCCCAAGGTCAAAAAGGTCATCTACGACTACCGGGAGAATGACGACTACGACCGCGAAATGATACCGACTTACGAGGAAGTGGCGAGACTGTATCCGAGGCCGGGGTTGGTACGCCCGATAGTGTTGGTCGGCGCGCCCGGCGTCGGCAGGAACGAGCTGCGCAGGCGGCTGATTGCCACGGACCCGGAGAAATATGTCACGCCTATACCGTGTAAGTGCTACATCATCGTACTAGTAGATTTATGTTCGGGTTAGTTAGAGACTAGCCAATGGAGACCGCAGAAACACTTGTAAGTGCACTGCCACAGTCCACGTTCACCAAACAACAACTGCATTTGTGCTCAGCGTGGTATGTAGTGAGCCCATCGCCACTCTGTTGTATGTATAGTAGTGGGCAGTCTTTAGTCCGATAGTCTCCTTTTACGTTACCCAAGAGATAGCTGGTAATATAATTTATGTATCTCTTTTGTAAATCATCATCTTTAATGTGTTATCAGGGTGTTATATTATATTTAAAGGAGATGTCCCATTTCTGCCCTAGTGACGTTTCATGTTTCGATAGTGAAAAATAGCGTGCCAACTGAAAAAACCGTGCACCTAGCCGTGCTTTAAGTTATGTTGAAAATTACGTATAAAAAGGAATTAAAGTTAGACTTACGTCATTTCCTGTATCTACCACATCTGCCATTTTGTAATAATTTACAGCACTGGCATCAAGGATTTTTGAGCCGAACCTTATAAATAATTAAAAAATCTAATCAATATACATTTTATTCTTTGAAAATTAAGGAAAAAGGTAAATTTCGCAAGTAAAGAATTAAATTGTCACTACTTTTACAGCATTTATTTGAAAACTTATGCTAATTGTGCTAAGCACAAATTATTACGTATCACATTATTATTAAGTCTATATGAGAATAATCCCTTTGCTTTTGCTATGTTTAAAATATGAATTGTATAATCTTTGGCGGCAATGCCAAATGTTACAATAAAATAATATTAAATATTTATTATCTTTAGAACCTTTCTAATAACAACAATAACTACTGTTGATTCTTAGAATAGTATGAAGAACCAGTACAGAAATACAATTTTGATCTATCTATCTAAAAATCAGCTGGTTACACGCACTGCTGGGTAAAGGCCTCTTCTTCTTTCCGCCACTCCTTGCGATCCTGCGCTAACTGTATGATCAAGTAACATTAATATTTTTTTGTGGGGCGGACAATGTATGGGGAATGGGGCATCTCCTTTCTATTAAATAGATAAAAAAAATCATTGGTTTACTCCATTCTTCTAAACGTATAATGCTGGGATACTTTTTGTAAAATTACTCACAATAATGTTTAAAATATATGTCATAATAATACATTAAGTAATAAGTTTTCTCCTGACTCGACAGTTACATCTCGACAGCTAAAGTCTAGCGAGCAAAATGGCAAAGAGTACGTATTTGTAACTCGCGAAAAAATGGAACAAGACATAGCCGATGGAAAGTTTATAGAACATGGAGAATATAAAGGAAATCTCTACGGAACATCTGCTGAAAGCGTCGAGAGCATTATTAACTCAGGTCAGTGTTATAATAATAAATACTAAAGTCATTTTGTCAAAAAAATTAAATAATGCGTGACCATCCAAATCAAAAGAGTCCTTGTGGTGACTGGCGCATACGCCATTTTCTTTTCTGCCCAGTGAATACCTACACCTTAGAGACATCACCCCACATAAGCCCCTTTAGGACAGGGTAATGTGGGCCTCCGTACGTCCCCCTTTCCATATTGAAAGCCTAATATCAATCGGGGATGAGAGGGAGGGCAGTTTACCCACTAAACACTGAAGAAAGCCATTTACGTCCTTTTAAAGCAACCAATTACTACAAACAAATATTTAAAACCACCATAAGCCCATGTCGCAATAGGGCTCTTTCGATTTGGACGGCCAAGTTAGAATCTGTAATATTTAATAATATTTACTTTGTTGCACTTTCAGGTCGTTTATGTGTAATCAGTCCTCACTGGCAAGCGCTCAAAATGCTTCGGACACCACGACTACGTCCGTACATTGTGTTTATAAAGCCACCGCCTTTAGAGAAATTGGTTGAGACGCGAACGGTCGCTAACGCTCGCTCTACTTTCGATAAAGAAAGTTCTAGAGCTTTTACGGTAAGAAATAAAATTGTGCAGAGGTAAGATAGACATGAAATCTCAAACTGTAATTGTAGCTCATATCTTCTTGGCGAAATTCTACGATGACATGGTGATGTCTTGTATATATCTATAAAAATATCTTGTGTTTCAATATTTATTTACGTCGACATTAATAGTTACTTTGGCAAACTGCTTACCACGCGTCCTCGTAAGTTATATAAAATCACGTCCTTATTACTTGCCAATGAGCTAGCCGTGCTTTGCGTGAATAAAATAATTTACAATAAAAATTTTGTAACTGTTCATCGGTTCATCGTCGTCATCATATTAGCCCGCAACCACCCACTGTTGGGTATAGGCCTCCTTTAATATGTATGTGCCAGTCCCTCCTGTTCTGTGCCGATCTTATCCAGGTGCAGAGATCTCATTCTGTTCATCGGTTAATGAATATAATTATGTTTTCGTTAATGTTTTTATTATGTAAAGTTCTATGGTTTGGTTGGCAAAGCACTCAAATTTTATGTACTTTTACTTATACTTATTTGAAAATTCACTTTACAATCTATTTTATGTGAATTTTTAGCGACGATATAAAAAAAGAAATAAAGTGTACGTCAATAAAGTAAACATGGATTGCATAGCGAATCAGTTTATCTTATTTGTTACAAAAATATTGCATGTATTTACCGGGGCCCTCGTTCACACTGACAGTTATGTAGTATGTACAGTAGGATCATGCTTAAAACATTGGGAATATTCCCATATTTAATCGAAGATTGAATTAACTGTGTTGTTGTAAATTGGATTTTGCGTTCATTTTAAATTAAATTTAATTGTAAATTTAATATAATATTTTATTAATTTAAAAATTTACTTTAATTAGAATTTTATTTAAAATGAAATTAAATGTATATCCGCTTTTGCTGTGCCTTTACAGGATTCTTGTTAGCACTTACAATATTTGAAGACCATACATAAGAAATGCAATAAATTATTGAAATTACTCCGTTCTCCATAATTTATGTGCTTTGCTTGTTTGTTTTAAATGATTTTAAATCTATCTATCTATATAAATAAAAACCCATTGCCGAATAATGCACGCTCATTACTTTAGAGCGGCTCGGCCGATTCGCGGATTCTTTTTTTTGTTATGGACAAAAAAAAGGAAATAAATTGTACAATGTCCCGTTCGCAAATGCAAATGACCGTAGTTATACAAAAAACGACTAAAGCTGAACACCTTATTTTAAGTTAATTGCTTTATTGAATTATTGCGTTTTAAAACTGTATGCATTTGCTTTAGTAATTGGCATAAAATAACAAAGTCAAAGTCAAATTATTTATTCATTATTTTTACATTTTTATTTTATGTATGATATGTCGGTGTTTTGGACGCATAATCTGTAAACCAGCATGTAAAATGAAAAATAAAATAAAATAAATTCAATGTAAACCTTTACACGCACTTATTGACGTTAATACTAATAATAATAAAAAAAACAATTTACTAACTTGTAGTTAAGACTTAACAACTAATCTAACTAACTATAGTCTGTGCCAGACAAACGCGCATCGCTACCCCCAGTACCATTGCACGCCGAAACAGAATCGCGTCGAACCGAAATATAAGCCGTGGCGATAGAATTCTGTGTAAACAAATACATAATACATTTTATCGTAATAGTTATGTAAGATTTCCAATAATTAAATAAAAAAAAACTTGAGTTAAAATTTTAGCCTTCGGCCGCGTATGATACCAGAGTTTCGTAACCAGTATCATACGAAGAAAAAATGATCGTCATAGGATACCGGTGTCCAATGAAGACGATTTTTTACTTTTCTGATACCTTTCATATTTTTGGTAACCAGTATCAGGTAAGGAATGAAATATTCTGCCTATGAAACCAACTGTGTTAAGCAAGGTTAGTTCCCAACTCAACACTATGGTTGATGAGAACAATAAGGTTGATGAGAACCCTAACTGGTTATGTCATTATCCACTTCTGGTTATATTATTTTCTTCTTTCATCCGAGTAAAAGCCATTGGATCGCATTATGTCTCTACGCTTATTGTAAAACCCTCGCTTTTTTAAAAATATACAAGAAAACAAGGAAATAGTTAAACTGTGAATCTTTTATTACCTACAAGCTACAACCTATTGGAATAAAATGGCGAAATGATTTCGATACAATGTCCAACACTCATTTCGTTTTCATTTAGCTGAGTTATGGCGTCATTTATTTCTTCATCAATTTCTTTAAACTCTCTGCTTAGTTTAGTTTTTTTCTTATATATATCCATTAAGGTGGTTTCTTTTCTTAAAATATCCAAAAGTGCCGCCAATGACGGTTTTTTACGTCCAATATATCTGTTAAGGCGACTGTGCCAACCATCTATGTTATTGGTGGTACGTATTTTAGATGTTGAACAACAGCAAATTTTTTCAAAATCAATTTTTGCCATCCATTGTTTATTGAAATATTTATTAAAGTTTTCTATCTCTTCTCCAGATAGACTCTTCGACATAACATACTCATACCCCTTTTGAAAATAGGCTTTGGGTAAACGTGCAAGGCCAGCACACCTGGCTACATGCCTTTTTTTTACCCGTGTGGTTAGTTTCAACGATTTAGCTTTTCTAAATAAACACCTATTCAGATGATAATAACATCCCTTAATATCAATGTTGGGGAAAACTTTTCGGACGGCTTTAATTGGAGCCAACTCGAAGTCCACAGTAATTGTTTCTGGTAGCCACTGATTGAATAGGGAATTCATCAAATAAAATAGTACCTCGTAAGTATGCTGTGTCTTGTCTGGTAGTAAACAAAAAATTAAAGGTACAACAGCCGATGTAGTTTCGTCGACGCCATGAATTGTATATAACTGATAAAATTCTGTCGGGCATGAACTAAAAGTACCGTCAGATAAAATATGCTTGTACTTTACGACTGATGCAGCACGTTGATTGCAAAATAGTAGAATCTTCTTGTTTTCATCACTATATTCTGCCAAAAAGAACTTTTTGAATTTATCGGGTACTACGGCTTCAATCGAAGATTTGCTTCTCAATCTTGGTGCTCCTAATACTTTATTTCTTTCGTTATACAATACAGTTTTGATGTTTTGGAATTTAGGGATTTCCCGTACAAAGTCAAGTCCTGCTTCTTCCAGGTTGAACACCATATTTTCATATTGTTTTTGAATACTATCAAAATTATGACTACATGTTTCTTTCAAATTATCTAATTCTTTCATGATTTTATTTTTTGCAAAGTCTTGTTTGCAATTTTCCTTGTGGGTTTTTATTTTTAAGACTTTATTTTTAACATTTAGTGTAACACTCCCTGTACATCCATTATTAATATTGTGGCAAGGCCAAAAGGTAGAGTCGTTTGAGTAAGTTTTTTTCCTGTGGTACTTGCGCCCATCACGTAATAGTGCTCTTCCTCCTCTCTTCGTAGAGATAAATTCAATCTCTTTACTCATTTGGATAACAGGCACGCGGAAATTAATTCGTTGTAGATTAAAATCAAAGAGTATATAAAGAGTATAATATAATGTCCTACATTAAAATCATGAAATGAATAATTACTTACTTGTTATTCTAATACACTGACATTGACAACAATTGTTATAAAAACTTCAGTTATCTAAAGTGCCAGTGCATTGATATCAAAAGAGGTGATATATCAATGCACATGGCATGCTTATCAGTTACATGCGAGGAAATGTTAAGTACTCCCTTGTAATTATTTGATATTTTCCTGAGTTGATACTCGGTATCAGAAAAGTAAAAAATCGTCTTCATTGGACACCGGTATCCTATGACGATCATTTTTTCTTCGTATGATACTGGTTACCAAACTCTGGTATCATACGCGGCCGAAGGCAAATTTTATGGTCGTTTTCTGTAGATTAAAATTCCTAACATTAACATAAAATTTGTGTCTATATGTGTAGTCGCCTTTTGCTAAATTTTGTTTTATAATCTTATACTTAACAAATAAAAACTAGCTCTAGTCTCACTTCTTCAGAATCCCATTAATGGACATGGACATGGATTTTCCAGACTCAGTACTCATCTTGTAAATTTTCATCGGAAGAATAATGTCTAACAAGTACGTTTATCCATGGCAGGGCACTTTGAACCGCCAGTAAACACTTTCCAATGTTAAAATTTCGATTTTACTTCAGTGCGCAACTACTCCGTTCAACTTCTAAACAGAAAACAATACTTAACCATATTAACAATGTCAAAACTTTTCCAAAAAAGGGATACTTCAAAATAAATAAATTGCAGAACGCAGCTATGTGTGTGTAAAAAACATGTACTGAATACAAAAATGTTACCATTCAAATGATTTTTTATTCTGCAGAATCCAACCAAAAGATGAATCGTTTTGTGTAGATCAAATAACATTACTATAAGTAGTAGAAATGGGTTAAGTGTGGTGAGTTGGCTGCTTTTTACATTTTATAGCATGTTCTCTATTGGACGTTTTTGACAAAAATTCTTTATCGTAATAATTAGACTGTTTTTGCAGATTGTGGAGCAAGAAATCTAGGTCTTAAAAAGTATTTAACAAATTTTTGGTTGTTTTTTGCACAACTACATTCAAAATGTCCCTTTCGCAAATATCCCTTTTGTAACAGGGTCACATTCGCAAATCGTTCGCTTCGCAGACAGTCCTTTTTAGGACTCTGTGTCTCTATTTGATACATTGTCTACTCATTAAAATACAGCTATAAGTTCGCTTAAACTTAATGGGGTGCCGCGCGATCGCAAAAACTGGCATAAGTCTCTTAAGAGGGCACCGCGCGGAGCCGCGCGATCGCAAAAACTGACATAAGTTCATTATGAACTTCAAAGCAAAATCAAGAAATATGTTTTTAGGAATCATTAGATTTATGTATTGTTTGTTATTGTTTAAAGAATTTGTTTCAAATTTCAACAAGGCCATGACCTTGTGCAATGATCATTCTAACTTACATAAGTTCTTTTAATATTTAACTAATTCAGCGCATAGTACAAGTTACTTAAAAATTCGTAAAACACAACAACTGATATTGATACTTGTAAACCAAGTGGCATTCAAAACTGAATTTAAAATAGTTAAACCTTTCTTTAGCCAGTTGTTATCTAAACTAATGTTTTAATGTATGGTAGCACTATTATATAATATATAAATAAATGAATTGCTGTTTAGTCTGGCTTATACGAGGGCGGCACTGAAAATCGCGGGAATCAAAGGAGTGATAGGATATTGTTAGTGAAAAATATATTTATTGTGTTTCGAAGTATTCTCCTTGAAACTTGACACATTTTTCCATTCGATGGAACCAACTATTAAAGCATTCATTCCAGTCTGAAGTTGGGGTATTCAAAATGGTAGATTTGTAGGCATCTACAGCTTCTTCAGGTGACTAAAATCGTTGTCCACGCAATTTATTCTTAATTCTGGGGAAAGTATAAAAATCATTTGGGCTTAGGTCAGGGCTGTACGGCGGATGGTCTAATAATTCAATGTTTTCTTGCTCCAAAAACTCTTTTGTTCTGTGGGCGGTATAAGAGCTCGCATTGTCGTGATGGAGGATGATGCGGCGGTTGCAGTTCTCTTTACGGAGTTCAGAGACGACCTGCTGCAAACAAATGCTAGCATACCATTCTGCATTGACCGTTCTTTGTCTTTTAAGTGGAATAGTCGCAACATTCCCGGTTTTGAAGACAAACGTGGCCACCATTTTTTTTGCAACGCTCTGTGAACGAACAACTTTTGTTGGCTTTGACAGTTGACAGTGTATGGCTTTTTTTAAATTTTTTTTAATGAACTAAAATAATCTTACAATTCTCTACCGGATTAGTGGTCCTATGCGTTTTGTTATGAGAGCTTAAAATCGACGGATGAAAACTAGGTAATAATTGTTAATTGATTATTATTTTGAAATGTTGTTATTTCTTGCGTATTTTGTATATTTGAAAAGTATATTTTGGCTACGCTTCCGCCATGAATTCGGCTGGAATCAGTGGAAGAGCTGAACTGCACAACACCTTGCAATCTTTCTGCCTTATCGCTTGATTTTTCTAAACTGCCATATTAAAGTGCCGTAGCAACCGCTCGTTTGCTACGGCATTTTCTTGCACGTAAGGTTTTTTTTATATAGCGTTTGTTGTAGGAATCTTGTAATCACATTTGTAGTTATTAATAGTGAAATGTAATTTGTCTCGGATCAGTTGAAAAAGTATGACATGAGTCTCGTCTATCTCATCTGCTAATTAGCAAAATATATGACAGGCATAACATCAGAGGACCGACTTCATGAATTCACATCTCAATGTATTTAGTAAACTTGGTAGTAATTCCTGGAAGCCGGCTTAAAGATGCTTAAAGACGGGTTAAAGGAGTCGTCCCCGACATATTGATCGAGCATCCTTCAATTTTTCCATTGTCTTTTTAGCTGTGTTATTACAGAAAACAAAAATATTGATGTCGTCATCGTTATCTTGAGGTACAAAACAGTTGTCAGCTAAACATTCTGGTATGGTCGTTAGTTGAATAATTGAATATTATGCTTTTAAAAAAGCGGCAGCTGTATAAAGTATCTTTTTTTGAGCTAATTGATGGTGCTTCTACGTCATTTATATTTTCACAATTCTTATCAAATATAGGGAAAACGTTATAGTTATAGGCCAGTAAATTAAGCGATCTCAAGTTTTAAAAATAAGCTTATCAGTTTGAATGTATACCATATGGTTTTATATTAATGTAATTATTAGTTAACACACCTCACTTACACTTTTATTAAGCATTTAAGGAATAAAATTAACATAAAAACTTAAAATATAAAATCCCAGTTTGGTCATATTATTGCAGTAATTGGCCATGAGATCATAAAGCTATGGGCCACATCAAAAAATAAAATAAAACTTAAACAATGATTTAAACTTCTTTAATGACTAAAACATGTCTTCATAATTATATTTATCCTCAGAAGGTTCAGGATCATTATTATGAATGTTTTGGACACCCATCCTATGACCGACCCTTGCGAAACTTGCTTAACCTCCGCAATCGCTGGGCCAGGCGCTAAACCACTGCGCTATCGAGCTCCGTGCCTAGTTAACTTCTAATCAAATATATTTTTTTTAATATATAATATTTTTTTTATCTTTTTTTACCTTGCTTTCATGTCATCCAGCGAAAAGGTCATTCTGATAGAGAGACAGTAGTTGACATACAATTTAGACAGTTCAGACTATTTTCTTTTCCAGACGTTTTCGCTACTATCTCATTCTGTGTTTTTGTCATCCAACTAATTTGACTTCCGGCTAATAAGGTATTCTAAACATACAGACTATTCGCAATTCCAGACGTTTTGCTACTAGCTCATTCTGCTTTTATGTCGTCCGGCTGAGATGACTCTCTGCTGAATGGGTACTGTACTTTTATGTCATATAGCTAAATTGTCTTTCGGCTATCTAGGTACCTTGCTTTCATGTCATCCAACGTGAATTGTCTTTCAGCGAAAAAGTCTTTCTGATAGAGACCCTCTGTTTTTGGTACTACGTACCTACTTGTGTGAGAAAACGTTTTCCAAGATGAAGTACACAAGGAATGTTTACAGATCTAAATTAAACGATGAGCATCTTAAATCTCTTTTAATAATTGGTACAAGTAAAATTGGCTTAATAATTGGTACAATTAAAAAACCGGATATTGAAATTGTACCATCTGAAAACCTTCTGCTGCAAGCAGACCTTGACCTAATGGATATATATGTATGAATCCTTCCAAAATTCGCTCTGCAGGTATAGTGCCAACACTGATACTAACGACAAAATGCGATTTTCGAGTTTGTTAGCAAAGGAGAACCGGCACTTTCCATAGAAAAAATGCTTAATTTGTATACAATAGAATTTGGTCATAAAGTAAAGCTAATATTATTTGCTACCTAAACCAAGTTTTGTCTTATTTTTATCGAATCGCGAATAAGAGTTATTTATTTATCAATATTTTTTAATATGGAAACACTAAGTCTTAAAAAAACAGACATGTTACTTTAAAAATGTCTAACGTGGCTGCATAAGCCATAATTCATTTGCTTTTAAAAAAGGAAAATGTCAACAATGCCGTCACGTCATGTTTGATTTGACAGCTAGCGGCTGTCATTTGTCAACAACTGTCAATTGTTGACAGATATTGCCAGTTAAATAATGAATTACAGATAAAAAAATTAAAAAAGTATACAACTTAAGCATAAAACGCCGGGTCTCCTTTTAATGCTTTCGCCTTTTTCTTTTTTCCAATTATAAGAAGTTTTGGAAAAGTAGTAAATATTGCATTTATTGTTGCAAGTTAAAAGTATCAGTGAAAGTCCCGATCAGTTTAAAATTTGGGATTTTATTAAAGCGAACATGATTGCGTACGTAATTTGTTTATGGTTCATTAATAGTGCGAAAATTAATGGCACCACTTAAGTTGTTTCAGCTGTACTCCCAGCATCTTCGTGAATGCTATATAATTGGCTGAATGGAGGTGGACTAGCATAAAAAGTTGCATCTGCAAAAAAATCAGAAAACTCAGGAATGCTCTTTTTATCCTTCTGGGAAGAGAATATTAATATGCAATTACCCTTGTAGTAATAATCAGCAAAAATAAACGTATAGTAATCAACGGGTACATTCAACGTTCTTAAATACTGTTTTGTGAACATTTGCTAATGTATTACGCATGTCGTACAAAGTGTGTTGCATACTGGTATACGCTGACACATTTGTAACCAGGTTTAAACCGGCGTCATTAATTTTTAAGGGCTTTTTTATACAGTCTTGGTATCGGTTGGTTAGATTCGGTTTCCTTTGTCTTTAAGTTGAAAACAGTTAATGCGATTTGGTTCTTTCCAAAATCTGGTTGACGCTGATTGCGTGTTTTCTGTTGCAAGTTGTCTTTATCCTAAAATATTATTTAACTTGTGACAATATTTTTTGTACTGTAAATAATAGATCTGTCACCTAAGTAGCGAAAAAGATAGGAGGAGCGTTAGGTTGTATGGTGTACGAGCCGTATAAGCTGAGCGAGCGTGCCGCGGCAGCCGCCAGCGAGTACCAGAAGCAATAGATAATAATATAAGTACCCGAGTTTAGTGACAGATCTATTATTTAGGTGTCAGATCTATATTTGATATTAATTTGAGCTTCATAACTCCACCCGTTCCCTACATAAAGGGTCTTGACAGACGGACTATGGGGGTTCTGTTTTTTTCTTTTTAGGTACGGAAGCCTAAAAAAAACCATAAGAAAATAAAATGTCTAATACTTACTTTGACCGATATACTTCCCGTACACTTTAGCTTTTTGGACGACGAGCATCTCCAAATATTTGAACCATTTGTGTATGATTTCAATTCGTAATATTGATGGCCTCCCCTCCATAAAGGAGCGGGACCGTGCTCCTTTATGGAGGCCATCAATATAACAAATTGAAATCATACATAATATCCTTTTCTATTTATAAAGAAAACTTCTGCATCTAACGCATCACACAATAACTAAGACTGGATAATCCGGAAAATATATTAGATAACAATCCTAAATAACCTTTAAACTTTGTTATCTCCGTTTATTATGCTAAGAAGATAGTATGCGAGCTTGAACAATAGAGCAGAGACGCCGCTTGATGCCGAGTACCTGTACAGAGGTGGGTGTGTGTGTGTGTACAGAGACGTTCGTATGAAATTCTGTCCACGATATTCCAGCATTCGTCTCCAGCACCACATTTCGAGGGCGTCTTATCTTCTTCCTCTCACTTTCCCGCACCGTCCATGTCTCCGAGGCGTACAAGAATATGGGGAACACTAGTGATCTAACGAGCCGGGTTTCCGTGGCTTTAGTTATGTTGCGGCTCCTCCATATATTTTTGAGCCTGTCCATGGCAGACCTAGCAATCCCCATACGCCGCTTAATCAGCGCTCCTAGGTAGATGTAAGATTGGACCACATCACAGTTCACAATTTGTGTAGCTTCTGGCGAGTTATTATTCACACGGTCAACGATCATCATCTTTGTCTTGCTGCGGTTAACCCTCAGTCCAAACTCAAGGCTAACGCTTTTCATCTTGCGCAGCAGATCTTCCATGTGGCGAGCACTGGTGGTAAATAGGGTGGTGTCATCCACGTATCGCAAGTTTGAGATTTTTAAACTGCTGACCGCAACTCCGTCCGTCCAATCCTACAGCGCAATCCTGATTAAGAGTTCTGTGTAGATGTTAAACAGAAGAGGGGAGATTATGCAACCTTGACGAACCCCGGCGCTGGGGTGAATGTAACTCGATAGTACGTCGTCTGCTCTAACCGATGCTGTTCCGTCCTCATATAGACGCCTGAGAAGGAAAACCAGATGTTTCGGAGTACCAATCTCCAGTAGTTTCCGCCAAAGCTTTGCTGCTCGCTAGTACCTTTTCCCTTAACGAAACCAGCTTGCTCAGGTGCAATCTCTTTGGACAGAAAGGCCTTAAGACGCTCGTTCAGGACATGAAGTAGTATCTTGCTCGCGTGAGATGTCAGAGCAATCAGGCCGTAGTTACTGCAGGTTTTTGTAGAGCCTTTTTTATGTAAAGGAATAAAGACTGTATGTGTCCATTCTTTGGGCCATGTCCCTGTCCGCCATATTTTGTTACACAAAACTTTAAAGATTTGGTCGCCATACTCTCCCATAGCTTTAATCGTTTCGATTGGGATTGCTTCTCTACCTGTGGGTCCATTGTGTGGCGTCGTTTACTTAATTCACCTGCGTTAATGCACCCAGGTGATTGCGGCTTTAATTTCCTCTGCAAGGATCTCTCTATCTTAAGCTCTATCTCTTCGTCTCTGGGCTCCGGAAAGTAAAACACTGCGAATGTGGATCTCGAAACAGTGACTGACAGTATTCTCTCCATGTCTCTGATATAGCATCTATCTCTGTTACAGTTGCGCCGTAAGAGTTCTCAATAGCCCATGTTTTTGAGTTTAGATTTTTAGTGATAGAGCGTATCTTCCGATGGAGATCTCTGGTTTCGCATTTGTCAGCATGGGCCTCAACTTCTGCGCATATGTTCTTAAGTTGCAAATTGCGATCCCGCCTGCATGCTGTTTGGATCTGCCGCGATAGTTGGTTCAGAGTTTTCACATTAGCTCCAAGACCTTTCATGCTCCGTCTATTCTCAACAAGTGTCAAAGTAGCGTCACTTACCCAGTGTTGCCGTTTGAGTGTCTCCGTAAGTGGTTTACACTTCTTAACTGCGCTCTCTATCAAGCCTTTTGCCCGGTCCCACAACTGATCCGGGTCTTCTGTATCTGAATCTGCATCTGTCCATTGAGTGCAGTTCTGTTCGAGTGCTGCTATAAACTTTGAGTTGCCCCTAACTTCGATTCTTCTGTGTATTTCAATCTTTCTGGCTGCTCTTAGCCTTAACCGCACTATTGAGACTAAAAGTTGATGATCTGACCCGCAATCCGCTCCAGGCAAAGTATGAGCATTTCTGATTGAAGTCGCCGAGGGGATTTAATAGCCGTTCGTCATACACGCATTTGGTCCAATACGCAGTTCGTCCATAGTAGTTCGTCAGGTGTCCTTTACGTAGTTCGTCCATATAGCTATTCGTCCATATCGCTATTCGTCCAAATATCTAATCGACCATATCGCTATTTGTCCATACCGCTATTCGTCCATACCGCTATTCGTCCATATCGCTTTTCGTCCATATCGCTATTCGTCCATATCGTTATCCGCCCATGCGTAGTTGTACGCCTCCTTCTCGTGTCGATGGTTACAGTGTGGGCACGCTGGACAAGAAGTCGTCAATTCGAAAAGTCGTCCATTCGTGAAGTCGTTATTGCATGCTGAAAGGGACAGCATAAAGTTCCATCGTTTGCAGAGCTGAGCACACGGGCATTGAGTCACATGAAAGCCTAGTCCGCGTAGATCTATCTGCTGCTGACTGTAGGTAGGGCATTGTATGTTTAACATACGTTTGATGGCGTCAAATATACATGTTTACACATTTTCAACTTATTGCATTGTAATGAAGTGAAGTGTGAGAATATCTTAAGTATCAACTGTACAATCTGTACATAGGTATACATTATTAAAACGGAATAAATATTGATATAAAATGTAATTGGTACACATTACTACATAAAACAGAACTTAACATTTACCCTTCTATAAACAAAAACAGGTCTTCTATAAACATAAGGTCAGTCACCCCGAGCACGATGACAGGGGGGAAGTTTATAATTGGAAAAAAAAGTTCGAATATATTTTTGCATAAATTATTTTTTTCAGAAATTGCATTGCAGATAACTCACACTTTTTTAACATTTTTAATTTTTTTTCAAATACTCGTTAAAGCGAATGTCGCGTAATCTTCTCCTATTCATAGGTACTTTTCTTTTGATATGAATTTCACAATGTCGCCCTTATTTATTCAAAATGTCTATTCGGCTTCGCGGGAACTTTTTTGTTTACGCACTTCGGTTTCCCATACAAATTTCCAAGTTGAAATTTTTAAAAACCAGTAAGGCAATTTTGATGAAACTCTACATGCTGAAGTAAAATATAGAGATCTAAATAGTATGTTGAAAACATTTTTAAAAAACGTTTATTTAAATGAGTTATAACGATTTTAAACTTTCTATAGTGGACTTTAAATCGAAATAACTCGGCTAAATAAACGTTTTTAAAAAATGATTTCAACAAACTATTTAGATCCCTGTATTTTACTTTAGCATGCAAAGCTTCATAAAAAATGACTTATTGGTCTTTAAAAATTTCGACTTGGAAGATTGTATGGAAAACCGAAATGCGTAAACCCTCTTAAGTCGGCTGTGCCACCCTTCCACAGGATTCGTTGTTCGCTGGTTTTCGTTAGCCACGCTCAACATTTCGAAGAAAGGCACCCATTGTTTTTCAAAATATGTACAAAATTTCTCGAAAGCTGCGGCATCATCACACATTTCACCTACTATCTTTATGTCTAACCACGCGTCAGCCAGAAAATTTGATGGCAATAGGATTAAATATGAGCACAGTTTTATGACGTTCCTGCCGACTGACGTCTGGTCTAGCAGGAACTCTTTACATTTTCTACGGATGGCTTGCTGATAGTGGAAGAAGCAACCGCTTATGTAGGCATCTGGGTATACATTTTTCAAGGCGTTGAACTGTGCTAATTCAAAGTCTGCTTTATAATATTTTATTTCTAGATCGAGTTCTTCTTTAAGCACAGTAAACAGGCTTTCGTACGTTTGTTGCTTTTTATTTGGAAGCAAACAGAACACCACAAGTACAATGTTTTGGAATACCAACCAATAGGTTACATTCAGGATTTAACTCTATATGCAAAGTAAAAATTGCGAAAAGGGCTTTGCTGCCCTTTTAAATGTGCCATCGGCATTGTATGTTTTAATTTTTGTCTTCTTAAGTAGTTTGCGTGACAGTTTCGTACAAAATACCAGTATTTTGTTTTAATTCCCGATTTCTTTTATTAAAAAAATTTCTGCTAATGTTTCTGCAATTTCGACGTCGCTTGGCCGATGAAACGATAAACTTTTTAATTGCAGAGTTTCATTTTTATGCTTTAGAAGTGCGTCTCCTTTAGAATGAAAAGTTGGTATCTCATCTGTATCCACAACACCACTGTCATCTAGCTGCTGGATAGTTTCTTCATACATTTGCTGAAAAGAACCGAAGTCATTTACGATTCTGTCCTTGCAAGCGTCCAACGCAATATCTATAACATTTCTTGAGAAGTCCGGTTCGCACGTGTGCTGTCTCTTTCGAAGTACTACATCACGTGCTTCGTTCAGCGTGACCATAGCACAGCAATGAGCTCTATTGCTGCATCGCCATATCGTATTGCTTGTATTTTTGTTTCGGTTTAATTTATACCGAAACCCGTTTCGTAATAGTGTCGGGGCACCCATTTTACTTTACAAAATTCAGGTCAAAGGAATTGCTCATAGTTATTAAATCGTCATTTAATAGTTCGAAAATAAATTATCACACGCCGCAGTAAAACAATATTAATATCTTTTACCTTGTCAACTACTATTATGTACCTATGTAAGATGCCAGTATTAATGTCATAACTGTATCTATGAAAAAGGTTTCAATCTCCACAACAACTTCCTACTCGTATATTGGTTTATACAAAACATATCTTTTAGACTTTACTTCATGGAATAAGGTGCAAAAACGTAAACGTGCGAAAATAATTCGTGTTGTTTTCATGAACAGGCGAAGTCGCGTAAGGGGCCGTCCATAAATCACGTGAGGCTTGAAAGGGGGAGGGGTTCGGCAAAAATCACGAAATATTGCAAGGTATATACAGAGGGGGGGGGGGGGGGGGGGTGTAGTAAGATATCACGTGTAAATCACTAGTACCAACTTCCAAAAAAAATACACGTGACTTCGGTGATGGTTCAGTTTAGCCTTAAACCTCAACACGTATCACTAAGGGGTGGGGGGGTTTAAAAATGCTAAAAAACATCATGTGATTAATAAACGGCCCCTAAAGGTTCTGAGACCTCGAGCTGGAAGATGCATCGTGGATATAATTTTTACTTGTCTATCTATAACACTACTTTTGTAGTGTTCTATTTTTCTTTTATTTCAAACTTATATATTAATAGGTAATATATAATAATATTAGCAAAAATAAAATTTGTAGTAGTAAATAATGATAAGAAATGAAGTTCAGATAAAAAGAAATGTTGTAGTGTTAAAAGATATATTTAAGTTTAGAACAAGATGAGAATTATACAAAACATTTCAATGAAATTAAAAATGACAGTAAATATATAATTAATTAGATTTTTTCCCGTATACAATTAATTTTAAGAGCTATGATTTGTTTCGAACATTTTTTTATACACGTGGACATTCATCATAACAGACCATTTTTTTATTTCTGTAACAGTTATCTCTGTAGTGTCCTCTCTGAATCGTAGGAACCCGGAGATATAAATACTACAATCCCTAAAATATCATATTCGATACCTTTAAGCACAATCATCAAAGACACGTCATCTATACATATTATTTGTGTTTGACTAATTTCAAATGCTATCATGTTCTTAAGGTTATATCTGAACGTTCGTATACCTTTACAATTATTTCGTCTGCAAGTCATCGTATTAATGTCCTCGCATAACATAGCATTTGCTGCTTCATTTACAGAAGATAATGCAGTTTCCAGTTCTTGCTTATCCTTTATAATTTCTGTTTCACATAAATTAATCTGTTCTCCAATCTGCACGTGTTTTTTCTGTTATAATTTCCTCCTCAAAATCTATCTCTTCTTTTGTATTCTTCTTCCCCCTTTTTTTACCTGCCCCCCAATCCAGAGATAAAAATACAATTTGTCTTTGTACATTAACTGTGCAATTTCCATTTGTACACAATTATGTCTGATCGGCACTGTATAAATCGTCTTTAATATGGTTTCAAATATGTAGGGCGCAGTACAGTTACAATTAATGTAGGTTAAATTGGCTTCAACTTTTTTTTTAAAATGTAACCCTAATACTTGCCTCGGCTCGTTGTTTGTACAAAAATTGTTTAGAATTTTTTGGATTAATCATTTCATTAATATATTTCACCACCTTTACCCCATACATCACATCAAAATGAAACATCTGTGCGATCAGCCCCTGTAAACATAATATTATTATTCTCCTAATAACTATGTAGGTAGTTGTGGATTTTTCTTTTATAAGTATTATGTTTACATACCTAGATATAAAAAAATACATTATGTATAATCACGACTATTATCCTCGAAGGGTTGGTCAGAGACTAGGCAATGAGAACCGCAAAAGCAGTCATCTACCATAGTCCACTTTTCACCAAATAGAGACTGCACTGTGCTCAGCGTGACAGAAGGTGAGGCCATTGCCGCTCTATGCTGTTGGAAGTATGTGCAGCAGTCTTTAGTCCGTTAGTCGCCTTTTATGACACCCAAGGGAAGAGAGGGGGTGGTAGTATTCTTTCACCGCTACGCGACACGGTTAAAAAAACATTCAGTTTTGAGTATTTAATTTTTATTCAAAGTTTTAGGTAAGCAAATAGGTACATTTACTGCATTGAGGACAGTTTTTGGATTCCCTGTCGTAGAGTTGCTGTTGTATTTTCTTATAATTTCAATCCAGGGCCCCAATTCTCATTTTTCGAGATGTAGTCTCGAATCGAGTTTTGATTTCGATTTCTATCTCGATAATCGACATTTTGTTCACGAATCTCCTATTCTCAGCGCTAATCGAAATAGACTTCGAGTTTTTTTTGATAAATATTGCTATTCTTTTTATTGCAATCAATTCGGGATGCGTTCCGTTTGACACGTTTCATCCGGTTTTAAACCGGTTGCAACTATGTACCTCAAATATTTTTACTATAAAGGTATTTAAATGTATTGAACTTGCTTTTTAATTAAAGAAGTAAATTTTTAATAAGTATCGAAAAATCATTATATTTAATGTGTTGTGATCAAATTTAATTTCCTTATACAACTTGTATTGTTTAAAACGTGACGTATCGTCGATAAATTTTATGTTTTTTGTTTGTGGTTGTGTGCTTGTTTGGTGACGAAACGATCATTTTAGTATTCACAAGACACAGTGTCAACAAAAAATATCCAACGCCACAGCAGAAGCAGGCTCCTTCTACAAATGTTGGAAGCCGATATACAGTTAAGGAGTGGAAAGTTTTCTTCCACCTTCTTAAATAAAGAGAGCGAGCTCTCTCAATATTTTAAATCACTTTCACGACAAAATTGGAAATTAACTCCTCCTTATCCACCGTAATTTCACCGCTATTTGACGTTTCATTAGCATCTCGTAGTCGAAATTACGTCTCGACCACTGCTGACCACTCGAAGCAATTCGAGCGGCTCTCGTTCGAGAAATGTCGAGTTCGAGATTTTCAGAATAACTAAATTGGATTACCACACGATAAAGTTTGAATTCGAATCAAACTCGAAGTCCATTAGCGCTGAGATTAAGAGATTCGTGAACAAAATGTCGATTATCAAGATTTTATGGTCAAGAGAGATCGAAATCAAAACACGATTCGAGACTACATCTCGAAAAATGAGAATTGGCCTCCTGGTCTCTTTCTTTTTATTAATAAATATTGTCCCCGTTCTTTTATTTTCAATAATTTATTTATTTATATTTAAGGATCACCAACATGACATATACCATTAATTACATAGTATTAAAGTAGGTAATTAGTATCTTGCTAAGTATAGTCACAATTACAGGAGATCACAGCATGCATTCAGATAGTTACAATTAGGTACATATAAAAAACAATAACAATAATTAAAAAATAAATAACAATATAAAACTTCTCTTTCTAAAACACACTTATCGTTAATTCTTTAAAAAAAAGGTTAAATAAAACTAAACCTAGAAAAAGCGAATGAAAACGCTACTAACAATACATAATTAATAACATAACCTAAGGCACGTCAGACCGATCAACAATTGACAAAAATTTGCGAAGACTTTGAAAGTGGATATCCAGTTCAGGGTTCCTCTCAGTGAGCTCGTTATACAATAATATGCTATCAATCATATCAATAATATGTATCTAGATACCAAAGTAAATCAGTACAAAATTACAAACTTACGCATCGAGTACGCATTAAGATAAAACATACTGTTATACGAGATAAGCCAATAGTGCTTATTTAACAAAATAATACTAAAATAATAAAAATGTCACGCGACTTTCACGTCCATAAAATTTGAAAGAAAAATGTTAAAGTTGTCAAACCATACTATGTGTCAGACACGGCTTGTTTTCGGCTAATTTAAACACAAATTTTGAATACCTTTCAAAAGAAACCGCAACCTCTCATTAATTCCATTCATTTTTTAAATTTATTATTGGCAACAATGTTTAACGCTCTCATTAGTTAAAAGGATCAAGTTTTTAGTTTAAAGTAGTCAGACAGATGGACAACGAAGTGATCCTATAATGGTTCCGTTTTTTCCTTTTGAGGAACGGAACCCTAACAATGGTCTATTTTTAACAGATTTTCCTTTTACTTTGGCAAGAGGGTTCGTGACTGTTTACCTGAATGCTTATTGTACATGGCTAACTTAAGTCATCAGTAGATAAATGTTACGAATCTTACATTTACCATCAACTAAATTTTTAATAATTCGAAATTTTTGCTTCTTTACATGTTCTAAGCGTTTATGCCATAATTCAAAAGATTTCGAAGCATGAGATAAATTTATTAAATTACATACATACTTACATATAATCACGACTATTATCCTCGAAGGGTTAGTCAGAGACTAGACAATGAGGACAGTAAGTCTGCAGTCCTCTGCCACAGTCCACTTTTCACCAAATAGTGATTTAAATTAGTTGAGAGTACAATATACCTTGCAAAATGTAATTGTTATTTTTATAAATCATCATCAGCCTATAAACGTCCCACTGCTGGGCAAAGGCCTCCCACGTGAACAATAGCACGTGGGGATATTGGGCCATAACCCACCACGCGGGCCCAATGCGGGTTGGTGGATTTTAACGACTGCCATCTTACGACAGCAACCGGGACCAACGGCTTAACGTGCCTTCCGAAGCACGGAGGAGCTCGAGATGTTTTAAATTTGGTCACCCATCCAGCGTCCCGGCATTGCGAATGTTGCTTAGCAAGCAAGATCGCAAGCCGAACGCGCTAGCCGCTGCGCCATCGAGCTCCTTCTTTTTATAAATATGAAAACCATTTCAATCAAAAAATAGCAATCATACCTGCTAGCTGCATTCGACTTACAGACAGTTAATTATGAGTTAATTATGAGAAACCTCGGGGAAAAATAAAACGATCCTAGATTCGTCGATTGTACCTTGAACTTCCAGATTTGTAGTGACGTTAATTCTACCTTTCCCATAAGCCAAAATTGAAATTACATTTTTATTTACACCAATCTTTATAGGACGGGGTAGTTCGTGTGATTAGGTAACATTTGTAGTGTTACTACAAATGTTACCTAACCTCAAAGGACGAAACAACAAATGTATAATATAGTAGTAAATAATGTGATAGGATTACCTACGCCATTTCGAAACATTTTTTGTCGTCGACGAAACAACACGTTTCGTCGATGACGATTAGTCAAAAATATTATTGCTCGACGTCTTTATAGGTACTTACTACGAAAGATTCATCTGCCGAAGTTTGTTTCCTCTATGGTACAGTAAATAAATAAATAATAAATACATTATTTAATATTTTCATTTAATTGGAAAACATCACTTACACATTGCTCTGATACTAAGGAAGTAGCTAAGGCACTTGTGATAAAGAAATCAGAAACAACGACGGTACCACAACACCCAGATCCGAGGCAATATAGAAAAGTTGGTTTTCTACATTAACCCAACCGGGAGTCGATCCCGGGACCTCAGAGATGACGACACCAAGTCCGGGATGCTCGCCTCTCGGTTACGGAGGTCGTTAAAATATTTAATTTGTAATGAAAACAGCCATTGTACTCATAATTAACACACATTTACACATATTACCACCATCATACTGTGGAGAATATCAGCACTCGTACCAAAAAACTTGGCAAGTCGTTCCTCTGTAAGACCATTCGGCTTTGGAATTCTCTGCCGGCGCATGTGTTTCCCAGTTCCAACGGGGCGTGAAACGGCATTTATGCCGGCCGTCATGAATGGGTGCGCTTGTTACCGTGCTTGTTCCACGGTGGGGAGCGCTCTCATTATTTTGGACTACATCGGCTGCTTACCATCAGGCCGGAAGTAGTTACTATGACGTCACATTAAAAAAAATTAGGTATACAACTAATCTAATAAATTAAAGTCTAGATACTCTTCAACTTGTGTACTCTACAACATCCAACATCGATTCTTCATTTTGTATATTCGTACTCATCTTCACTGCTGCTGTTGCTGTCTCCACCAAGCTGAATGACTAATTGGTCTATGTCATAAAGTTCTTCCACGATCATAATATTCTTTCTCTATTTTTTTTACATGTTCGCAAGAATTTTTCCAGTCCTAAACCGTTATTGAGTTAAATGCCTCAATAGTGAGCTCTCTAATGTCTTTAGAACCAACATTTTGTGCAGAAACCTAGAACAATTCATCACAAGATATTATCGATGCGTCGTTCCTGGCGCTTCGCCGGCAGCTCCCGCGGCACGCTCGCTTCGCTCGCTCGGCTCGCGTGTTTTTGGTCAACATACTAACCTAACCTAATTAACTCTTTAGAGTTTTTTCATGGCGGGGGGCTTTGCCACCCTCGCCCCCCTCAAGGGGGGCTGCGCCCCCCCGTCCCCCCGCTTCGGTTCTGTTAGTATGGCACAGTATAACCAAAAAACGTGTAATTTTTCGTGATTATAGCCGATTTTGACAAAACTTTCAAGTGGTTTTTTAAATATTTTAACGCAACAGCGGCAGCTAAAATGTTAATAAACCTTTATTTAAGAATCCCTTAGACCCCCCCACAGTGTTAGTTTCTTCAAATTCAGGCTACTCGATTCAAAAGCCAACCCATAAAAACATATAGGTACTTTAAAAAAAAAACCAAACCATTTTTTTTCTGTCTTATGGACTGAGTTATAAACATAATTTACTATTCCACATTCTACCCCTTAACACTTGATAAAATGTCTCAATAAATTAAAAAGGTCAAGATTCTTCAGTCGAACTATAATAACCAACAGTTTTGTTTGTAATATCGTAACCTCAAAACTTTTAAAAATATTTAAAAATACTGATTGTTTCACGGAATTTAGCCGATTGCGCATAAGCATATTTTATGCAATTATGCTTTCAACATCTTTTATAACTTACTTACCAGTATAATCTGCTGTACGTTGATAAATTTCCTCCAGATTACGTAACAAAGTTCCGGCTTGAAATTCTGCCAAACATCGCAAAAAAACCTTATTAACTATGTTACGAGAACCGCTACGGATGGTCTTATTCATGTTAACAGTGTGTTAAATCCAACAATGTAGAAATATCACTTAGAACAACCATTTAATTCGTAATCACGGACAGAGTTGAACAACAACTTGACATTAATGACAGATAATCAATGTTGCCTGAAAATAAGTGAATTTAGTTCTAGAATAATTAATTTCTATTCTTTTATGTCGCACTATTCGTTTCATCAAAAAATGTTACAGCGACACTTTGATTCTCCGATTGATTGATCTGCCGAAATTTGTCTCGTCGATAGTACGCTTTATCGAAAAATTTTATATCGACAGATTATTTGATCAGAAAGCCACTTTTATATGTTAAAGGCAAATGTACAATGAAGATTTATCTCATTACTTTTTCCGATTTGGACAGTAATGTCCCTTTCGCAAAATGTCCTGCTTCTTAAAATAGAACCTTTTCGCAAAATGTGCCGTTCGCGAAATGTCCTGTTTGCGAAATGTCCCGTTCGTGAAAAGTCCCGTCGTATAATATTACTTTAATACTTTCCTAGTTTCTCTATAATCTAAACCATTTTTTTTATTAATAAAATTCTGAGTAGGTATAAAAAAAGAACTTAAAATAAACATACTTCTAGACAAAACACATTAATTCCTTATCTAGGCGATGCTTCCGTTTCATAAAATTGAGCCATCAGTATCCTGATGAAAGACGTATGACTGAATGTAACTTTTGTTATAAATGATGTTTTACAGATATTTTTCCGGTTTTGTATAAAGGTGACTGCTAGAAACCGCAAGAAACTTCAAGGGCTGGTCAGGTCAAGTGTTTTAAACTTGTCAAAAATGACAAAAAGGAGAAATCGTGTTTTTTTCATTTTTAATGAAGTAATTCATTTTGTGAATTTTAATTGGATAGTCTTTGAGTATCTAATTAATTTTAAAGCATACGGCTGTCTGTTGACCCGTCCGCGTCATCTGGGCAATAAGTACCTACGTTAACGGGTCAACAGACGACCGGCCGGCCGGCCGTTGCCCTACCTACGAAAGTACCTACGAAAAAACACGAATTCCTTTTTTGTCATGTACAAAACACTTGACGTGACCAGCCCTTGAAGTTTCTTGCGGTTTCTAGCAGTCATCTTATATTTGTGGTTAAATATTTGATTACGCTTCCTTTTATTTTTTTTCAAATAACCAAACAAAAATTTGTTAATATTTAGGTCTTGACGCTTTGCTTCTTTTTTGATTTTATGTATAAAAGAAAAAAGCCTTGGACGTCTTTCGATACGAGTATTTAAACGATAATTCCAGCTCTCTACAACCCAACCTTTATTGTTCTGTGAGCTTGATGGGCACAGCATAAGATTGATGAGATAGATTTGAATACCTACTAAGTCTTTTTTTAAGCAAGAAATTTTGTGACTTCATATGTTTTCGGAGCATCCCTGAATAAGAATAAGAATATTTTTTATTGACTGAGTATAATTTCCCATCCTTGAGAAATAAACTGTGGTGGTAACAGTGCCAGGATGGCACATCGTCGGGCAACTTTTCGACCACTGGCTCTGTATGTCTGTAAGAAGTATTGAGTTCTTTTGCCTTTCTCCATATCGCTTGTGGTAGTGAAAGAAACGGCCACTTAAATTTCCCTGAGGATAGAGTTTCAAATATGCGTTCATGGCGGCTCTTTCATAATCACACGTGAATTTAATTTATTTTTGTTTATTTTAAATAGCCTTTTGTATACGTGAACTCAGTCTTGTCGGGCAATAGGGCGTATGTTACTGGAATAATGTTCGTGGAGTGTTCGAATCGAATAAACCTGAAAACGGGCGTGAAGCAGATTTAAATGTGCCATTCCCATAATATATGAGCCATTTTTCAATGCATGCATGATCTTTCTGGCATAGTTAGTTGCAAAAAATAAAATCATCATCGCCTTCTTTAGCTATCAAAAAATGTTCACCTAAACTACTTGAAACGAAGAACTTCTGTTAAGTTATTAAACACCAAGCGTTCTGAATTCAGATATTTTCTTCCTTGCACTATATAAAGTCTTTTTTTGATAAGAAATCAGGTATTTGGTCAGTATGCTTACAATATTTTTTAGATACGTCTTCCATAATTTCGATCTTCATATATGTTCATTTTTTGACCAAAATCTTCACATACCTTTTTTTTTATTTTATCGATAGTTTTGATTACAGAATTTTCAATTAAATCAGGTTCACAAGTATGATTTATTCGTATTATACTGTCCTTATTCTTATGAACGGTGATAGATGCAGTACATGTCTCTCTTGCTTCGATCAACATGGTATAGTTGATCGAAGCTCACTTGGTACATTTCCACTGAGTGAACGCATCTTTATTAAGTCGATTCTTAGTGTATCGAAATCCATCAATAATGATGGTTTCTTTACCTTTTTGAGACGTCGCAAATTCCATAATAATAGTTAATATGGACTCGTTTATTTCTAACAAACTAATGAAATCTAATAGCAGAGTCTAGTCAATGTGCGTCAATGACAATAATGAAGTGTGTTATTGTTACATGAAGGATAATGTCATTGTATTGTAAGATAGCCTCTATTAATCTAAAGAGGATGAGCAAAAAGTTTTCATGTGATCCGGTTCTACGAATGAATGTGGGATTGTGGTAGGCAAGGTACAGGTACAGTCAGAGCAAATAATATAATAGGTTTAGTTCAGTAGTAAAACTGTTTTGAGAACGGGCCGTTTTTATAGTGGGCCATTTTGATAACGGGCCGTCTTCAGCACGGGGGACATTTTACGAAAGGGACATTACCGTCCGAATCGACTTTTTCGCAGGTGCGGAATATAAATCTTTATGTAGGTTGTTGTGAATAAAATAATTTCATTTAAGTAGTCATAGCAAAGTTTTCAATCAAGCTGCTTATTCGATCCCGGTTAAAAGTTTAATTTGATTTCCTTATAAAATTTTAACAAAAAAAAAGCCGACTCCAAAAAAGTTTAATGAAATAAATGCACTAAAACGTAAAAAATAATTGCGTAGTTTAGTTTGTTTAATTTACTTGCAATTAACATTTATTTTACTAAATCTTATAATCTTAAAAAATGTTTTTGGAGTCGGTGCCAGCCAAGGTAAACATAAACATTAAAAGACATACTATATTATTATTATATTAGCCCATATTGTCCCATTGCTGGGCAAAGGCCTCCCCCCCCCCCCTTCCAGTATTTGCGGTCTTTTACGTGTGTTGGCCAATCCTTCGCGTAAGCATCAAGCTCATCTCTCCACCTCCGTCTGGGTCAGCCTTGCTGCCGTTTAACCCCATTGTCGTTTTTATTTGTTAATATGTTTAATTAGCCTCTAACCAATGATATTATATCATTGCCTCTAACAGTTGTGTGTTTATTAGTGAATATGGTATTGCTACATTGTCGTATGAAGCTGGCACCGACTCCAAAAATATTTTTTAAGATTATAAGATTTAGTAAAATAAATGTTAAATTGCAAGTAAATTGAACAAACTAAACAACGCAATTATTTTTTACGTTTTAGTGCATTTATTTCATTAAACATGTGTGGAGTCTGTTATTTTTTTTGTTAAAATTTTTGTTTATTTCTCGCTTTTTAGTGAGTCGTTCCGATCTATTTATCGAAAGCGAATATTGGTAAACCTACAATACGCGCTACTTGTATGAGACAGCGCCGTTTAAATGCGACAAGCGAAGAAAACGCGAAACGCCTATCACAAAGTAGGAAATCAACATACAAAACAGACGGCAAGTTACCCGGATTTACTCGTGAACGCTGTATAGACCCCCTACGATGATGACTTGCGAGTTACTAGGGTTCACCGTTAGGCAAACTAGAGGGACGCTTGTGACTTTCTTCAGTCGTAGATCGTAGCGAAGTCACCATTGATCTGCTCAATCGCTTCTGAGAGGTTATCAGCCGAGGCCTGAGAGTAAATTTGTAAGTCATCGGCATAAAGATGTTAAGAAGAATTTAGACAAGAAGTGACAGAATTAATAGTGTGAATAGTGTATTTTTAAATGCTAATAGAAATGTTTCGGAAGGAGTGATAAAAAGTGGCTTATGTCACTATTGTTCTTCAGCTATCTATGTGCAAAATCAGGTCGATGCACAAGTGAGAGATGGACAAACAATCAAACACGCTTTCGCATTTACAATATTAGTTTGGAAGGATTTATTGCCGGAGTGGATCTCATTTGACCTATGGCCGAAAATACCAAAATCGCTATAGATATGCCTACAATATTTGAGGAGTTCCCTCAATTCCTCAAGGATTCCACAATCAGAACTGAGTTCCGGTACCTGCCTTCTTTTGCTTCGTCATAGTCGCTTAACTATCTTAATCGAGATATCTTATCGCTACCCGTGAAATACTTATCATTGAGGAGTTCCAATGACATTCTGTGGTCTTTTTCATCAGTTCTACTTCATCAAATGATACTTTCTGAATGCAAATTTTTGACTTATTGCTGAAAATACCAAAACCGCTATAGGTATGCCTACAACATTTGAGGAGTTCCCTCAATTCCTGAGGATTCCATGATCAGAACTGGATTTTGATAAAAATGGGACCAATCTGGAAGTATATCCTTTCAAATAAAAAAAGAATTTTCTAAATCGATGTATGAATGACTGAGTTCTGAGGTAACAAACATTTAAAAAAAAACATACAACCGAATTGAGAACCTCCTCCTTTTTTAAAGTCGGTTAAAAAATGAGTAATTACGTGCAAACATCCATTTCTAAACGTGGAAAAGTAGTTTTAATTATCGATGGTTATGAAATGTGTGTAAATAGAACTGTAGGATTAAAACATTATTGGAGATGCGGATTGAAACATAAGAAGCAGTGCAATAGTACTTTAACCACAGTATTGGATAGTAACAGTGGAAAACATGTTATTTATAAATCGATGAGTGAGCTCTCTCATGCACCAAGTGCTTCATTAGTACATTCTTTACAACTAAGAGCTAATTTAAAACAAGATGCAGCGACTAGTAGTTAGGCGCCCGCGCAGCTAATACAAAAAAAAATAGCTAAAATACTGTCTGCCAGTGCTTGTGCGTTGCCAAACAAAAACGCCATGAGGCAGATATATACCTCAGGAACCGAACTCGATCGATGACATCAATATCCCTAAAGAATTCAAAACTGTAGAAGGCGAAACATTTCTAGCTAGTGATATTACGTACGGAAATGGCAAACGGCTAATAATTTTTTTCCGAGACGTCATTCAAGAAAGAAGAGCAGGCAATCATCTAACGAGGATATCCTTAACATGCTGCTTCTCTCTTCTGATCCTCTTCTTACTTCAATGAGACCAAAGCTGAATGTCCATAAGAAGCAGACATACTTTAGTGAAACCTTAGACCTAATTAAGCTTCAGTAACCCCCGACAGAGTACTTGGATGTAATGGCAAATGTAGAGTCTGATTCCAAAATGGATTCTGATAGAGGTGAAGAAATTTAGAATAAGATGTCCGTGACCCCAGCGAGATAACCCCTTCGGATTGGCTTTAAATTACGCAACGATTTAGTTGATAATATGTTTTAATTTTTTAGCAAATACCAAAATTTGTCGATCAATAGTTATCAAGATATCCCATGTTAAAGAGTATCCCGCTGGAGTCACGCTCGTCAAAGTTATTTGACCTAAAACGAGCAGGAACGGTACACGCTACTGATATAGTTATTGTGCTAAGTTTTTGTTGATTCAATTACGAAACCATCAGTGAAAATTCCAGGATTCTACCTTCTGTAGTTACCGAGTGATCAAATACCTACGAGAAAATTTGCTAGACAAAAACGAGAACTCTAACTACAGTACACCCTGACTGAGATATAACGCTAATTATGGTTATCCCGCTGGAGTCACGGTGTTAATACTTAAACATGATTTTTCCACAGGAATGGAGCAAGTAGCCAGTTTATGACTATAGCCAAGATTTTGTTAATGTAAAAATCTAACCAGTTCCTACTTTTCAGTTTCCTAGATACAATATTTTAGGAGATATTAAAGTATATAACTTTTTCATACTAAAAGTACGCGTATAAGCCGACCAAATTAAGTTGATTCCCTACAAAGACCAAGACCGCGGCAAATTTTTTGTTTAAGGGCCGATTCCGATAAGATGTGGTTGGACAATAAATTATTCAAATATTGGTACACCTTATGTAATACACCTAATATACCTAATGTAATGTATGAATAACTATTCATATCAATATATTAATGTAGATAGATAGATTTACCCTTTTATGATTAACTATCTAATCTAAGGCATGCATGTTGAAATAAAATGATTAAATTTATTTTGCAAAGTATTTATTTTTACTGTCATTACAGAAAAAAAAACAAAGTTTGCAATCATAGGTATAGTACTTTTTTACATTGATCGGTTCACGTCGTATTAACGTCGCACATGTACAAAATAAAAAAAATAAAAACACCATCGAGCATTTTGGTGTAACGTATCATCGAGCATTAATTATTAATTATCCAACGTTAATTGGAAACCGCCAAAGTTTGTCTTTGTATATGTTCATTTGCCACTATCTGACATTGATGACATTGTGCATATAATCACTCACATTATTAATTTTTCTTTAGCTCACAATGTTTTTCCAACATCATGGAAGAGAGCCAATGTGATCCCACTTCCTAAAACTTCTAACCCAAACTCTTTTTCTCAATATCGTCCGATCTCCATACTTCCTGTCCTATCTAAGGTCCTAGAATCCATCGCTCATAAACAGCTTTTCACCTTTGTCGCTATCAACTCACTACTGTGTCCTTTCCAATCCGGTTTCCGTCCCTCTCACAGCACTGTTGGAGCACTCCTGAATATCACTGAGGATATTCGTAGCGCGATGGACTCCACCAAACTCACAGCGATTGTCCTGCTGGATTTCAGTAGTGCATTCAATAGTGTTGACTTTGACCTCCTCCTTGCTACTCTTCGTTCGATTAACATCTCAGACTCTGCAACTGCATGGTTTCACACCTATCTCCATAGTCGTCAACAGCGTGTCGTAATCCACGATGACTCTTCTGAATGGTCTTTCTTATCAGCTGGTGTGCCCCAGGGTGGCGTACTTTCTCCTCTTCTATTCTCTATTTTTATCAATCAAATTTCTCTTGCTATCTCTTCCTCTTTTCACCTATATGCTGATGACCTTCAGATCTATAGACACTTTAATATTTCCGAGGCTGCAGATGCGATCGAAGCTTTAAATGGGGATCTTGCTGCTGTACATGGATGGGCTAAATCTTTCGGCCTCATTGTTAATCCAGCCAAATCGCAGGCCATGATTGTCGGCAGCAGCAGGTTAAGGGGCAGGATAGATTGGAGCACGCTTCCTCCGCTTACATATAATGATACGACTATTGAATTAACTAATAAAGTTAAAAATTTAGGGTTAACTATGGACTGCAATATGGCTTGGTCGCCACATATTGCGGATGTAAGCAAGAAAATGCATTACTCTTTTCACTCCCTCAAACGCCTTCAATATTTTCTCCCTTTCAAAACTAAAATTATGCTTGCGCAATCCCTTCTGCTCCCTCTTCTCGACTACGCCGACGTCTGCTATTTAGATGTAACTCAAGAACAGCTTAATAAACTAGAGCGTCTGCAAAATCTGGCCATTCGCTTCATCTACGGCCTGCGTAAGTATGATCACGTGTCACACTTTCGCGCGGAGTTAAAGTGGCTCCCAATTCGTGATCGTCGTGACATGCACATTCTTTGCACCTTATTCAAAATCCTCAATGACCCTAACTCTCCTAACTATCTTCGTTCCCGGTTCCGCTATCTCCCCATCCCTTCCCGCGGGCGGCGGTCGTGTATCACTAAGGTGCTTGAACTGCCGACCAGCAATACCAACTTTTCCCTCCATTCATTTACTGTAAAAGCCGCACAGCTATGGAATAGACTACCCAAATCCATTCAAGATTCTCCTTCTATAAACTCCTTTAAAATTAAGCTTAAAGAGCACTTTCTTAGACAAATAGTACCTATAACATGATCATATATATTATATACATACCTATTATATTATTATTTATATATATTATATACATATATTATGTAAGTTTTTTTTTTTTTGTTATGTATTTTATTTTTATTTTATTTGTGCAGTTGTTTAATTTGTGTGCCAGTACTTATAGTATTAGTATTACATATTCTTTAATAATATATTTATAGGTCTAGGTAATTTTGTCTTTTTTTTTGTTGCACTTTGTGTCACCCCTCTAACATTTTCTCGCACACTCTCTGGGTTGACTGGAAGAGATCTCTTTTAGAGATAAGTCCACCTTTGCATACAATGTCTCTTGTCACTTTTGTTAATGTGTTTCTGTGCAATAAAGGATATAATATCTTCTATTTCTATTTTTCTTTTTTTTCGACATATCAACCAAGAGTGTACGTAAGGTAAAAGAAGTGTGACAGGCTCACTCGCCGTGAGCCTTACGTCGAACACAGCGTCAAGCATTCGCAAGAACGTATTACACAACACTACATGGAAATGTTACTTGGAAACTGAGCATTTGCCTGTGTTGTACCATTCGTAAGAACGTTACATTACACCGTAATGCTCGAGCAAATGCTTTAGTCTATTACTCACCTTATTAATACAAATCTATGAGGAACTGGTTCTATGATTATAGATAATATTATAGTCTAAGATCCGAGTATAGAACGACCTTCACCGAGAAGGTTAATGGATGAAAAGTATTTTATATCAAATTTAATATGATAAATAATATATCGCGAGTGGGTTGGCTTAAAAATTTCAGTCCAGTACCATTAATGATTAATTTAATATTAAAAAAATATTTTTTTTATATTGCACTAGTTTGGTGTGTGTGTGTTTGTAATAAGCTTATCTTTATATAAACATAAATTTTATTTATTTAACCAGACGGTTGCAAATTACTAATATTGACTTGCCTGTTTACACCTGCCTACCCAATGTTATGACAGGAAAAAAATAGTCAACCTAACGTTTGCATATTATAGAGGCTTCATACTTTCGATTGGTACCTATGTAATTTATCTATTATCGAAACAAGTGCAATATTTAAAAAAATATATTTTTAAATATTTAATTAATCATATACTGGACTGAAATTTTTCAGCGAACCCACTCGCAATATATTTTTTAACTCATTAAATTTGATATAAAATACTTTTCATCCATTAACCGCTCGGTGAAGGTCGTTGTATACTCGGATCCTCTACTATTAGGTATGTTAAGTGACTGTCGACAGAACGAGACTATTTTTTATTATTTTGTACACGTGTGACGTTAATACGGCGTGAACCGATCAATGTAAAAAAGTACTACCTATGATTGCAAACTGTGTTTGTTTTCTATAATTACAATAAAAATAAATACTTTGCTACATTTTGATCATTTTATTTCAACATGCCTTAGATTAGATAGTAAATCATTAAAGGGTAAATCTATCTATCTACATTAGTATAGGTATTGACTTGAATAGTTATTTATACATTACATTAGGTATATGGTGATATTAGGTGTATTACATAATTGGTGTACCAATATTTGAATAATTTATTGTCCAACCACATCTTATCGGAATCGGCCCTTAAACAAAAAATTGGCCGCGGTCTTGGTCTTTGTAAGGAATCAACTTAATTTGGTCGGCTTATACGCGTACTTTTAGTATGAAAAAGTTATAAACTTTAATTTCCACTAAAATACTGTACCTAGGAAACTGAAAAGTAGGAACTGGTTAGATTTTTACATCAACAAAATCTTGGCTATAGTCATTAACTCGCTACTTGCTCCATTCCTGTGGAAAAACCATGTTTAGGTATCAACACCGTGACTCCAGCGGGATAACCATAATTAGCGTTATGTCTCAGGATGTACTGTAGCTAGAGTTCTCGTTTTTGTCTAACAAATTTACTCTCAGAGTCAACCAAAATCTTCCCCATATTTCATGAATGTAGCCTTTTTTCTTATACTTCAACTAGAACTTACTTTTCGGAGGAATTTTGACGAAAAGTAGGTATTTGATTACTCTGTAACTACAGAATTTTCACTGATGGATTCGTAATTGAATCAACAAAAACTTAGCACAATAACTATATCAGTAGCGTGTACGGTTCCTGCTCGTTTTAGGTCAAATATCTTTGACGAGCGTGACTCCAGCGGGATACCCTTTAACATGGGATATCTCGATAACTGATCAACAAATTTTGGTATTTGCTAACAAATTTAAACATATTATCAACTAAATCGGTGCGTAATTTGAAGCTGATCCGAAGGGGTTATCCCGCTGGGGTCACGGACATTAGAATAAGTTAACTTTTGTTATTTATGATGGATAACTATTTAGAAATTGTATTTTTTAAAACTTTTTTTTGACATTTATACCTATATTTATTTGTTTTTTTATTTGAATGATTTACTTTAATTTATTTTGTGAATATTTACGATGATGTCTCGTCATAATGTTTTAAATATAAATAAAATATTACAACCGTTTTTAATCACACAATTCAACGAATAGAAGTACTAGATTTATTATTATTACTCATAATAGGAAAAAACCCACAATTTCCACGTATGTACGAACTTTTACAATTTCTTAGAGAATTTTGCTCTTGGAGGCATAAAAATATTGAAAAAATAAACTTAATATCTGAAGCATTTAAGCATTAAAACAAGTCATCAACAAAACAAAATAATACGGAGGACTTTCGACGATTTAAAAAAAAAATAATCGCAATATGTGCCGCGATGAGAATTATGTCAAAAAATTAGGAATAATTAGTAGTTTAGCCATGTGCAAGGATATAACGGCCAACTTTGCGATTCCAGAGATATCTTGATTTTTCATGTTAATTTTTTCTTTAAAAAATTATAACTCTTTCGTTTGTGCAACCAATTGTCTCGCACGACTTTTTGGCATAGTTTATGATCAGTAAAATCGTTTTCAAACCAAAAAAATTACCCTTAAAAATTTAAGCCTCTATGAAACGCGATTTTCAGGCTACAGTGCGGCGGTTTCTATTAATATTGCATACAATCGTCGCCGCCGCGCCGCACGCACTTTGACACTGTTATAGCCGCCACAGAGTACATGGCCTAAAGAATAAAATAAGTTTCCGGGTGCTCAGAATAGACACGATTACATTATGCTGATAACATAAGAAATATTGTAATTGAATAATGGTAAGGATAGGTAGATATCATAATAATTTATTTTAATAAGTAATTATTATAATATTAACTACTTATATGGGTAATTACTTATTATTATTATTATTCTCTTTATTTAACATTATTCTTAAGTTTAATTTTTTACAATATTTTATATAAAAACCTATTTACAATATAAAATATTATAAAAAACTTAACCTAGGTTGCCACCGGCAGCGGGGATAGACCCAAGCTATCGGTGGTTAGAGCTGCAGAGTGAGGAACCTCCTGACAATACGTGCCGTGTCAAGGAGTACTGCCTTTTGCATCTGACCCTTGACCCAACCTTTCAGCGAGAGCCTCTCTAGGTGTTGATCGAGGCTCTTCGCTATAAGGCCGTGTGCCGAAACGACTATCGGTACAATAATGGTTGAATCCACATCCCACATGGCGGTAACCTCGTGAGCCAAGTCAAGGTACTTACTGAGCTTGTCCTTCTCGGCTTTCACGAGGTTCTCGTCATGAGGTATGGTGATATCAACCAATATTGCTTGGCGCTGAGATCGGTCGATCACCACGATATCAGGCTTATTAGCGACAATAGTCCTGTCCGTGATGATAGAGCGATCCCAGTAGAGCGTTGCATGACCATTTTCGAGAACTGGCGCAGGTGCGTACTTATAGTACGGCACCTCTGATTCAACAAGGCCATATCGAAGAGCAAGTTGCTGGTGAATTATTCTGGCTACTTGGTTGTGTCTGTGCAACTACTCTCCGTTAGCAAGATGAGAACAACCGGAAATAATATGTCGGAGTGATTCTCCCGGACGGCGGCATGCCCGACAGATGTCGACCGTACCGTCCCTCATATATATTTCCGGTAGTTATTCGTCTTGATAACTTCATCTTCAATAGCACAGACAAAACCTTCGGTTTCCCCAAAGAGGTCACCGAAACGTAGCCAGTTCACCGAGGCAGGCAAATCTACATCAGGCCCAGTTAGAGCCCGATAGTAGCGCCCGTGTAGCACCTTGCTCTTCCATATGTCCTTGCGATCGAGAGTGCTTAGCACCACTGGTTTGCGCCAGTTTTCTGTTGCCAAGGAGAGCGGCGTAAAATGTCTTATCAACTGCCACGACATCCAAATGCATCCCGCACTCACTGTTAAGGAAATAATCCCTGAGACTGCACACCTCACGGTTATGTAGGTCCTTGTCATTTAAAAAGCCGCGACCTCCACATTTCCGCGGGAATTTGACGGACTCTTCTATCCAAGGCGTCCAATTCGGTCTGAGTCCATCTTAGTATGCCAAAGGAGTATGTGAGTAGAGGCATAACCCAGCCATTAATTATTATTATTACCGTACCATAGATAAACATGTAAAATAAGTTCACTGCAAATCTCGTTAGAGTTAGACCATCGGCACGGATCGCTTAGGTCGTGGGTTCATTCAAACCCCACCCGGTGTCAGTTGATATTTTGAATTTCTCATTAAATGTTTAGACATTTATGAATTTGGTTTATCTTTGCTATGGTTATGTTAATTCAAGCTCAAAATGTACCTACTGTGTTACCTTGTTCTAAGATCTAAAGAAACGTTTAATAAATAGCAATAGGCTTATAAGTAATTGCGAGACTTGCGAGACTCTTGCTGCAAGACCAAGACCAAGACCAAGACTGGCTAAGTCTCGTCTTGTTCTTGCATTTGGGCAACACTATACCACAGACTTCTTGGATAACTATATAACATGAGAAAATATACACACACCTTTGTACAAACTACACTGTAGTGCGATACCGAATTTGGGGGCCCCTTTGCGTTTTATTTTTGTCTTCATCTCGAAATATAGGTTTGTTAACACATTCTTAATTATTGCAGGAGGAAGAATTCAATGACATAGTGCGTTCGTCGAACCGCATAAACTTCCTTTACGGTTACATGTTTGACGAGGAAATCGTGAATGAGGACTTGGCGGGGGCACTCACGCAGCTACTCAAGGCGTCGTGGCGGGTCCAGTCGGAGCCGTTGTGGGTGCCTGCTTCTTGGGTCCAGTAATACCAATAATTACAATTAGGTATAACCAGTTCATAATAAAATTGTTATCTAGTCAAAAAGATAACATTGAAATGGCTGTAAGTTTCTATAAACCAATAACTGTCTCACTATAAATACTTAACTCTCGATTTTTATTGATGTTGTTGTACTACTGTATTGTTTTGTTTTATGTTTCGTAACATTAAGATTCAACTTCAACTTGAGTAGTTAATCAAAAGGATTACCGCTCTAAGCTACGTGAATTTATTCAGCTTATTTCCAATAAATACGTATGTTTTATAATTAGTTTAATGCATACCTTTAGACGCACCACTAAGGAATCATAGTTGTTTGCGAATTTATACCTACTTGATTGCCATTGCATAAAATGGTAGCACACACACAGGTAAGCCTACTTGTTAATGCAATTAGTTCAACACAATATAATTGAATGAACACTGGCAGCTACAAAGATAAGATTCAGCTAACAAAGTTTCATGCATAGACCAGTATTTAGTTCAAAATACTAGTGCGGTTTTTAAATATGTGTTTGAAGCAGAATCAATTCCGTGAGTCGCAATAAAAGACCAGCTATTTCCAGGATCTTTCTGAGATATAATTCGAGCACGTATGACGTTGCGATTTATAGTGGGCTTACCAACTGTATAATATTTTAAGGTGATATACATAGTATTTTATATTGTTCAGTCCCTTGCACATAACTATCTTTAGTGTTTGCTGTTTCGCATTGCAATGATTCCAAATTGTCATCGTACAGATTCATTCCTATAATTTAAGAAACATTTTAATATCTCTTCATAATTCACTTGTACTTGATAATTACTGCACAATTTTCTAGAATTTTAACCTATACCTAATTATTAAATTAAAATGTGTTCATAAATAATGATTTCTTCAATGATGACTATAAGTAAATTAATGATTTTTATGGATAAGTTAGTGTGCCTCATAGAGATAATGCGTGTATTCGCTGCAATCGTGAATAATATAATAATTAAAATATGTTGGAGTTTCACATACTACCTCGGAAGTACCTACGGTGTTTGTAGCCAGTGCCTCGAGATATAGAAATATATATTTATTTGATGCGGTGTGTACTAAATGTACAGTGCTAGTAAGTTATATTTTGATATGTTAATTTACTTTAGATACATATTTTCGTTTGTATTGGTGTCCTATGGAGAGTGGTGTTCATGCGTTGAGCGTATTTATTATTGTAGAAGCTTTGAACATTATTTATTGACCATTCCTTAAGGCTGCTACTTAGACAGATACGTAGTCTTGACTGCGTTTGATTTCTAGTCAATATTATGGAACATAGTAACAATTTTAATATAAACCTACGACGACATTGAGCATATTTATGTATCGAGTGAAGTATTATGATCATCGTCACTATTATAATAGGTCAAGGATCATAAGGCCGCCGGCGGTCGCGACACAATTGATTTTAATTGTGTCTGGTTTTACGATGCTCAAGAGGTTAACACAAATAATGCTACACAGCAGCAGAAGCAATAGTGTCGTACAGACTTCTTTTAGTTACCGATCTACTGCTACTAATACTACTATAGGTTAACAAATATAATTTAAGTAGATTCACATATTATTATTTTTAAATGATTTTGAACATACAAATCCATGTTTAAGGTTAAACAATGTTTAAAACAATTGCTCGCCCTTTATCGCCAATAGGTTAAAAAGAGACGCAACATTTTAAACGCACGTTAGGCACGTCGCTAACTTTAAACACCGTTTTGAGGTATAGCTCACGGTGTTTATTTAGTCGCGTAAAGCCTGATCTTTCAATCCTCTGATTAAATTTTTATATCTGATAAAGTTTTACAAGTTGCTTAACTTTGTAAAACTTTATCAGTTTCTGTTTCACAATGCGTGTGTGTGTCAACAAATCAAAAATATAAAGAGCTCCGCCGTGCCGTTAGCTGTTGTGGAACGATCTCTCTATGCGCTTTTATATATGTGGTAATAACAAATGCCAAGTATTTTCAAAATCGCTATATTTTATGATATCAGATAGAGTTTTATCCGAGGGAAAAAATTGCAAAGGGTGGATTTATAAATGCTGGACAAAACTAATAAATTTAATATAGTATTATCAAATCAAATTAAATTGTCACTGATCTACAAGAAAGCAGAGGAAATTACAATTTCATTATGGCTGTGAAATACTATAGCAGACTATTTTTTTTTATGACGATTGTAATATCTGGCTTCAATCTCAGTTAAAACTTATATGCGTATCTGTAAATGTATTGTTATTTCCAAATTCTCTTGTAAAACAGGAAATTTTCCCTTGATTTACACAATCTAGTATACTTAAATCGTTTAAAAATAACACGTAATTCCGGTCAACGGTACTTATCTCATAAAATGTAACTACTTTAGTTTATGAACATTGGAAAACCCAGCCTTAGTTTATATAGAATTAAGTACTTACTTATAATAATTGTTGAGTTCCAATTTAAGTTTAAAAAGGGCTAGAACTTATTGAACGCTAGAGCAACAGGATATAAACAACGTTTTAATGTTAATGAACAGTAACAGTAGTAAAATATCCAGTTAGACTGTACCACTGCGATTCAGTTCACACGAAATTCATCTGATGTTGGTTCGAAAAGGATATCCGAGATCAAAATTCATTCAATAACGTTTAAAGTATAAAAATCGGTCAAATGTAATTGAATGGTTTTGATAATACGAATTTTCCAGTAATTTAGGTAATAACGTATATTGTGATTGTCATGTAAAGGGAGGTTGGGCATTGTTGTAACATTTTTTGGTATACTTACTCTTAATACTATTTCTAAATTCCGCTTTGGTTTCGTAGTCTAATTTATTATTATTTGTTGCTATAGCTTAGATGAGTTACTATTGTTTATGAAACAGTCTTTTTCTTTTATGTAAAATTAAATACGGCTGATACAGCGGTAGCAACGCCCCTGTAGAAATGTAAAGTCACCAACATTTTTGTTTTTATTTTTCATGTTCTGCGTTCCATAGTTCTAAATTCCGCCCTGGTTCCGTAGTCTAATTTGTTATTATTTGTTGCTATAGCTTGGATGAGTTGCTCTTGTTTATGAAACAGTCTTTTTCTTTTATGTAAAATCAAATACGGCTGATACAGCGGTAGCTACGCCTAGAAATGTAATGTCACCAACATTTTCGTTTTAAATTTTTCATGTTTTGCATTCTATAACGGAACACTGGTTTACATTTCTACTTTCTTACGACTGGAGCGTTTACACAATGAGGTACATTTAAAACAAAACTAGATATTTTCGGTGAAAATTACTAACAATTACCATGTTACAACAAACCCAGTCTCCTCTAAGACTTATATACCGAACATGTTTATTATTCGTAATTTTTCGGTGTTGGGTCATAAGATAAGAAGGCATTAATAATATCACGATACCACTGTCAATTTTTTTTTCAAAGGCCGTAAATAAAAATTCTAAAATAGATGTTTTATAGTTCGAGGTAATAGAGATTTATTGTTATATTCATATTTGAATTTTATTAGTTATAGATTTGTAGCATTAGTTCCATTTTTAACATGTACAACAAAACAGTGAACATATTTCATAATACTTCTTAGAATAAAACACCTATACATCTATTACGTTAAAATTACTCTAGTCTTGTCGCATCATCATAAATCGTATTTTATGTTTTTAGTAATACATTAACTCATAATATTCATCATTGGTTGGTAAAAAAAACTCTGTGTCGTAAGAAATAACATAAAAGTTATCTTAAAATTAGTATTAAGTCTATCCGTATTAATTGATAACTGCCATCTTAAAACGCTTCTCTCTTTTTACGAAGAGAAATAACTAAATTGCAAGGGTAATCATTACAATTTTCATAATCTATCTACTATCTAATATGAAAACTATAATATAGACGATTAGTATGACATACATATTAGCTCGTTTGTAACGAGGTGCGTTTTCAACATGCTCGTGAAAGCAGAATGTGGCACAAATAAAGCGTGACCTCGCTCAACATATCTGACCAAAGTGGAAAGTTGTTGCGCGCTGTTGTGCTTATTGGCTCTACAAAATATGAGTCAATGAGCATAACATTCCAAAATTTTTAAACAGCTGCTGCTACTATTCACAGCTTAGGATAAAGATGTAACAAATGGTTTGTAAGATACTATTGCTGATTATTTTGAACAATTTTTTAGGAAGAAATTAATGGTTAAACAAACTTACCTGAAGTGAAGTTTGACCGTAATTGTACTTCGACGTTGCATCCTCGAGATTTATATTCACAAGGTAGTCCACTCTTCAATGTACCAGGCATCCAACACATATTAAGAGCTATCTAAAAGAAATTTTATTAAAAAAAACATAAAACGTTACCCATAGTATAGACACAGGCGCCATCTAGTCAATACCAACCGAGTGCACGAGTTTGTCACCCGCACTGTCATCGTCATACACTTTTAGAGCTTTTTTGCAAAATTAATTTAAATGGGGCCAGCATGTAAGGGAAGGGAGGGATCTTTATATAAATCTCTTCGGATGCAACGTCTCGTACAATTACGGTCAAACTTCACTTCAGGTAAGTTTGTTTAACCATCAATTGTACTTCGACGTTGCATCCTCGAGATTTATATTCACAAGGTAGATGTTTAGAACAAAAATTTTGCGAAATAATTTAAGTACCTATATGATTTAATTCAACTATTATAATTGAGTATTTACGAGTATAACCGATTAAATATAATTAGGGAGGTACCATATTAGTACAAACCAGTATGATATATTATAATGAATGATAAGCTAGAAATTAATCAATGTAAATAGCCGCTGCAAAGGCATTATCGTCATTCTCAATGGTAAGGGGTCGATTGTAAAACCGTGCAAACACCAGAGAATTACCAGTCCATCCTGCAGTTATTGAAAGGCCTTTTCTGTTTGCTGCCGAGGTGGACGTGGACGCGTGTCTTACACGTGTGTGCTGAGAATAAAGAAGTGTCAATACCGCTGTTAAATAGGGTGTTTTTAAACTAGCGACTTAATGTAGAACTAGTTGCATTATGAATAGGCTTCAGGTTAGCAATAACCTTTCCGTTCTAGGTTTATCTCTGTAAACTTTAGTCATATCTAAGTAGAACAGTAATGTTTTTGCAGGGCAGATCTCAATCTTATTTAGAAAAAATGGTATAAATAAACAAGGCGTTCGTCGCCCTGGAGCAGATGTTTTAATTAAATCATCCACAATGGTTTCGACATAGTTATTATTTATTTTTAAATTAGAAATTCGAAGATAACGTCTGTACTCGTTGTGCGGTTGACAATGCGAGCAGAGTTACTAATTTTATAGTAATAAACTCCAGAGCAAGTTCTTCATTTGGATATAAATTACTAAGGTGATCGATTACAATCGTTGGATCTCACGTCTCCGAATTTGTCGGATGACTAGGTTTAGTCCTGTAAATATCTTAAAAAAATCGAACAACTAAATTAGCTTCACTATAACGTTTGCCCTAAATAGCTAGAGCAGAACGATGCATATTTAATGAACTACAACCAATTTTTGCTTTTAACAGTTGACCGTAAGAAATTTTGATAGAATTGGAAGTGGGGAGTTATAGAAATCAACTTTATAAATATCACAATAACTCCACCATTTCGTAAAAGCGACATTGTATTGTTTTAGTGAGGATGTAGATAATGAGGAAATCATCACCTCGATGGTTTCATTACATAACGATTGTCTTTGAAATGCTTTTCTGATAATTTGTATGCTACCAGGATAAGTTTCTTGCAAAGGGGGTGCTGGGTCCTGAAAGGTGATAATAACATATCGTCACTTGGGCCGAAGTATATTGGTGGTGAGCTACTGAGCTAAGTAGGGGATACCAGGGTTGGCTCGGCCAATACGATACGACTAGTACACCAGTGGCTTCGTCGTTAATTATTTTCCTGAAGCATTTTAATATGAGCGAGAAAGGGGGAAAAGCATAAAAATAATATATATTCCAATTTAAGGTGAATGCATCTATGTCAAAGGCGTAGGGGGTCTCGTTGCCATGAGACGTATTTATTGCATTTATAATTTTGGTAAGTAGCAAAGAGATCTTTAAGAGGTGTCCCAAACGATTGAACAATTTTTTCGAACACAGGTGCCGACATTTGCCATTCTGTATCGACATTCATACGCCGTGACTCCTTATCCGCCTCGAAGTTATTTTTAGATTTTACTAGCGGCCTAAAAATAACGGGAAAAACGGGATAAAAAGTATCCTATGTGTTAATCCAGGTTATAAACTATCAGTATGCCGAATTTCATACAAATCCATTTTGTAGTTTTAACGTGAAAGAGTAACAAACATACACACTCACAAAATTTCGCCTTTATAATATTAGTGTGATGTAGGATGCAAAGACAAATATTTTGCGTTTCTCGCACCATTGCCATAGACGACAAGTGATATTATTGAAAGGAACTTATTGTACTCCACCCATTCTATTGATATTTATTTGTTCAAGAATGCGTTTTCGTTTTCCTATTGGCAATTGCAAACACATATTTTCTGAATTTAATTCATAACCGAGAAATTTTCTAGTCTTTTGTGGTTCCAAGCTACTCTTTTTTAAGTTTTTATCAAAGCCTAGATTTTGTAATAAACAAACAGTTTCGAGAACAAAACTTTTACATTCTTCATAAGAATGGCCAAGGCACAAGATCTAAATATATTAGAATTAAAAAACCTCTGTTTCTAAGATAAATCCGGTTGATAGACCGGACTCATGAGTTTCGTAAAGACATAATAAGTCTTTGATATCAACATTGGCCATGTAATTGTATTGGAACAATAATTTGCTTGCTGTCCGTATGTCTTCCATTTTAAAGTGGTATGAGGCGACAGCTTTATTCTATGATTTTAGGTTCAAGATAAATCTGGACGATCCATCACTTTTAGGTGTTAAGAATATGGGAGAAATAAATTGGTCTTTGACATTCTCTCATATGCATATTACTCCTGACTGGCACAAGTCAGATATAGCTGAGATTAACTTACTTATTTCAGCCAAAGAAAAGTTAGGAGTGATAGGTTCAGTAGCTTGCTTTACAGTATTATTAAATGGTATTTTGTAACCCGTAACGTACTGTCAGACTACCGGGTCATTTGCGATTGAAAACCATGTGTCAACAAAAAAAAATTTATACGACCAGCGTGTAAGGTTACCTTGGTTGTTACTTACGCGACATCGGTCTGTATGACGGTCTCACTGCTGTCGTGGTGTGATAGCGGGCGGACGTCGGTGCTTGCGCTGATGGCCTCGGAGGTGGATACGGGAATCTTTGCTTGCTCCCACCCGGCCTGGCAACCCATGACCTTGTTGCTTGGATGGGTCTTGCCACTTTCCCTGCTGGGCGACGTAGTTCTTAGTGAAGTTGACGGTCCAATGTTGTTAGTATTCCGTATTTGCAAACCAGATTTTTCAGCGGCCTTAGCAGCTTCTATCTTTTCTCCCAAATTTTCTCCAAAAGAGTGTGCGTCTCTTTTAACATCTTGTGTCATTGACAAGAATTTTTTATCAAAAGTAGAGTAGAGAAGAGGCAGGTAGTGTAAGCATTTTTCTATTCATGGTATTTTCGTAATGTAAATGCAGCATAATTTGGCCAACTTCAAACAGGTATCAAAGTTGTTGCTAACAGTTATTTTTTATTATCTTTGTTCATGCCATCTATGAGGATTTCCCTAGCGTTTAGAGACCTCTTCTGGTATTTTGGGTCCCAATGGTACCTCCTTCACTTTAGAAACTCCAAGAACGTCAAGAAAATCCGACGATATTGGATTTACAACTGGAAACTCCTCTGCTGCTCTTGGATTATTACGACTAGGTATCCCTAGCGTCCTGGATGGTCTGGGTAAGATCCGGACTGTGTACTTGTGCTACGGTCATGACAGATCGTAAGTCTTTTTCAATATTAGATTTATATACGTCCGTTATTTATGGTTCTTTATTGAAATCGGAGTCACTAAGTCTTGTGGTAGGCGAGAGGCCTCGCGCAAACGAAGTCATTTGAAAGGAATGATCAAAGAATAGAATTGCCGTAATCGCGTCACAGCATAGGGTAGGTACCCGTAATATCGATGGTAATCGCGTCACGATACTAGATTTCATATTAGCACTGACCGTAATCACGTCACGGTACTACATAAGGGTAGGTACCCGTAATATCGATCGTAATCGCGTCACGATACTAGATTTCATATTAGCACTGACCGTAATCACGTCACGGTAGTACATAAGTGTGCAATATGTAAGGCGGAACTGTATGATTTCGTAGAAATCACTTGCACACAAAAAAACACTCCAATAAAAAGATTAGTAAAAAATAAAATAGAATGTAGGTACTGCCTCGCGCAAACGAAGCGTAATTTAGAAGGAATGACCGTGGGATATAATTACCGTAATCGCGTCACAACATAGGGTAGGTACCCGTAATATCGATCGTAATCTCGTCACGATACTATATTTCATATTAGCACTGACCGTAATCACATCACGGTAATACATAAATGTGCAGGATGTAAGGCGGCACTGTAGGATTTTGTAGAAAACACTTGCATACGAAAAAACGGTCCAATAAAAAGATTAGTAAAAAAAAAAATAGAATGTAGGTAACTACTGCCTCGCGCAAACAAAGAGTCATTTGGAAGGAATGACCGAAGAATAGAATTACCGTAATCGCGTCACAGCATAGGGAGGTACCCCTAATATCGATCGTAATCTCGTCACGATACTATATTTCATACTAGCACTGACCGTAATCACTTCACGGTACTACTTATGTGTTTTTTACTTTTTATTATTATTTAAAAAAGCTAAACGTCTTATGTATTCTTGAAAATCGATAAATAGTGAAAAAGTTAAAAAAAATGTGGGTAACCACAAAGGCACTAGCGAAAGTATTTATCGAAATTAAGAAGGAAACGTACTTACTATGAAATATATTTCAATAACATTTCTACTTTGAATGTCTCACTAAGAGGTTCTGAATCGTATATTCGCTAACGAATCACATAATTTTTAAAAAATCGTTTGTTTTTGTAATTTAATCATAACATCGACAAAATGTAATATTTAAAACACTGACTTACCTGATTTACTTGGCGATCGTCGTTTACGCAGTTTTTCCACATGCGTATATAATGATTATCCATGCTTCCTTTTGCACATAGTTTTTTGCTACATAAAACACTTTTAGGGTAACGATGTGCGGATGCCCGAACACGAAAAGCGAATGACGATGACAGCGCGGGTGACAAACTCGTGCACTCGGTTGGTATTCACTAGATGGCGCCTGTGTCTATACTATGGGTAACGTTTTATGTTTTTTTTAATAAAATTTCTTTTAGATATCTCTTAATATGTGTTGGAAGCCTGGTACATTGAAGAGTGGACTACCTTGTGAATATAAATCCCGAGAATGCAACGTCGAAGTACAATTTGTATTATGTTTAAGTAAATGTTTACTACAGTACTGTGTGAGATCACTCAGTTTCCCATTATTTCTGGAATTTATGTGACCAATGTTTGACTGATTCAGCGAACCCATGATTGAAGTGTGACCGTATTTTGGCGTCACAATGCCTTGGCCACGAGCACGAGAGAAAGACATCTCATGCCGCGCCGCAATCCGCCAGCAGTTATCTTTGGTAAGAGTCGTGCAAATAATTGCTGCCTAGTGGTTATAGGAAATACAGTACCCGATATTGGGGTGCGGTGGCTCGTGACTTGGAGTAAATGGATAACCATGGGATTTAAGTATCAAATCACTACTACCTAGACTAGATAATGCATAAAACCTTTAGGCACGGAATGTCGTATTACCTGAATGTTCAGTCGGTTCGTAAGGTCTATTTCCCTGAACGTCCACTTATCTGAACGCCTACTTACCTGAACGTCCACTTCTTTAAACGTCCTCTGCCTTGAACGTCCACTTCCCTAAACGTCCATTTTCTTGAACGTCCACTTTCTTGAATGTACATTCTCTGAAGATTCCGGCTTACGCCATACGTTAAAGCCTTCTTTAAAAATGTGATAGATAACCCTTCAACTGAATCAATATTTTTTTATTAATGTCATATTTTTACATTTATATATTAACAGTGTTGCGTAGCGGTGAAAGAACCACTACTACCACCCCCACTCTTCCCTTGGATGTCGTAATAGGCGACTAACGGACTAAAGACTTTTCACTTATCACAAGTGGACTATGGTAGGGGGCTGCTTTTGCTGTTCTCATTGCCTAGTCTCTGACTATACCTTTCGGGGATAATAGTCACGATAATATATAATGTATGTACGTAATTTTTACTCTTTTTTATTGTATAAAGTAGTACTTATACTTAATTTAAATATATTTTTTAACTTGTCAAGAGGCAAGTTGCACTTTTTTAACATCTTGACTGTGATTTTCGCGTAAAATGGCCAATTTTGGCGTTATGGATCTCAGAAACAAAAATACATTAACAATTATGACTTATTGAATAGTGTAGAATAGCTATTGGAATAGTGCGTAGCGGCCTCGCTTTTTGTAAATTTTGCTTAACTTTTTAATTAAACACCCAAAATTGCAGAGAAAGATTTTCATAAAGTGCGCGAAGGCACTTTTTTGAGCTCATCGATTGAACTACTGTTTTAAACAAGTGAAATAAAAAAATTATAATGTAATCTCTTATATAGTCGAATAGTGCGTAGCGGCCTCGGAATTTTTAGATATCATTGATTTTATATAGGAAAAAAATCTTATTCTAAACCAAAAAACTTCGAAAATCGGTATAGCTTAACTGTGAATATCTCCTATCTACGTTAATATTATTGAGCAAAATTTATACCATAGTAATTGTTACTTCATGAGAAATATAGATTTTATAATAAATTTATTATCCTATTTCGATAAAAACGATAAATACAACTGCAAAATTACTACAAAATGCGATGCGCCGGCCGTCCGAATTCAACTTATGCTCACAGAATGGAGATTTGTAAAATTATGCACAAATTTATTATCCTATTTCGATAAAAATGATAAATACAACTGTAAAATTACTACAAAATGCGAAAATGGGCATTTTACGCAAAAATCACATTCGAGATGTAATAGGCCTCTTAACCACAAAATATGTATATGGCGCTAAACGCGGACATAATGCTAATGCCTTTCCTATGCCATTCTCTACCAGTCTACCTTGGGGAGACACGATATCATACCTATTATTTGCCTATGTAAAATACTTGATGTACTTGTGCTGTATGTTTCTCATATTGCAAAATAAAATAAAAAATAGAAAAGCTTTTAAGTAGGTAGGTACCTTTAGTTACTTTCAGATGAAAAGACGTTCGGGTACGTAGATAGGTACTCCCGGAATGGAAGTTCAGTTAGGTAAGACGTTCGGGTAAGTGGAGACATTTAGGGAATGGACGTTCAAGGAAGTGGACGTTCAGGGAAGTGGTTGTTCAGGTAAGTAGACATTCAAGTAAGTGTACATTCGTGGAATGGACGTTCAGAAAAATAGACCTTACGAACTGACCAGACATTCAGGTAATACGACGTTCCGTGCCTAAGGGCATAAAAGTCTTTTAGAATTGAGTTGCGGGCGCAGCTAGTGAACGACAATAATGCTATAATATTTCCTTCATAATTTACTAAATGAGACACGTACGTACTTTTTGGACGTTCATTTATATAATCACACAAACATTGGCGAACTCCCATACAAACTTTTGTCGACTCTTTTTAAGTGTCTATAAATGAAAAAAAATATGTTGGCATAGAGTAATCCTGAACAACATGGTCTTAGTTTTATTTCTCAAGTAAGTCTACAATTAAAGATATTCCAATTAAAAGTTTTGGAGGTTATGTCTATCATAATTGAATAAAACAAGTACTTACCTACCTAGTTGTGTTATCCTTTCAAGGATTGGCCAGCACAAGCAACAGACCGCGAAAAGTGGAAAGAGGGGAGGGAGGACCTTTCCCAGCAGTGGGAAAATATAGGCTTATAATAATAATAATGTGATTTTAACTAACTAATGACTAGGCAATATGGTCTCTGACCTTAGCCTGTTCCTACAAGGAACAAATTATAAAAAAATACGTCATGCTAAAATAAAAATAAAAACGTGGACTTCTAGGCGGGAAAGTGAAGCGTCATGTAAGTATGCAGTTTTGTTTTATTTTCAATAATTTGTGTTTTGTCGAATATTAATGTGAAATAATGGTGGATTATTTACTGTTAAGGCGAGCCACCGGTAATGAGCTTGGGAAAAGTATTTTTATTAATTTATTTTTTATATAACTACTTATTTACATTTTAACTTAAAATATGACAATTTTTTTTGTAGCCCTTCAAAATACTTCACAATATTTTTTTAAAGATTGAAAAAAATGACTACGCGTTATGTTTTTGTGACAATCAAAATACGCGCGAAACCCGCGGTGCGGAGGGGGCTATCGGATACGATGACGTCACGTCACCTCAGTCGAGTGCCAGCGAACTAAGCGAGGTAGTAGCACAGTAATCTTTAGCTTATAAGTATTTATACTGTGGTAGTAGTGTTTTATGCAATTATTTATGTACGATAACTTTGTTAATACTTCTCGTATCAAAGTGAAATAAAAACTATTGGTTTTAGAATAACGACGGTAAAACTTTTGAATCGAGTCGCCTGAATCGGGGTGGGGTGGGGGTGGAGAAGGTAGGGGGAGGGGGGAGGAGTACCCCTCCACTTATCCCCCCTGCTGCCAACAAGTAGTTTTTAAGTTGTGTTAATTTTTGTATTTTGAGGTTATGTATCGTAGTAAAACTTTTAATTCGAGTCGCCATAATTGGTGGGGGAAGGGGAAGGGAGGAATAAGGAGTGCCCCCCACTTACCTCTCCTGCCGCAGACAAGTAATTTTTAGGTTATGTTAATTTTATAAAAATATGGAAATTACAAAAATGTCGTTTCTGGCGCTTCGCCGGTCGCTCCCGCGGCACGCTCGCTTCGCTCGGTCGGCTCGCGCGTTTTTGGTCAACATACTAACCTAACCTAACATAATTAACTCTTGAGACTTTTTTTCATGGCGGGGGCTTCGCACCCCCGAGACCCCGCTTCGGTTCTGTTGTATGGTACTGCATAACCTAAAAACGTGTAATTTTTCGTGATTATAGCCGATTTTGACAAAACTTTCAAGTGGTTTTTTTATATTTTAACGCAACGGTGGCAGCTAAAATGTTAATAAACCTTTATTTAAGAACCCCTTAGACCGGGGGGTCTAAGGGGTCACAGTGTTAGTTTCTTCAAATTCAGGCGACTCGATTCAAAAGCCAACCCATAACGACTTCTATAATGGTATAAAGTAAAAGTGAACTTTTTTTTCTATTTTTCCAAGTCCATTGGGGGCAAAACTGTTTTGCTACATCAAGTGGTTTATGTTTTTACTATTAAATTAAGCTCTTATAAAAATATATAATACACTAAAGGATATTGCATAAAGAATGTGCTAATTTGTTACGCGATTAGATGTACTTTACTAGATTATAAAAAAATTCCGAAAACACGCCAAATAAAAGTCTTAAACGGATGTTTTCTTACCTTTTTTATTAAATTTAGGACATAATTTTTACATGTAAATGTTTATTTTGAAGTACTACAGAGAACCTGCTAATTCATTAAATCCTATAAAGTCTATAAAGGCAAAAAAACCTATGAAAACCTACAAAACGCGCCTATTTGCGCCGCTTCGCTGTTATACCCGTCCCGTACTGTCGTCGTACGTCGAGAGAGCGAGAGAGAAGCGCTCGAAAGGACTCGCCCTAAGTGTTCGTGAACGTGCATAAGTGTTGGCAAATAAAACAAAACAGCGCAACGTCACTTTTCAAATTCTGTGAAGAAGTCCGTGTGAGATCTTAATAAAGTCCCACAGCTTTATTGAGTCTTAAGGGGTTTGGGGTAATATCATTTACCATTAAACGTTAATTATCACTCATTATCATCTACTTTATGCAAAGAAAATATTCACTTTAATATACTGGCTAAATGTGCTGACCGCACGAAGCCATTATTTAAGAAAAAAATTTAAAAACGTCGTCATTGCCTTCCCCTTGTGTGTCAAGCCTATCTGTCAATCCCGTATGTGATGTAATCTGTGCCTCCTGGAGGCCGCTCTTTACCCCGTCATATTTAGAGTTGAATTGTGCTAATAAAACTATTGCTATTTCTTTTGTCTTTGTTTTAATGTATAGAGTGGGACAAAGAAGGCATTACAACGCCACAGATGTTTTAATACGGCACTGAATATAGGATCTGCGCGCGCCTTTTTGACCCTCAGAATAATAACTAAAGCTTAGGAGTGCTATGACATTTGAGTGGGCCCTCCGTTTGGTCACCATTCGAAATTACATTAATTTGTATATCGCTTTTGAATTTTGTATCATAAATGGTGACCGGTTTTTTTCCGCTTGACATTTGACGTTTTTGGCAACTTATTTTGTCTCTTTTCTTGCAATGTTTATGGCCCATTTGAAAAAAATAGGACAACTATACGAGTCTCGTTTGGACTCCTTCTATGCTTTAGTTATTATTCTTTGCCATCAACATAACAACATTAACTAGTAATTTACGTGTCTTTTAAATTTGTTTTTATTTCGAGACTTAGACCGGTTTTTCCTAAAGTTTTAAATATCTTACGAATTTATTTCATCCGTATTTGTAATAGTGAAATTTATAGACGCTAAATAATTCCTTCAACAATGATTTCGCTTTTGTCCTTTCCGGTGGCAAAGGATTAGCACCCACAATTATTAATTACACTAAAACGCGTAAGCTAACTTATTTCACTGGGACACTTGATTCACTAGCTGTACCCTGTCTTAAACCTACAAAAAATGGAGTGAAAGCCCATAATCATATCATGTTATTTTAGTATCAGTTAAATTTTTTTTGTTTGAAAATTTAATTTTGTAAAATAATTTGTAGTGCATTTAAAAAAAAATATTACCACGTCACCTGAGTGATTAGTTAAAGACTTCCTTAATGAAACACTTTACGAATTAACTCGCGTTTAATTTACTACATTACAAGTTTTTATGTTATAAGTAAGTACTGACGTTTCGAACCCTTTACAGGGTCCGTGGTCACAGGGAGACTGAGGTGTTTGTCGTCTCCAATAATATTATATAAAACAGATATGTTATAAGCGCGTGCGACGTGAAGACTCAAATACGTCTTATTTGGGACGTCTTGTAATTAGTCTGCGTCGAGCGCAATCACGAGCGTGTCGCACGGTAGTTCCTGTGTCCTTACCAAAATAAATCAAAAATGTCATCGTGTGTGTTTCGGAAGTGCACCAATTATGACTTGAAAGTAAACAAAATACAAAGGATCTCTTACCACATGTGAGTATGCAAAAATACTTAGATTAAGTATTTAGTAAATTTCAATTATTTTTCCGAACAATAATAACAGACGCAAGACGCCATGTACAGGTGAAGAAAGAGAGAGCGATCTAGTTTTTACGCTAGAGCGATAAGGATGCGTGCGCTGCGGATATAGATTAGTTAATGCAGAATCGAATATTGATGGTGACTTAAATGCCTACGATTAAAGTTCAGTTTTTCAATCACCATTTTCAAACATCGCGTACATCTCATTAAAACCACGCCTAATTGATAAATACATAAATATACCTATTTAAAATAAGTATTTTATTTCGTTTCTTTCATTATTCAAATTTTCAATAAATATGATTTACTTTTATAAGATGTTATATTTATTACCTATGTAAGTAGGTACTTACTTTTCAATCAAGTGTCCACCTACGACTATAAATGTTACTCTATGCACAACAAACATTTGAAGTGCAATCATTAAAATTATACTATCTCTTTCATTTGCGTGCTATTTCGTATCTTTTGTTTTACCTAACAGTGAAACTTTACAATGTGTGCAGTTTTGGATTGCTCGGAACAGATTTTAAACGCAAATTACTATGAACGTAACATATCTATAAGTAGTTTATAATTATCACTGGTCGTCTCGCAGTCAGAAGTTATTTGCCTACCGTCAATCATTTCTATATTTAACCGGGTGCGTTCAGATTTACACAATACGAGCTAACAATATTTTTAGGTCTGGCAATGTGTTGCTGTTGGGGCTGGGATTTGATGACCTTTATGATGGGGTCCCAGGCAGGTGGTAAATTCCAACCACACTCTATTGAAATTTCGATGTTTTTTAATGCGGGTTCCTACACTTGTCTTTGTTTGCCCGATGTATGAGAGCCCACAGTAGCAGTCCAGTTTGTACACGCCTGCATCTTGAAGGGGTATGTTGCACTTGACAAGTCGTAAGAACTGTTTGATCTTTTTTGGCGGCTTAAAGTAAGTATTGATTGAAGCTTGCTTCAAGATGTGACCAATCTTGTCAGTGACTCTTTTCATATATGGAAGTCTGCTGTACTTTGTTGGCGCTCGACTGTGGTTGGTTTTTGCGTTTTCTGTGACGAAGCCGCGGTCCTTGCAGTTTGTTATCCTGTAGTACATGCTTGACATGCTGAAGTTAAGCAGCCAGGTGTTGGGTGTCACAGATGCCGCGTGCTCTCTGAAACAAAGATTTTCCTACAGTAGCCAACTGTCTAGGATGGTGGTGAGAATCACCATTGAGGTACCTATCTGTATGGGTTACTTTACGAAACACAGTATGACCCAAACTTATTATTCTATGCTATGATCAGGATTCCTGATGATTAAAAGTGTCCCAAGAAAGCTAACTTATTGTCTGCCTCTAACTCCATTTTGAACTGTATGGAGTTAAGATGCCCTAAAAATGACATGCCTGTAAATAGTTCGAAACGTCAGGATAATATAAAAAACTGTAATGTAGTAAATTAAACGCAAGTTAATCCGTAAAAAGTGTTTCATTTCAATGTGTAGCGCTCGCTTAAACCTCGGAAAACAATATTTACGCAAAGTTTAATTTTCATTCCTAAAGGTATAACGGACAGTGAAATGTGTATAGTAAGATTATAGATATTTTACAATTATTTTTAATAATTTCTATATATAAAGAAGTGTATATAATTTATTTGATAGGTTTTCATAATAGTATTGTAATATAACAAACGATATTAAATTACTATACTTAAAGTAAAATTAGCCGAAAATAGTTCCATCATAACAACATTGTTTAAATCTGAATATTCACAATACAAATATATTTATGATGGAACGTAGCATAAAATTGGATTTATTTTCAATAAATAATTTAAGCTAGTCATTTACGCATGCTTTAAAAGCATACGACAGAGTGTACATAATGTTAAAGCCCATGGTATTCGAATGATTTAAATGATTGTACGACAAAATCATACCTCTGTTTGGGTATTCCGTATATTTGGTCTGTTTACACTTTATCAAAGACCTGATATTGTTCATTTTACGCTGGTATAATTTAATTGTATACGGCTTGATGGATGATAGTCTGTGGTTGCAACTTGCGATTACATTAAGTACTTATATTAGTTAAGCCTAGTTCGCACCTATGCTAGTAATTTAGTCTAGTCACGATAGGTACATTGTTTCGCTACATTATTACTTTACTACGCTTATTTAAAACGAATTTTAAAACATTCAAACTAGTAACTACATTACTAGCCTAAGTGCCAAAAAGCATTGAGTTTCCTCCACGAATGCAATGCGGTATTCGTGTTGGATCAAATTTAAGTAAGGGCTTATTAATTTTTTTAATTAAATTATCATCAAAAAATCACTTGTAAAACGAGACCAGAAAAACATTCTAAGGACTGTTTGATACCATATCAGACTAATTAAGTTGAAATATTGACCCTTACTTTGATACTTTTCAAATTAGATTTTAATGTATTTGGTTTTATATTCAAATCTCTTGTACGGCCATAGACCACTACTAAAATGATTGAAAGACTGTGATGGTAAAAAATGACGTGTTTTTCAAATATAGGTATACTACCTGCGATCTAAAAAAATATGTGTTCTTTTATTTAAGTGCTTGGATTTCATAATAAATAGGTGCTAGAAACTTTCTTTTTAGGGTTATACAGACATTATTAAGAATTTTATTCCGTGTTTATTAAGTAGCATCTAAGTAAATAACTTGAAATGTATAACAGCTTTTTCCCAATTGTCTTATACCTACCTAGTAAGTACATAATAAAACTCTCAATCAGCTATTTCTAATCGTGCAATTAATTGTGGCTTCGCCGACAATAATCCATATTCGCTTCCTAAAGATACTTTAAAAAAGTTTTTTCGAAGGAATCTATCTATTCATAATTAGTTGAGTTGCCTTCTTCCATATATTTTATGTATGAAAAATAATGTCATCCAACAAGTTTTTTTTATAGAATCTCTTAGTTATACACCGAGATTTTTCATTAGTTTTGGAGCCCAAACCCTGTTCATGTTTATCATCAGTAGAAGCTATTTAGCTTGTAAAACTAAAAGTATGAGCATAAAAAAATCATAAAAGATATAAATAAAAAGCGTACGAACCCTTAGTACCGGACGATCTTATGAAAGTCAATGACCGAGGCGCTTCAAACGTTCCGCCTATCCCCCGCCCCGCCGCCGGCGCAGGCGGCCGGCCGGGAAAGTTCATAGGGGTCACGGTATACGAGTTGATAAGGAGAACGTTACTACGTGTTTTCGACAAAAAGTCACTTTTACAACTTTTTTTTCTTTGCTCGTAAAGCAATTATTATTTCATAAATAGGTACTTACAACACTTTTTTGTGTTATAACGTTTTCGGCTCCAAAACCAATGAAAAATCTCGGTGTATTTATGTAGCAAACCCCGGTACTGCAGCGTGACTCCAAATATAAAAAATACGAATATTTATTAAGTTTCTTAAGAAAAGTGTGTGTTACCTACAGTTAAATAACTTTAAGCACGTTTTAGTTACAACGCGTTTTCACATACTAAAACTAGTTTTTACTAAACGCCTTTGTAACCTAAAATTTACTACTGCTCAATATCCAAAATCAGTTAAAATTTGTTCTACTAGAAAAAACATTTTCTGTCAAATTAAATCATTTAATCATAATGTTTCTTATAAAAGGCGATCAACACTTAAAATTGCCTTTAATTGAGTTATTTCCGCAAACAAGTTTTTTGAATACTCTTACTAACTTTAACCACGGTTACAAGTAAGTAACAAAA